>RSEF01000001.1:216582212-216624414 GCA_003993805.1 Himantopus leucocephalus | reverse complement strand
GTTAGATTTAGTGCCATGTATCATCCAGCTTTAAATACAGAGCACTTTTAAAATATGTATGCAGTCAGGGAAATGATATAAAATCCTTCAGTTATTTTCATCGGTTGTGACCTATAAGTTTTTATTTCTACAAACATAATTAATATTGATGCTCTAGCACCAATTTTAGTGCTTCTGCAGACTTTATGCTAAAATTCTACTTTAGATACTTTTAGTTACACCGATTTTGTACTAAACTATGGGAGGGATTTCTGTAGATGTTTTNGATACTTTTAGTTACACTGATTTTGTACTAAACTATGGGAGGGATTTCTGTAGATGTTTTGGGGTTAAGACTTGCAATTGTGTTAAGCCTGGGAGTGAACTCTGTTAAATTTATAAAGGTGTTTGTAATCTCAAACTTTTAATCATGCCTACAAATGCTGACAACTGATCTAAGTTTTGTTATAAATCCCTCAACATTATTTTTATAAAAAGATTACTGAACACCAGCTATCTCTTGTAGCTGTGTATTTAAAGGGCCATATATTTAAAAGGGATCTTAATTTATTTAATACACAAGCCCAGCAGACTCATACATCTATTGATCCACTCAAATATAGGTATTTTCATGGAATTAGATTTGGACAGTGTTTTGTTTGCTGTCTACACAGTTTTTAATGTGGTCTCAATCCATGCTAATTTAATGTTAAAAGTTGTAGAGGAACCATGAGAGACAGGATTCCAGAGAGTCTGGGAGCACATTCTCCATGCCCAGATAGAAGCCTTCCAGAAGTTGTACACTTTCTCCTACTTTTGAGAAGATTCAGTATCAGATGCTAGTTAGAAGATGTCCAAACCCTATAAACAAGGGAATCTGACTAAATCTCCTCACAGCTGTTGTGTCCCTCGCCTTTCCCTCCACTAGCTTCTTGATCACCCTGGCAGTGGAGAGGTGGACCAAGTAAGACTTTTTTTGGAATGGCTTTTCCCCTGTCTTTCTACCCCAGCTTTGCCCTTTCATACTCCTGCTGGCAAAGGCAGCTTTACCTCAGCCCCTCATTCCTAGGGCAGCAAAGGTGCCTTTACCTGCCTCTCGAAGAAGCCTTGAGCTAATGGTGACCTTCGGAAATAGTTGTGCAAAGGGCAGATATTCACATTGAAGCAGTGGTATTCACGACAGTGGTGAAGTTTTTTGCTTGTAAAAATAATTTGACCACTAGGAAGTGCCTTCTTTTTTTACAGACTGCTGAAGAAGTTGACTGATGATAATTCAGAACTCAGTATCAATTGGGCTGATTTCCTCATAATAAGAATTCTTTTATTTGCAGTTCTTTGAATAAGGTTACTGTGGTACTGACATAATACTATTTCTAGACAGGAGAGGCAATATTTGAAGGAAGTAACTAGAAAGGTGAGTTGATACTATTTTGTGAAGGCAAAGATGTGCTTATCAAAACACCTGCAGGCCCCAAACCCCATATCTTTGGGCTTATCAGGCTTTTTCAGGTACAAATATATCTGCAACATCTTTAATTTCAGCCTGTAATCTGCTTGCTTGGAAAAACCAATGCTAAAGTGCAGTCGGCTTTGAAAATATTACTCTGTAAAAACGGCAATGAGAAAGTCCATTGCCAATAATTTACATATCAAACACATTCTGTTTTCAAGTAAAAGCTGCTTTTTAGTTTTCCAAATGGCAGCTCTGCAGACACCACCAGAGGTCCTGAGAATCATCCCCAGCAGTAGAGGACTGCGGCTAGAATTTTTAAATCATTTGGAGGGTAGGATTGTTACACTCGACTTCAGGTGTAGGTTTACCACCTAGATAGGTCCATAGTCTAGTCTTCAGTCAATGAAAGTACTTCCAGAGCTGCATACCTATTTTATCAAGGGGTGAAGCATCCTTCAGAAGTGCCTCAGCCTTGCTACTGACTTTTGGAAGAGCTTGGCTCGTTGTCTTAGACCTAGTGCTGAACTCTTAAGTAGCTGAAGTTAGGTGAAATTTCAGTCTTGCATGATTTATGTGCTCTGAGCCCTTCATGCGAGTATAAAGAACGTCTTCCTGATCAATCAGAAGGTACTGGTTTTGGACAGGCAGCTTGCAGAGAAGAATCTCCTGAAGGGAAAAAAGTTGATCCATTATCGAGGTTTACTCAAACTGAGACCTTACTGCAGAGATAACTTCTTGCTGTTCTCTTTTATACAGTGTTTCATCCATGGGAGTAAGGCTGGATTTGCTAACGAAAAAACACCAAGCTTTCTCTAGATTGCAAAATATTGTTACATAATATATTGGGTAATATTGGACAAAATACTGATTAAAATACTTTAGATTTGTGAGTGCAAGAGAGGAGGTTCTATAAAACAGAGAACTGTTATAGATTTAATTGCTATGCATGGATATCTGGCTAAGTCTAATTACACCAGTTCAAGAAAAATGCATGTAATCTAAAACACCTGAGAAAGCACACCAACTAATTTTGTTTGCCCAAAACCAGTATCAATGCCTCACAATTTTAATGGGGCAATAGTTGTTATTTTTTTTTCCAAAATATCATTTTTCCTTCCTTTCTTATGATTTTCAATAATCAGACATATTGTTGTTTCAGAA
This sequence comes from Himantopus leucocephalus, assembly GCA_003993805.1. Lineage (NCBI taxonomy): Eukaryota > Metazoa > Chordata > Aves > Charadriiformes > Recurvirostridae > Himantopus > Himantopus leucocephalus. Next base: position 216,621,821 of record RSEF01000001.1, on the reverse strand, counting down.
CAAAATCTCCATTTATGACTGGTGTTGTGTTTCTCAAGTGATATGTTCTAATTCATTAATTTAATTTCAATATTTAATTAAACATTTGTGCATATCTTTGGTGGGAAATGCTGAGTAAGCATGCCGAAATTTTGATGACTCATCCTTTTGTCATGGGTTAGGTCAGGACAAACTAAGCACATGCATTAATTACTGTGCAATAAGAGGATCCATGTGAAGGAGTTTTTGAGTATTTATTGCCACTGTGACAGAATGATTATTAATGTGTAGAACAATGCATAGCTGCAGAAACGTGGTTACCTCTAATTCCTCTCTTCTGGTTTGCTGGAGTGGTGGTTGTTGGAGGTCAGGAGGGGCGGGATGCTGAGCTTGTCAGCTCTGGCCACGTGATTTTGGTCTCAAGAGTCCTTGGGCATCCTCCATGGTTGGGTGTCCCCAAAGACAGGGTCATGTCACCACTGCCTTGGGCAAGGGTGGATGGGGTATATGAATTGAAAAACATCTTCCAAACTGTTTGATTTTTACGGGTTGGTGGATGGCCAATGTTACTCATTGATTGGTGTAATGAGTCGCTGGGCAAGTATTCTTGGACAATTTTGGTTCTCCTATTTCTGCCAGTTATGTGTTCAGGTTTGGGGCATTTTTAGTTTTGTTTTCTTAAGCTGTGGGGGTTTTTAGGTTTTTGGTTTTTTGTTGTTGTTGTTTAATAATGACTGTCGAATTGTGCTTTATCTAACAATAGTTACATCCTTAACATATCAACATTCTGAAAGTCAAACTGCAGGCCTCTGGCATCAGCCTTATTACAGCAGTGGTGCCAGCTCAGTAGGCCAAAACACCTTTCAAAACTTAATTAGCTGTTTTCACATAGACTAACCAATGATACAGACGCTTAGCCAGACATGACAGAACTAGAGACGGACTTTAAGATTAAAGCATTTCCTAAGTTCAGGATCTAGATACAGGTCTCAGGTCTGGGATTCAGCTCCCAGCTCTACCCTAGATTCCCTGGGTAAACTTGGCCAAATCACTCTACCCTCTTCCTGGCTTTGTCCCTGACTCTTAAATATGCTACTAAGAAATCTTTCTTCCTCGAAAGTTTTCTGTTATCCACCTATCTTCAGATGAGTCCTTCATGACATTGTATGCTAACACAATCACTTTTGGGGAGCAGAATGACCCCACTCTAATTCATACAAAAAGAATACCGGTAACACTTATTCTGCATAAATCCTACATGTGCATAAATGCATAGTTTGGGAAGAGAAGGATAAACAAGATTTTACTCTTTTCATGATCTATAGAATTGCAGTATCTCTTGAATAGAAAGTATTAGGGAAAAAATGGCTGAATGGCAGAACAGCTTACTGCAAATGACCCCATCTCACGTACTGCAAAGTTCATAAAACTCACACTGCTTGAAAGGAAATACAAAACATAAGATCTGATATCAGATTCTTCCTTCTTTTTCTCATCACTTTTGCTAATCACATACTTTTTACACTGAAATATGTTTGTTTTTTTTTTTTTTATTTCCGGAGACAGGCAGTGGACTAGTAGAGAAAAGGCAAAGGAGGACTAGATTTCTTAAACCTGTGTGTATACCTGTACTTATACCAGGACCTAGAAAACAGGATAACCTAGCTGTATATGCCCATAAGAATTAAGATATTCAGTAGCTTTGTGTGTTGTAATTATTCAGAAAGTTAGTTTTATTATGCGCATGGCTTTGCATCGGTCTAGAGGTGAGCCATACACTTCAGGTTATACCTGTAGGTAGCACTGAAAGTGAATGCATAAATTAAGCAAGTTACATTTAGAAGCTTGGGGCTTTATTTTGTTACCCAACACGGTAATTTTACCCTAAAGGGTATTACATTTACTCCTCTCTGCTAGCCAGATAGCTTTGGGCAGGTCCTTGGTACTTAGGGCCTTCTTCAATTCACTCCTGCCCCATTTCCAAGCTTCTGAAAAAAAAAGTCTTGGTTTATAACAATCTGATCCAACAACAATTGTTTAAATATCTTCAAATACTTTCATGCGCAACTCAGGAGATCCTATTAGCAATCAGGTAATTATAAAGTAGCCTTGTGCCTACTCTTTCCAGCCTTTGTCAAACTTTACCTAGTTATCTTTTTTGCTTAGTGTAGGCTATAGAAATTCACCTTTTCTCCAGTCCTTAAATCTCCAGGATGTCAGCTAGGATTGCGCCTATTGTATTTATACTGTGTCAAACTATATACATTTTCTGGATTGGCAGATCTGTGTGTCCTTATCAACTTTAAAATATCAGATTGGGCACTGATGACTCTTCACAAGTCAAATGAAATAAGACCTCACCTGCAGAGGGAGAAACAGGTTTGCTAGAGGATGCTACTTCTTCAGAATAGGGTCTTTATCCGCACTAACAATAGCATTTTAGACGAGGAGCCTTGGTTCACGATGAGAAAAAAATAATGAGCTGAGTTCGTACTCTCCTGCATGAAGTTCTATAAAAAGTCATACCATAAAGCTTGCTATAAATAATCTAACCCTGTTATCAATCAGCTTTCAGAAGGACAGGTACGCTGCCAGTCTTTGCTCCACTGGTTCACTCAATGGCACGTTGTGAATGCACTTCTTGTTTGTGGGAGCCCAGCCTGCATTCCATCATTTCAGCTCTTCGCATTGTCCTTGCTGTGATGGGCTGATGATTTAATGATGTAGAGTGCTAAGGAGAAAAGATGACTTTTACTTGATAAAAACCTACAGAGACCTATTTTTATCTGGGAAACCGTGAAAACTGTAGATTTGCTTTCCTGATGAATCAAAGAGGATAAACTTTTGTAAGTAAAATCTTTATTGTTTCCCTTATTTAAAACTTGCTGTTAAAAAGGACAGGGAGCTGCTGGTTGAGGATGATAATATTCATTGCTGCCAAGGGCAGTCCAGGCCCAAATTTCTGAAACATTTACACGCCCAAGCTCCCTTCCTGCTTTATCCTTCACTTCCTCTCTCCCTGCCATCCTGATCTCATGTTTCTTCAAGTCCATATTTTTCCCACAAATCCCCACTCCGCTTCCTTTGGCGGACAAACTTTGTAACTGCGAGGAAGACCTTACGTATTTTTGGAGGCTCAGTGGGGTCAATTGGAAAGGTGGTGATTGGCGGTTTGCCCAGCTGACATTGGAGGATGCTTCCTGTTTCCACTCTCACAGTGGATATTTCACACATAGACTTTGTCATACCTGGGCCATTCTCTTATTTGCTTACTTCCAAGAATGTTCCTGAATTAAGAAATATTACAATCTGACAAAGTAAAGGTGGGAGTTGCTACTATTAATCATATTTTTTTTTTTTTATATTGTTAGAATGCGGAGGTTTTGTTTACGCGGTATCTTATACCTTTACTGATGGGGTTTCTATGTACCACGATTAATAAGAAATTACGGATCTGCAACATTGATGTGAAAAACAACCAGAAAGGCGCTACTTATCTCCTGATGTGACTTCAGAAATTATTGCATTGTTGTCTGTAATACAGTTTCCAGTGAAAGGGAGAAGGAATCAAAAGAACTTGATTGATTCACAGACAGATCCTGAAAACCACTCCATGGATATGGATTCTTGCAGTATTCCATGCCTGCTAAAATTCTTTCAGATGGACAGCTGTTTCCAACAGTTATCAGAAAGGAGATGTAGATATGAGGTCTGTCTACTGGGTTTTATCATGGTAAAAATAGATTTTGTCTGGGTTATAAAAATTTTAACAGAAGATCTAACATGATACTGGCAATAACCTCGTGGTCTCTGCTAATATCTGCTTTCTCTTTTATCAGTTCCCTGTAAAAGAAAAGACACAGCTGCTTATGCCAACCCCTCACAACCACAGCCATTTTTAAATAAAAAGCCACCTTTTGCAACCACACACACAAAATGGCAAAGAAGCTTCAGCATGAAAGATGACCGAATCCCCTCCCAGTGTGTATCTAAGACAAAGCTTTATTAGTCTCAACATAATGTCCCAAAACCAGTATCAGCCCTGATGTATATAAGTAAAAAGACTACCTTTTCAAATTATGGAATTTTCTTTCGAAAGCCAAAGCCCGTGAGGAAAATTAAAAATTTCCTTTCAGTTCAATATAACTTAAACACTTCATTTTAAACCTTCTGCACAGACTGACTGAGACGTCCCAGAGCTGATAGCTGGGCTGCATCAGGCATCGTACATGGCCAGCTGTGCATACTGCCATGTTCAAGCCTGAAAAATACCCCAGGTAAGATACCATTGGAGGTGATATTGCAAATGTCCAGGATGAGAGGGCAAGGTCAAGTTAGACTGCTCCAATTGCACCCATCTGGTCATATTTACATATTTACAGCCCCTTCTGACTCTTTCTTTTCTTTTCTCCTGCTTGCCACGGATTAGTCTGCAGATGTTGTTGGAGAATACAGAAAAAAAATGGGTTCATGAAATTAATGGAAAGCAGGTAAACAAAGGGGGAAAAAAACTTTCTTTCTGAATTATTTTCAAAGTCATTATTCAAAACCTTAAGCTAGCTTCACATTTGTTGTTATTATCCAAGTGGATTTCTAGAGGTTTATGATGACGGATTTGCATTTTAATATCCAGGTCAATTTATTGTGAAGATAGAGGCATCTTTCTTGAGTCTGTTTCCGTGATGAGATGACTGATTGTCCTTGTCGACTAATGGGAGAGTAGGTGGAGGGAGTGGGTGGCAGTGCTGCAAACCCATGATCATACTTACCAGGCAGCTATTGATATGGAAACTTTTACAGCCAGCTTCTGTCTTTGCCTATCTCTACCTTATAAATTGCTGTAGCCAACAAAGCTGTGATTACATTCAATAGAAATATTAAACTTCAGACCTGAGAGAGGTTAAGGGAGAAGAAAACGTATGGGAAAAAATTTTGTGAAGAATAGGAGGGGTAGGATTTTCTGCCTCTTTCCACTCTTACCATCTTTTTTTTTTCTCTGCCTCCCACCCCTCCTTGCACTCCCTGTTGGTGATACGGTACTGAGTTACCTTTGTTTAATCAACAGTCTGATGTGGTAACTCTCACCAAGCTGATTCTTCACATCTCAGACTGTCTGGAGCCTACTTCCATCAAGCAGTGTCTTTGTACTTAACACCTTAATGGTCCTGAGGCGAGAGAGAAATAGCAGTTCTTTGAAAGGAGAATAATTACACCCAGACACACAAATGCATTTGGTGCCAGATTTTGTTACCTCAAATAAGCAAAATTAAAACAAATGTCTTCTCTTCTACAGTTACAGCGCTTGTCTCTCTCTAGGAGGTTTAGGACAAATGGATTAGGAGACACTAATGACCTAATCCTGTGCCCTTTAAATCCAAGATAATTTTGCCATTGGCTTCATTGGGAAAAAAATCAAGCACGATGGAAAAATCTCTTGAAAGAAGTTATTTTGTTTGTTTGGCGTTGCTGAATTTTACCAGTCAGCAGTTGCAGAACAAGGTATTTAGAAGGTGGTGGGTCACCAAATAGTTATGTACAAATATTTAGTGTCAGTTAGCTCTGCTTATTGTCTGCCATTTTCCAAAGCGATTGGTGATTTCTGTGACCCAATTCAGCCTCTTCCCATGGGCATGATTTACTTTCAGAAAGTGCTTAAATGTTCAAGTATTTGTGGTGAGCACCTTGAAACTAACCCAAATCACGAGTCATAAAATTTTGCCGTTTTGTATGAGTTGAAACAGTATTTTGTAAGTGGTGGCAGACACCGGAGATTGTTCCACCATAACTGTAGTTATACTTGTTTCTAAGCAGAAAAGTTTTCTCAGATGTGCCTTTGGAGACGAAAAAATATAGAACACGTGTATACTCCACTTCTCATAAAACAAAATTTGCACTAACTGAACTGTTCTTTTCAAGAATATGTGTAATTACCTCCCTCTGGGACACAGGGTTTAAACTCCCTCAGCAGAGAGCATAAGCGTTCCTGCCTTTTCTCACTCCTGCAAGAAAAGAAGGATCTGGGAAACCAACTGCATTGACGTTCAGCCTTATGCTCTTTGGGGCAGGAATCACTGTTGTTGCTATCCTAGCATGTCAGGTTCCTAACCCAAAATCTTTAACTAACTTCCATACTAATTAATAAAACACGAGTGGGGTGTGAGCACTGGCCTGTGACTGTCCATACTGTTTAATTATTAGCATGCTCTCTGGCATGGTTTGAGCTGATGACGGCTAATAGTCTCTTACCCCTTCCTGAAGCACAATCCAGGGGCAACAATTTTTCACATGAGCAAGGAAAGAGACCTCCCTTTTTTTAGATAAATGTACATAAGCTATACCACACCAAATGGTCTCAGGTGAAAGGACTGTCTGCAGTTTTCTTTAATTACTATTCTATATATTCCCCCTGTGCTTCAGGTACGTACAATTCCAGGGGGCATTTTCATATCAGGAATTGTAAATGAAAAAAGGAGCCAAAAATATAGAATTCAGCAGTGTCTTCAGCCTTCATGACCTGTAAACAAACAGTTTCGTGCTTGCTGGATCTATGTCAATGAGCACCAGCTACAATACAGCAAAACCTCTCCTGAGTTCCAGGGTCATTCCGTTTATTGTCTGTGTTGCGGGATGCTGGTGTGGAAGAAATAAAGCACAGAATTTAACAAGAGGTGTGATCTCCACCCAATTTGAATGAGAATTGCTGCAGGGTATGTTCTTTTTAAACCTCCAGTGGATTTAAGCAGCAATAAACAACTTTATGTGCAATTTATCCAAACATATTTTTATTTGCAATAAAAGAGAGAATAACCAACAAAAGAAAAATGGAACCATCCCACATGAAAACAAGTATATAAAAATAATCTTGAAAATATAAAAAAAGATGGCATTTATGAAATATTTTTACATACTGGTAATTTAAAAGGAATAAATACTTCCAAATAACCCATGCATCGGTGTGAGATGAAACATGTTCTTAAGAACATTCTTTCTTAAGAAAAGTCTCATTACTTAGAATGACTAATTTGTGTCTCAGACACAGCTATTAATTATGGAGCCATATAAATTATGCATAAGAATGGAGGTTATGCCCAGGCCATTTTTGTTAATTTATTTCCACAAAATAGCATAGTGGTATTGGGAAGGAAGATGTGCAATAAGATATAAATACCACGATAATACAGAAGAGCAATGTATACACTATAAGCCTTAAATTCTTGGTGAACAAAAAGTAATCTCAGCATTACATCATGATGATTTTAATAATGTAATCAAGATAATGGATGAACAGCAAATAATAAATGACATGAAGTCCTTTGGAAAACTTTTCTTTCCTTATTCTTCACTATAATGACCAGGGGCTAACACAGTGGCTTTTTGCAACTGGATAATGGCCTCACCAGGCAAATGATGATGTCAGCTTACTTACACTTCCTTGATTTTATACAAAAGAATACTCTTTTAACAGGTACATTTCCTGGATTTACAGCATTAGCAAAAGAAGGTTTCTTAATGGAACAGCTTTGTAGTTTTCTCATTAAAGGATATATGAAGGCAGCAGGCGGGTTGGCAACAACTTCAGGTTTTCATTCTCCCTTTTCCTCATATTTCTGTTTAAAAATGATCCTTTGAATAAGGACTGTCTTAATCCAAAATTGTTGCTCCCACCGTAGCGAGTGATACCAGTCATTTTTCCCCTAGTTGCCCATTTACAATTCTGCACAAATCAGAGGTGTGCCTGAAATGTCTCCCTTTCATTAAAATGCATTCATTTTGAAATTTCTACTATTGAGTTGTAGACAAGATTGAGGTATTGTGCAGGTGTCTTTTAATTGGAATGGGGAACCTACATACAGTTGGTAAATATTAAAGAAGCTCCAGGAAGAGGTCTCTGCTTGTTCTACATCTCTTAAGTACTGACTTCTCAAAGAAACCTAATAGATAAGGGAAGCTACAGTATTGAGCTTCCAGAATTTGTTATCAATAGTACCTGGCAAGTTCATAAAATAGTGTTTATACAGCATGTAGATAGGCTGTGAAATTCATGTCTGCAGGTATTAAGTTTATATAAATTCAAAGAGTCACTGGAAAAACTCATGGAAGAAAAATTTGTCACAAGTAATTGAGTAGAGAGATAATACCTCTGGCTTAGGACTTTCTTGAGCCGCAGTTTGTTGGAGTTGGAAGGGTGTTCTGGGGAAGTATTTTTTTGTGTCTTTTTTTTATTACACCCTCTCCTTAACAACAGTTACTGGTTTTGGCCATTGTTGCAAGGATAACTTTGAGCTAGAGGGGCCTTGTTTCCTACCTGCTATGGGAGGCTTTACAGTCTTAGACACCATACCTCTGTGGGAGAGGTTGGTATGGGTTTTATATCAGGATTGTCTCTGGCATTGTTCTCACCCTCTTCGTGATTACATGAACTGAACCCCAACAAAGCAAGCCTGAATCTAATATTAATCATAAACATGAGATGGAAATGAGTCCTGATAGCATTGCAACGCATCTTTTGAGTGCAAAATTTGCAGTTTCCATTGGTAAAGTGCCAATAAATCTATGCTTTGTTTTCACAAACTGAAGTTTGTACAAACCTGGTGGTGTAGATTCTCAGCTGGTACAAAATAACCTTGGCATATTTAGATACTGCTGTGGTTTTAAATTAAGTGGAATAGCACAAAGTGTATAACGTTAAACTCAAACCCATATTTTTTACAAAAGGTAGAACGCTGCTTAACAGGTGAAATGACACAAAAACTCTGTGAAGGAAAGCACGTATGCTCTTCTTGATCTGTGCTTGACAATATTTTGCTTGCTAGAGGAATGAAGTTTGGAGTAGTGGATCCAATCTGGAAATCCTTCCTCTTTTCTATAAAACTTCTAACTAAGACTTAAAATATAGTTGCATGTGCTATCTGATTCATCCCTAGCTCTATACTTCAAAACGCTGGGTGAAATCCTGGGTCAGCAAAACTTACACAGGACCAAGCTTTCCCACCTAGAAATGCTCACCTACTGGTAACATCCATGAATTACAGCAGATGCCTACACAACCAAAAGTTAGGTCATTTAGCCTCAATGATTTCCATATTCAGAAAAGCAATTAAACACATGCCTACGTTCTCTCCAGAATATGTTTAAAACTCTTTCCGTAATCAACATCTGAAGATTTTAAAAAGTAATAGAAGCAATCAGCTTGTTGCTTTTCTAAAAAAGCCAGGTGCTACTTTTCATGACACCTCTGAATAATTTTGGGGTTAAAATAGCCAATAACTTTCCATTTGGCCCAGTAGCATGCTTTCTTTAGGAAACAATTGATTAAAACTGAATAAATCTACTAGCTAATTAATCACACCATATTTATCATGTTAAAACGGCAATATGGGAGCTAGGGTAATTAATACCAGTTGAACACGGAACCTGTTTTTTTCATGGGACTAAAATGTGATTACTGTTTAACAGGATTGCGGATATAACTCTGCTCCTCTTCTGACCTCTGCTCTACTGAGTTCGTGTTCAGCCATACAGCCAATGAGTGCAGTGAAAGTGGGCTGAATAAATACTCAGAAAGTGACTCATGACTTATTCCTCCATGGATAAACAGAGATTTTCCTTGTCTTCAGAGAACCTTGAAGCAAGATTACACTGCATGTCATGGTGGCTGTGTTTGAATCTATATAATTATTAAAAAGATCAGTTTGGCCAGTATTTGGACAGATGGTGTTCACATACCCAATCCATGGTGTATTTGCAGGAGAGCTAAAGTTAAACTGCTTTTTTGCATTTGCAATCACATTCTGCACTTTACTGACAGCAGCTTTAATTGGAAAAGCTTCAGCTTTTATTCTAGCTGATATTACTTTCCCTGTAAGATGGATACATTTTGCAATTAATTTTTCTCTGCGGACTGCATTATAGTGTAAGTAATAATTAAACAAACCTTAACAGCTCCTGCCCAGATGCAAAGACAGAAATCACGAGTGGTAGACTCTGAACTGAGCAGCTTCATTTGTACAGTTCTGTACAGGGTATTTGCAATTCTGCTTTGAACTCTTTAGTGAGGAAAATATTTGTTATTTATTTTGGCACTATAAATGGAATAGCTGTGAATGTGATTTTTTGCAGCAGTGCTGCATAAGAAGAATTTTTCTGCACAGATATTAGGAAACCAGAGTCAAGAGTGTGGCATATATGGAAAAGTAGATTTGAGTTGTGTGTTCTAAACTCATGCTAAAATTAATTCTGTTGAAGACAATGGATGAATATCATTCTTCCATTTTTATGCACCAGAGAGGAAAGAAGATTTCTCAGCTTACACCATATTTGAATTCTAAAATCATATGCAAAGAGACCTTCAAATTATCTAAGGGCAGTAGTGAGATGGAGGAAATAGAATGAAATAATTTCCTATGGAAGTTTAGTTATAACCATCCCACAGTAAGAAATAGGCCTCTGCACACTGAGGATGTCTTTCATTCCTATTATTCCAGTTTTAACCCATTGAAGTGACTTTTCTACAAGGCCTCACTCATGGGGTAAGATTTGTTTTAAGTTAAGTTCATGAATATACCCTGGTGAAATGGAAGTTAGTTTGGACCGTTGCATACCTCAGGATGTTTTGTCCTCTGAATGTGTGTTAGATCCCTGGTGGAGAGCTGAAGAATGTGGCATATATTCAGCAAAATATATGTGCATGTATCCGACTTTGAGTCAGCAAATGCTGGCATTGCTCCTGTATTTGAATTAAATTTGTGCTAAAAAGTGTTGCTGATAGGGGACCTAACAAGCAGCATTTTCACAAGAAGTCATTACACTTGAAGACCTGCATTTTGGCCATTTGAAGCTGAGCACGTAAAAATGGAAGCATGGGATGCCACTTTTTGTTTCAAAAAATTTCACATATTGCACAGATTACAAATACATATATAAAAACATATATTGCATATGTAAAAATTACACATATTACAAAAATATCATGTATGCTGTCATGTGCTTGTGGGGGCTTTTTAACAGTTACTTATCAATTGCAGAGATCTAAACCAAAAATTTTACAAATTTAGATTTATAGCATTCTAAATCACTTTTCTTAAAGACCTACATCGTGTTATTAATAAAGGCTAATCACGAAAAGGTTTTGAATAATTCCTCTGCACTTTGCAATGTTAATGCTCTGTGCCATGACAATGAACTGTGGTGCCACAGACACAACCGCTATTTAATTAGGGAGGAAACAAAGACTTGTTTTGGCTCCACTGTTTCTGTAGGCTGGTAAACGCATCATTAGAATGAGACTTTGAATTTTAAGACTGACCTGAGACTGATACTGGTGTAGAACTGTCTCACATTTTGTTTCTCTTTTTAATCATGTAGGCCAAAAGAACAAATCCCATTGTCTTTAAAGAGCTTTCAGTCTGGGCTTTGCTGTAGGCAACTCTCCAATACCAAAGTACATCGCTGGGACATTGATGCTAGACCCTAAAATATCATAGCTGTTCATCTTCTGTTCTCTGGTTTATTTTCATTCTGGCATGGAGAGGCAACCATTATGAACTCCCTGCTTTTATGATGCATCCAGACAGTTGTGTGTATTTATTGATTTTGATCACTCTTAACTATACTACAGTCCCCATCTTACTATTATTGTGTTGACACTTACAATTTCATACTCCATAAAACCTTTGACAGTGTAGCACTTTTACACACTCTTATAATAAATCCTTCCTATTATACTTGTTAATATACACAGAAACAGCAGTATACAAGAATTCTCAGGGTGGAAATAGCCTTGGCATGGCTTCTCATCCTCAAATACTGAGTTTGAAAAGATTATTTGTAGAGAGTATTTTAAGCAAATTAGGGCTACCTCTTGCGTATGAAGAAATACATCTGCTTTTTCGGTGTGTGGTGGCTTTCACACACTTTGAAACAAATCTGAGTGAAAATTCAAGCTGCCAACATGCTACACATAGGGTGAGGAACTGAAGAATTACTGAAGATCATGCAAGGGCTCCCTGATGGCTAGGAGAGAAAGTCATGGGCAACATCCTCAGATCCAAGCATCACTCAGTTTCCCAACCCTAAGCACCACATGCCCGGCTGACACTGCTTTGGCCAATTGATGAGAAAAATAACTTGAGACTAAACACCTTATTGATAACCTTTATTTCCTCACTTTTTCATTAATCCCACACTTAAGTTTTCACAAATCAGTTTGCAAAGGCACCTGCTGGCTGACACAACTATGATCACAACATCACAGACAGCTAGAAAAGACATACTAACAAGGCAGCCCATTATCATTAAACTGCATTGCTTGATGGGGATCTTTTTTTTTCCTCTCCCGTAATTCAGGAGTCAAACCTTTTCAATTCTCTGCTGCAAAAAATCCTTTTCCAATAACACAGCTCTCCAAATTTTGAGCAAACTAAATAATATAGTTTAAGCAAATACTTCCAAAGACAACAGCTTTTTATTTTTCAGTGGAACCTTCAGAGCAATAATTGTCTGTTTTACTATCCACAAGCCTCAACAGCCAGCAGATTTATATTTTATTAACACCCCATTACCTTCAATTGTAAATTTCTTTTTTTTTAGAAATGATGTGCTCTGACTACTAAGTGAATTCAAATAAATACCATTGAAAGAAATATAATTATGGAGCAGGATTTGCAGTAGTCAACAAATTGCACAGCTCATTCCCACTCCTTTCCAACTTGTCTTGCTTTCACCCTTGATTAAAGTGGAGACAACCCAATTCCATTTTCAATAACTCTATCGGAATAGCAAGGTATAAAGGCTTGCCGGAGTCAGCACATCATGTAGTTAGGCTTCCTCATATGTAGGCTGAGGATGCCGATGTCAACTCTAAAGTGGGCTATGAGGTCCAATAGAGAATTTAGAATTTGGGATCAGGGTTCTGGTCCATCTTGTGACCTAAGTTAAAACTGAAGTTCAAGAAAATATTCCTGGTCTTCAGGGCATGTGTTCGGCTGAGGTGAATTTCTCAACTTAATTAAAGTGCACCCTGACATGCATAACTGAACAAAAATAAGTTTATTAAGATATATAAAGTTAATGACTGACCATTGCTTGTGAGCTTTATGACGAACTAAGTTTCTACCCGCTTAGACTGATATTTTCAAAACGAGTTTTTTGGGTATATTCATAGTATCTCCAAAATCCACTAAACATTTTTATTCTTGCTTGTGTGGTTTCAGGCAAAGTACAAAGTGATTAGAAAAAAAAGTCTCATTTACTAAGCCTTTTTCTTATGGCAAAATTAATTACTGGCCAAAGAGTGTGCAAATGGAATTAAATGCACCTAGTTTATACCAGCCATTATTCGAAATTACAGATTACAAAAAACAGTGCAGCAGTAGGAGCTCTGTGAATCTCACCCAGTCTACTCAGAGTACTACTTCTCCAGGCAGAGAGGGAGAGCGCGCAAGAGAGCAGACACCTGGAAGTCTCCCAAAGAGTAAGTGGAAGTAAAGGACAGGTCAAGGGAAAGGCTGAATCTCCATCTTTCCTGGGTACCTAATATTCTTTTTCCATTTTTCTATCAAACTCCATGACAATGAATGAGGAAAAAAAACCCCAAACAACTTGACACTTTCCGCCCGCCCTTTTGGGTTTCCTATTATGACATCTTTCTGTGGTGACTCTGAACAACTCATTTGGGCAATCAGTGGAAATCCAACAAGAAGTGAACACAGAAACCTGGGTTTTCACATTGTAATTTGGCAATAAAACAGCTTCAAGTCATTGTAGTTTGTTCCTTTTTCCAGCAGATTATAAATGCATAAGGTCATTTTAGTGCTGAATGACCTACCCACAGGTGTGATTCTTTTTTGTTTCACATTTTGAACTAGTATTTATGATCTTAGGTGATGCCTGCAACTTCTGTGTCTTCCTTCCTCAGTTTCCCTTATTACAAAATGGAAATCAGAGTGTTACATGGTAGATAGGCATGTGGATATCTGTTGCACAGATTACGGTGCTCTAGAAGAACTTCTGAATCTTTCAGTTAGGCTAGCTACTAGCAAGCTATCTTTAGCAAAAAGTTGTAGAATTTGAGAATATGGATTGTGGTTATATATATATATAATGGTTATATATATATACACACATATATATACACATATATATACACATATATATATATATATAAAATGGTTAAAAAAATAAAAAAAGTAAGAGCTCCTAGAGAGTTTAGGGAGTCCTGAAAGTAGAGTAATTTCCATCTGATTTGCTGTCTTCTCCGTAATGAGGTCCTTCACAGTCTCTTACTGAGTCTGGTGTTTGGAAAACCATTATAGCATGAGGCACTGTTTCCACTGTGGTTGTTCAGTGTAGCATCCCCATCTCAGCAGGGAGCACTAAATATGTTGCCAAAAGTTTTATATTTAGGGCTCAGATCCTAAATTGTCTTTTTATTTTGATGTGTGCCTGGTGGCTGAAACTTCTTGAAATTTATTTTCGAGATGTGGTATCTGGTAATGTGAATGCAGGTGAATCTAGGTCCAGCCTGGAGGTGAATGAGCTTTGCTTGCTTAGCAAGGGTTTACTCATCCACTGGAGAGCCACAAGAGTGAGTGTTTCTGCCACTCCATCTGCTTTATTCCAAAGAGTTTTTCTTTACTCTTAACTTGGTAATATATGGGAAAGAGCATGAGTGTGCACATTTTACAAAAAGATTAAAGTTTTCTTTGCCAATAACCCCACATGCTTTGCATGAAATATAGGCACTTAATCTAAGGAAAGGCTATGTTTATGTAATATTGCCATCTCCAGATATTTCACCTATTATTCCAAAGCTTCATGACACAATATACCAAATAGCTATACTGGTACACTCTCAGTTTGCACTTAAGAATAATACACAATGCACACTCGAGTGCTTCCATTGGATTTTTTTGTATTATTTTTATATGGATTGCCAGCATAGCAAATTCAAGCCTGAAGCACATTTCTATTTTTTATTGCAAGCGTATTCTGTAAGTAGAAAAAATAATTCAAAATAAAATGTCGTAGCTTTCTCATTACTGATAACCAAAACTTCCTTGGGTCAAAGACAATTTTGGACATGTTTTCACCACTAACAATTGCTCTTTAGCACCAGAAGCAGTTGAATATATTGAATTTATAGTGCGACATTCACACTGTCTGTCTTCTCAACCCAGGCTCTTGTAATTTAAAGGAAAGTCATTTATTCTCTAGTGAGTCCTCTGTCAGAGCACTGTGAAAGCTTTCAAAGGCATCATTTAAACAGGGCATCCATCACATGCCATCAGACTCCTTAGCCTGGTGAGGATTTTCACACTGTTGTGCCTAGGATGTAAACAAAGATAATGCATTTGATTTTTTCTATTGATCCTCTTTGCTGTGAGAGCATGGCTAGACAAAGAGGGCTTTCCAGATCTGAACAGCCTGCCAGAGCACTTACTTCTGCTTCTGTCAGGCAATGGAGCCTCTTTCCTTCCAGACTTTTCTATCTGATTGCTAATATTTTTTTCTGCGGCTGGCTCTGCGGTGATTAATGATAGGCCAGGATTAGGCAGTAACCTGATATCGCTCAACGCACACACAGGAGAAAGGTTCTCTGGCTGGTGTGATTGTCACGGAGTCACAGAAGTCTCCCTGAAAGGTCATTTATACCATTCATCCAAAAGTGGATGGAGTGATCTGAAAATTGTTAGCTTCATGAATTCTATTCTTTGGCTTTGATGCGGAATTCTAGCAACAAAGGTTGCTTATTATCATCGGTTATAAGCTTCCCCGCCATACCAGAGTGTTCAGATAAGCACAGTTTAGTAAGCAGTAAAGATATTTCTGTTTCCTTCTGAAATAAGCTCTGTTGATTTTTCTCTTATTCCTCTTGCAGTGGCAATAGAAGTAGAAAACCTGAGCTGAATCATCAGCAGCTTGTAACTCGAACACACTGCGCATAGTTTCAAATTCATGCTAGGCATCAAACAACAAAGGCTGACGAAATATTGTGAGCTGGTATGACTGTTGTGCAATCAAATAAGAACTACGTATGCATACGTTGTAGTACAGGCACTGCGGTGATACAGGGCAGTCTTTTGACCACATACGTATTAAATTTGTGTCATGATTAGACTTAGCAAATTGGTCCAGCCCTTTAACTGATATAAAACAGTGCATTTGCACTGTCACTGAAGCTAGTGAACTGAAGCTGTCAGTGAAGCCTTACCTTTCTTGAAGGTCTTTTTTGTCATGACATCATCACTCAGGTTTCCTAAATGTGTAGTTTTTAATGTATTTTCATGTATTAAATGTATTTTGATGTATATTCTTAGCAGCATGAGGAAGAGATGCTGATGCCAAATATGAAAAGAACTTTCAAAACCTTGGGGAAAACGGAGCAAATATCTTAGGCAAATACATTAGTGGGTTGTTTCTTCCTTCCACTTCAAGTAGTCTCATTCTAATTGTTAGATGGGAGTAAAAAGAGGGAAGCTTTGGGCAAACGGAATAATACGGTGGGGACAATGCAAAGCTCCTTAGAGTAACCCAGATGTTACCGAAGACAGGGTTACCAGCCACAGCGAGAGGTTTTGTTTTCCAGCAGATTAGTCTATCTGAGTTATAAGTTTATTTCTTCAGATGTATGGAACATGGTGGCTTTAGGAACCTTTAGCAAATAGAATGTGGGATGTCATAGGAAATGACTAGGAAAACTGATTTGGTGTTTCCTCGTTCCAAGTTCCTTGCTTTTATGATTCTGTATCTAGTGAAAAAATAAAATGAGATGCAGATTTTGCCACATTGATTTTGCATTAGTGAACGTTTACTGATATTAATTTTGATAGGTATTCTTGAATGTTTTACTGGTTCAAAATTGCACAGCTGAGGCTTAAATAAAAAGCATTTCCACATGTTCTTACCCCTATAGATTTGGTCTTGAGTTTCTTATAATTAACTTACATGCAACATCAAAACATCACAAATAACAGAATTCTAGGTATGGTTAAGGAAAAGAGCTAAGAATGAAGTTCAGGAAACATACAATTTCTCTGCCTCTGCTTCCCTTGCCCTCGAATTTTCAGTCTTTCAGTATATAACTTCCTACACTTTTCTTATATTTTTGGCAGCATTGCAATGGGATTTTAATGTAAAAATGGACATAGCAGAGGCCTTACATCTTCTTTGCACATCACATTACTCTGCTCCCAGTGGAGATTAAAACATAATAACATCAGTGTAGGACACAGCTTGTTATTGAGAATTGATGAAAAATGCTAAGGATGTATTAGGATATCAATATAAAAACAGTTTGTAGCTGTTAGCAAGCTAGAAGCACTGTACTGTATATGCACGTTTATAGGAAGAATGGCATTGCACATACATAAGAATCCATTATCCTGCTCTTGTTAATGCTCTGAGTGGGAGTAAGGAACAACAGAAATGTTTCTTTTGCTACAGAAATCCTTTTGACGAAATCGACAGGAAGGATTCTCTCAGCGTAGACATCCAGCTCATGGCAAGAATGAAAATAAAATGAAAAAGTGGCAGAATATTTCACATTTGAGAGAAATAGCATAATACAAGATATAAAAATTGAAAAAAAAAATAATCAATGTTAAATTGTCCTACTGAGCTTCCTATGAGTTGCAGCCGGCATATCTTGTCCTATTCTTCTTTGTGGGCCGTATTCTCAGATGATATGTACGCTATGACTCTCTACCGGCTCTTCCACTATTGACAGTTCAGGATTCTGTGTGGGAGTCTCTGGTTGTGGAACTCCTTGGGAAGTTGTTTTGAAGATAGAAGATGTTTAGCCTGAAACTGTTTTCTAGTGTTCTGAAGAAATGTCTCAAATGTTACTTGATTTTGTATTTTTTTTTCAATTCAACCTCTTGTTGCTGCTCCCTCAGAACAGATGCAGCTTGAATCCTGACTAATGTCTGCTGTTAACCAGTCTAAAATTACAGCCAGGATTGTCCTACAAAAATTTAGGCATCAGCTTGAAGTGCTTACATAAGAAGTGTCATCACTCTACTAACATCATACAGTTAATGTAGACAGATAGGAACCTTCAGTAGGCAATTAGTATCTTAACAGGTCTTCGTTGCCCTCTACAGAGACTTGTCTTTATCAATTGCTTATATGTGAAACCTATAGCAATTAGGCTCCTTAGATACATGCCTAAAGTTAAATGGTTTGAATCTGAGCCAGCAAACACTTCAAGAATTTTCAAGTATTGACTTTGCACAAACTAAATCAAGATACATCTGTCCCTCTTGGACTTGGGGCCAGTGCGGCAGCCCTCAAAGTCAACTCTTACCTTCCCGGCTGAAAGGGGTCAGTCAAAATCATTTAGATGTGTTTCTAAGTAGGAACCAAACAGAATTTGAACTGGTAGAGGTGAATCGTGTTTTTTTCTATATCTGCATTTTCAGAGTTAAATTCAGGATCCAAGGGAACTCAGGATAAGTAAAAGTAGTGAAACAGAGCTTTGATTAAGATGCCGTCAAAACCAAGGGAGGCTGAATTTGGACTTCAAAGAGCTTTGGATCAGGATCTTTTGGCTACTCTGGCATCTTGCAATTGCCTTGAGATGGCATTTTCTTTGCTCCACCACCTGACGGCCAGGCCAGAAAATGAATTCTGATCACAGATGGCTACTCAGGCAGGTGCAAACAGGTAAGAGCTCCTTTGCCCATGCTCTAAGCCATCTACAGTGCAAGAGTTATATGTTAGTACATTTCTGTGCCTGCATTAATAAGCCCTGCTTCCCCAGACAACTCTCAGCAGCTTTAAGGCCTCGTACTTTTTACAATATAAGGGCTAAGACTGGGTGTGAAGTTTATGCAACTGGCAGCTGATTTGGGATCCTCATCCTGGGGCACTGAAACCAACCTGTAGCAAGGGTATGTTTAAGCAGGGTAAGAGAGGAAGTTGATTTATTTTAAATTTTATAGCTAGCACTCATATAAAATATTTTGTTTACAGTTCCACCCCAGGAAGAGCAGGGGGATGAGACATATGTTATCTCCAAACATTCATAAAAAAGTTATTACTATCCAGCAATAAAATGCTCAAACATGACTAGCATCGAAATGCAGCTATTTAACAGTCATATATTGTTCTTGCTGCTTTGCTCCTCCTTTGCCATAGGCATCAGCAAATAAATCTCAGAAATTAAAGGTGGAAAAGATCTATTACATGGTCAGGGAAGGCTTAAGTTGATGTGGTGTGAAAGATGCTGAAGAAATAGATTCTCTTCCTATGAAATGGTTTGATAGGGAAGGAGATATAAGAATAACTCCTTCCTCACCGTAACAGTTAATCACATATACAACACAAGCAGATGCACAGACTACATTGTTGCCATCTCTAACTCATAGGCAATATCACTGATTCAGCCTTAATGATCAATGAAGACGACTTTTACTGTAAAACTTAACGTAAAGATAAGTATGGGTAAAAAGTCAGAGGGACCAAGAATTTAGCTGCTTTTGCTGGAAGGAAGCAAGAAAATCTTAATGGAACAGGGGTGACCTATACCTTTTTATGACACAGTATAGGGTACTTCGCATGTTGCAACCATCCAGAGCTAAGAAATAGGAACACTTCAGGAGGTACATGTTCTCATATGTGGCTTTGTACTGTACATAGCTAATCTTTAATGAGGCATTCTTCATATATATTAACATTCTTGTACTTTGGGGGAACTCCTGGAATTACTCTGATAAAGGCTTGGGAAAGCAAATCAAGTGTGATGTAGGGCAACAGAGGCAGAGGTAGCTGTGAAGTTGAACGGCACAGTGTCTTTCCAGCATCAGAAGAGCTCAGCTGATGTGAGCACTCTGGAAAGGGGAGCAAAAGGACAAATGCACTGACGATGAGAGGTTACGCACTTCTCAATAGCTTGTAGATTATTTAGGGGCAGAGCTCTGCTGTACAATTCCAGGAGGGCAATAGAGCAAAGATGGACAACCCCAGTATGACAATCCTGAGGAAAAGTGGCATAATTCTCTGATCACAGTAAAGTTAGAGGAAAACCTAAAATCTAGCAGTAGCTGTATCCAAGTAACACAACTGCAAGAACTGTGGAATGGCCCTTGCAGACAGAAATAACACTTCCACTGAATCTCTCTGCAACCATTTTAAAGCATGGAGCATATGAATATTGACTCTGTAATGTTCAGTGAGACAAAGTTTCTTTTCAGCTAAGTATATTCTTGTCTTGAACAGCTGAACAACAAAAAAGGTGGAGGAGTGTACCCTGAGTAGGGTTTACACATGCAGATACGGATGTCTAAACCTAAGCTGCTTGTCTAGAAAGTCTTTATAGTCATTAGAAAGAATTAGACACTTCGGAGATATGACTCAGCTCTTTCTAAGGTAAATGTAAAAAAAATGATTAAATGACCAATGTTCCACAAATTTCTCTGTCTTTCCACTGCCTATAAAAAGAATCTAGGCAAATAGATACACATAGACATCTGTAGACATTGAAGTCTGTTACAGACTGATTCATGCTAAAGGCTTCAGGAATCAAAGACACAGATGAGATTGGAGTCCAGCTTTCCATCCACTGACCCTTCCAACTGGCCCAATCCTCTTTTATGCTTGTGTTAAGGATTGTTATTCTAGGTTATCCCATGTAAAAAGTAGAGAGAAAAAACATAGTTTCTCTAATTAATTTTAGACTGATGGATACGTAAGGGAAGTTTCATTAGAGATTTTTTTATTTATATTTTCATCAATCTGTATAATTATTGGAACATTTTGCTGTTTCAAACTTGGAAAATGGATTTTCTTTCTGACAAAAATGTAATCTTTCCTAGGTTTTGCTGCAAGATGCATTGACCTCTGAATAATGATGCTTGTTTTCATGTAACTCTGATCAATCTGGAAAGAGAAATTTGGAATAAAATTCATTTTTCTCCAAAGACCAACAAAAAGCCTGTCCACCACATCAACCCATTTCAGTATCAATTTTACTTATACTAAATAAGGAGCTTACTTATTGCTTACAGAAATTAGCAAAGGTTTTCTGGGCACTTCATAGCAATTTGGATCAACCCTGTGGGTCCAATCCATCTTCTGTTAAACTAATTGGAAAGACTCCTTTTGAGTGAGAATTGGATCAGGCACAGAAGAGTAAAAATTACCAGCTGTGCCATTCTGTGCATTAGTTTTCTGCCATATCTTCTGCTAGTTCAATTAAATTTGTATTAGTCTTGTGAAACATACTGAACTGTGTTTCATAGTCAAGATGTTCAACCTCCCTGAAAGATTCTGATACCTTTAATACTTTGAATTTTGGACCTAGCGCTACAGTCCTTCAACTCCCCAAAATGACAACTATATGAACCTGAACAGATGAAGTAACATTTTGATGACAATGGAGAGCAGAATGAGGTAAACTCCAAAAACATTTTGTATGCTCACTTTTCTTTTATCCCAAATTTGTCACTGAATAACAAATTCATTGCCAGGAATCCAGCACAAGTTCCTGGAGGAACTTCAAGTTCCTGAATAGAAGCAGTAGCTCTACTCATACCAGTAGCTATCAATTATTTGCTGCCAATTGAGCCCTGAAATATCCACAAGGGAGGGCGCAAAAATGTGTTCTTTAGGTTTGGTGATTCCTGTTACAACAAGGAGGAGGTGATTAATTAAGGGTTTGTTGTTTTCTGTTTCCTCCTTCAAGTTGATACTGGCCAAATTGAAAAAGAGAGAAAATTATCTAGTAGATCAGGCTCAGAAGGCCCCTGTGAGTGGCAAGCAGTTCTTTCCACTCTGAGGTGGAGACCTGAGAGATAAGCTTTGATAATATTTAAGGAAAATAACTAATTTCTTTAACAGCACTGCTGCATTGCCTCAAAGAGGAGTACCTCAGATATCCCAATGCAGATGCATATGGCTGTGCCACATGTATTTTACAAGTTCTCTGCTCTTTGTAGGGTCAGGTCTTGTTTCTACCCTTTGTCTCTCTACCTGGGAGGTCTTCATTCAGTCATGCAATGAGAGGTCCAAGCTCCTCTTAGTGTCTGGAGAACCATGTTTTTATCTCCAGGTCAATACCAGCTATGAAGGTCTTATAGCTCTGGTGACTCTAGCCATGCTTTAAAAGCAAATGTGAACCCTGTTTGTTTTAGGAGAAAAGTCTGTGAAGTATTTATGTCTTAGAAAACGTTTTCAATATCACTTATTCTTTAATGATGAATATCTTCTCTGCTTGGAGTTCAGTCTCCTTAACCCTAAACAAAGTGTCATAAATCCTCTGGCCTGGAATGCACTTAAACTTCACCTAGCGCATTGAAAAAGCGTTTATAGTGTCCTGTGCTCAATCTCTGCTTATCTCTTGTCAGGGAATACTGAAATTATCTAGATACTTAGTGGGCCCTTTGCCCCTCACATATGACAATGACCCTGGGCATTTGCCCAGGAAGAAGAAGGTGTAGGCCCTTCACAGGCAGGGGGATTTGAATCTAGAACTCCATATCCCAAGAGCGTTTCCTAATCATGGGGCTTTATTTGGGACACCCTTTGTAATCTTTCATGCTGAAGAATTGCAGCTAGCCATGAGAGACTCTATGATGCAGAAGTACAGGAGATAAAAGACTCTAGTCTTGTGCTCTGGATATTTCTTTATGCAGAAACCAAACTATTGTTCTACTCCCGGCTTTGTTTTCTTCTGATTTAATCTTACGAATAATAAAAATGTGCAAAGTTTTACTAATGAAAAGTGTGCCAAACGATTTGAAAGTCTGTATTGCCCCATGTGTTCCCTTCTTAGGCCCTTTCTCGGGATGTTGGCTGGATCGGGTCCAGAGCCCACCTCCTCTATCAGGGATGGAGTCGCTGCGCTGCCACGCAAACAACTAATTGATGCACTTAGGTGACATACGGTGTCACTGGAGTGAGGAGCTCCTGATTTTGGCCTTTAGACTGTTTCCTGGATGGAACCAGGCACCACCTTCTGGGGTACCGTTAAATCTGCCAGGAGAGGGGCTAAGCTCCTAAAAGTGATCTAAAAGCGCTCAGGAACAATTTGAGAGCAAAACTCGGGTGGTGGGAATTTCCAAGCACTAACACAGAGCCAGGTTTCAAACTAATCTTTCTAATTCTTTAGATCCTCTGCAGAAAAAGTGGAGGACTGTACCTCCCATGAGTGTGTTCTGCAAACGCAATTAAAAACATCACAGCAGGAGAGATGCTCAGCTGCAGTTGCATGAGGGGCCAGCTAAGATCAAGGAAATGTTGGTGCTCCATCAGTACTAACAAGATGCAGCTGTTGGAGGGGCATTTTCAGGTTTGTAATTCAGATCCCAGCTGGAACTGCGTAACCCAGATTTATTGGCACTCTGAGCATGCTGCAAAGACAATTTTTTCTCCCTTCATCTTTTGTTGAGGAAGGAGGGAAGCAGAGATAAGTATATTTATGGCAAACCCTTCGCTTATGTTATGATTTTGATTTATGGAATAAGTATTTGAAGCCCAGTTGTCAGTAGCTGTATTTTGGAGATTCAGAATATTCAAGGCTATTCAGATTATTCAAAGATATCAGAATATACTGAGGAGACCAGGAAGTAGTGGGTCAGCTGAAAATGAGCCATTTTGGTGACAGGTGTTATTCAGAAACATATTGAGAGTTAATCTGTGCTCTCAGGAGCATATTCTGAATAGGGAAAGGGAATAACGTGCAGGTTCTGGTGTGGATAGAGCGAGGAGTGGATCCCAGTGTGCCTACAACCAGCCTAAAGACAGTATTTAATATAACGCAATGCCTCCATTGCCTTGACAAATATAATACTGTGTGTAAAATGTGGGCAGGTGTGAATGCTATTTGTCAATAGACTGCAGAGGGCATCCAATTTGTCAATTGGTTATCTAAAATTAGCTCAATTTAGGACTGAAGTGTTGCTTCAACACAAAAAAATCAAAATGTTTCATTTAGGAAGTGGAAAAATGGCATATTTCCAGCAGCTAACCATTTCTTCACTATCATCAGTGGAAATGAGTACACCAAGACAACAATTTATGTGTAAATGTAAGCATATAACTGATCAGAGACATGACGCTCGTCTGTCTATATGTGTATATACATGTACATATGTCTACTTAAAGCAGTTTGCACTGGTCTGGGTTTGAGCTTCTTGATATTTGTCCTGTTAAGTTTCTTTTGAGGCCACATAGGAAATCCTGCTTTGATGCTGGAAGACTATCAAGGGATTAACTGCCTTTCTTGTCCCTTGCTTCTTCCCAGAATCTTCTGATACTCCTGAAAAGCAGGTGAAAATGGAGTGAAAAAGCTTTAATACAAATGTTAAGTGAGTTCCTTTGAGGGTAAGCAGTTAATTAGATTAAGTGTTTCAACTCTGAAAAAAAAATATATATATATAAAAAAGTCACAGAACTTTATCATCTCTAAAATGCAAAGGGCCGGAAGCTGAGCTTTGCAGTATTATTACCACTGTCATCATCACTAGCTTTCATGTTTTCTCTTAATGGGAAGACCTGTCTCTTTCTGTCAATCAGGATCTGTCAGCAGAATGTTATTACGTCTGTGTTATTATTCAGAAACTTCTTTTCCAATGTTAACTGCTTTTCACCAACCTCAGTGACATAATGTAATTGTACTGCAGCAGCAATGCAGTGCTTGAAGAGGGATGGGGTGGAGCGCTTATTTCCTCTGGTATCTAGCCTAGATTGAGCTGAGAGTTCAAAAAGTTGAAGTGAGGCATTGCTTAGTTTCTATTTACATAGAAAAGGCAGAAAGACTATGTGTGGGGAGGCAGAAAAAGCAACAAAAGGGACCAATCTGGAAGAAATGTGGTAAAATGGAAAGAAATAAAAAAAAGGGAAAGAAAAGAAGCTGAGGGCATAACCTATACAACACACAAATTACTAAGCTTGCTAGTCTTTCATGTTTATGAGTGTTAGAGATGGGAAACACACCAAAATATTCAAATTTATTTCTACTTGACCCCAAATGATTTCTTTAGTTTAACTCACCAAAACACAGAATCCCTTCTTCTTTTTTTTTTATGCTTTTTGTATTATTTACAGTGAATGAACTCAGTTTTAAAATAAAACTTTCTCTTAAAAAAAGAAATTCAAGTGTGTCATTTGTAAAAATTTCACATCACATCAGTAAAATTTGTGACTCATGACAAGTTCTATTCAATCTTAACTTGAATTTTTGGAGGATAAAAAGATAGAAGACTTTTGGATTTTTTTTTTAACTCCATGCCTTATTCTAATCCTTGTTCAGGGATATATAAAAAGTTCCCTTTTTGTATATCAGAGATCAAGAGGGAATATGGTTTTCAAAAGACTATTGCTTCCTCAGTGGTGAAGTGTGCATCATGAAATGTGTGAAGCTTTGATGATACTCTCCAATGTGACAACTGCCAAAGCTGAGTTGGAGCTTAGGCAGGAGGATGAAGTGTTTTGTCACTGTCATAGGTCATTAAAAGAGCACTTATCCCTTTGTATATATGCACTATGATACATTCTTAAAACTCTTTTCCATGTGTTGGCAGAGCTTGCTGGCTGAGAAAGGGGGTATTGAGGTCCCTTTCAAAGAATGGTCCAGTAAGTAGATTCTTTCTTCATTGCTTTGTCCTTCTCTTTTGAAGACATTAGCTAAATGCTACTGACTGTGCTTGCATTTTTCAGACTCTCAGCCTTCTTAGACTGCCAGTTCTTTCATTTAACAACAGTTTAGGAATGGGATTTTACTTGGTGAATGTGCTATAGGAGAATAAATAAATAAATTGAAACCTTCAATAACCACATGAAAAAGCAAGAAGATCTGTAAGTAGACATTGCTTCAGAATTTGCCTGGATGCTCTTGTGGTAGTTATCTCAAGGCATTGAAAATTCATATAATAAATAAAAATTAGTTTTACAGATGAGTAACCAACTTTTAATAAACTCATGGAAACATAAAAAAGAAATAAAAAGAAAAACTAAGCAGTTAAAAAGCAAAACCCATGACTATGGCTGTGTTTGTAAAAAAAGGCAGCCACATAACAGTGTATCTGCACTTAGTATGATGCTGTTAAGCAAATTACTTATGCCAGCCACCAAAACAGGGTTTGACTCTAGGTTTCTGCTGAATCAATAAGCCAAAAAGAGATTCTTTATAAAGTCATTTTTATTAATAACTCTACAGCGCAAACTGGGTGCCTTCGAAGAGGGACCTCAAACAAAGAAATCCCTGGGCAATTATACCTTTACAATCTAAATTCCCCACCCCTCAAGTGACAATTCGGACCAGTGGTAATATTAGGGTCTGGTGTCTTCCCATTCTTCATTGGGTCTTTTCATTGTCTCTAGGTGGGCCAGTACTTTTCTTATCTCTAAGATCGCAGCTGCTGTTAATGAACGTAGCTTCCCTATCTTCTGGCTTGAACCTGCTCTGGGACCTTCTTTTACTTGACTAGGTAAAAGTCCAACATATCTAGGTGAAAGTTCACAGCTTGTGGTCTAAGGCTTCAGCAAATTTAGCTACTAATGCTAAGCAAGTTACGCTAAACAAGTTCTATGTAAGCAGTATACCAAATCACACAATAATACCTATTACTGTGTTCCCGCATCCTGGATAAATGCGGATAGCTGTTCTCTGGTGCCTCAGCAGACAACGCGAACCAGTAACACACCAGGCATTGCGCTTCAGGGTATCTCCGTGCAAAGTCTGCATTTGGTTTGTTTGGCTGCAGCTTCTCCCAAAACCTCTGGTTCCAGCTTTGTGCGCAATAACAGCAGCGGGAGCTGTAGACAAGCCAGTGATGGCCACAGGCCTTTGAAGACCTGCTGTGAGTACAGTATGGAAACACGGAAACCAAACTGCTCAAGGATGCTCAGGACTCTTCATTAGACTTGGAACATTACAGAATAACAGGAAATAACAACATAACAGAATAACAAGTGCTGTTGCATCTTGATGATTGAAATGGCTACTGTCTAGCCATGGAAAAACATACAAAAAAGGTGTATTTGCAAATAAATATATTGAAATTTTTTGACTATGATCCTGCTCAGTTCCACTCTTATTTTATTTTAAAAGTTTGTATGGTTTTGCCAAGTTGACACTTAGAAGCAGTGTCAGGTTTAACATAACATTAAACATGTTATACATGAAAACACATTTTATTTTTGAAACAGCAAAAGCTGGAAGTGCAAATTGTGTACTCTGCCTCTGAACATTTCACTGAACTTTTGTGTTCAGTCTAGCAGCACGATACTCAATATTTTTTTTTCTTAAAGAGAAAGAACAGAAACCTGATAGTTAAGTTAACTGCTGTGATAAAGATTGGAGATAACAGAGACCTATCTGTGAGACTGAGATTGCCACTTTCTTTAACTTTGGCAAAATGCCTCCTCCATAGACTTTAGCCAATGCAACGGTGGGAGTGGTCCACAGTAGGCTGCTGTATTAAACAGCAATCACACCATCTAGGTGCTGGGCAAGGCAGCATGTATGGGAAAAATGCCATGATTGCTGTGATGAGAAGACAGTGTGAGCCTTCCTGCCATTCCTGGGGAGGTAAACAGAAGGCATGTAATCATATCCCCAGTATGAGTGTTGTGATATGAGAAAGTTTTCAAGTAAAGAGGTATCTTTGTTTTAAGTGCCTTTCCTAGAGCCACAATGACATCCAAGATCCCTTAAAACTGTGTGCAAGGGTTTTGTTTGCTTGGATGAAGGGAAGCCTTCTCATAAGAAGGCAATCAACTACAGGAGAATTGATGCCAGCTACAAGGGATTCCCCATAAGTTCCTGCCATCCACCACAAATATAGTGGATGTGACGTCAAGTGCTAAAGAGGGACAAATAGGCTTGGCTTTATCTCTCCATCACTACGGAGGGGTAAGACAGTGCTCCTGGAGTGACGCAATAGTGCATTTCTCTCTCTTTCACATCTTGTGGCTCATCTACTTATCCATTTCTTAATTACAGGAAGGTTAAGAGTCTCATGGTCTTGGTCTTAAGGAACAACGTGAAATTACAAACACATACACACATATTTAACAATAACATTATTCATTGTAAGCTGGGAAATTTCATGACAGACCATTTTCCTTGGCCATGCCATGTATGCTATGATAGCCAGGATGGTTATGTTTGTAATTCAAGCTTAGGATCTAAGGGATAAAGTACTTGCTATACCACAGACTTCCTGGGCAACGCTGGGAGAGCGTTTTTCAGTAGTGGTGCCTCCATAAACTGAAGGCAATGCTGCTCCTCAGGA
The DNA here is from genome assembly GCA_003993805.1 of Himantopus leucocephalus. Classification (NCBI taxonomy): domain Eukaryota; kingdom Metazoa; phylum Chordata; class Aves; order Charadriiformes; family Recurvirostridae; genus Himantopus; species Himantopus leucocephalus. Next base: position 216,593,607 of record RSEF01000001.1, on the reverse strand, counting down.
GTATTATAAAGAAAAATAAAAAGACATACCATGGCTATGGTACTATGGCTATTACTGCTATTTTCAGGTAATTGGAGTGGATGAAGTCAATGACAGATTTTCTGCTCAAAGAACAATGGGTGTGAAATCAACTGAAATCAGAATAAGAATATTTTATTCTAACTGTGGAAGGAAATGAATCTTCTTTGTGCAACCAATGCATGGTCAAACACTAATTTCTGGAATTATCTGGAAGACAGAGGAAAAGAATAGAAGGATTAAGACTTATAAACAATTATAAGACACAGCAATGCTTTCAAAAACTTGAAAAAAAGGCTCCGATTCATCCAAAGAGGTGTCACCATCTAGATATGATTATTAGGGTAAAAGACAAGGTTATATTAAACATGTGAAACCAGGATAAATTAATTGAATTTCTGTCCTAGAAGGAGATGACATTTTTTCAAATCCTCTGGATTGTGGTGGCATTTTGAATAGAAATCTTATGACTCTCTCAATAATGATGGAATCAATGAATTATGGGAAAGTTGCACTGAAACTTGGATACTCCGGGCTTCCTTGTGACTCTGTCAAGGACACCAAAAGGAACAAGAGATCTCTGTAAAAATCCTACACATATCTTGGGTCCTTTTTTTGGCTAGTGTACCAGCATCGTTACTGTTTATCTGAAATGAGAATGAGAGGAGACGAAGTGTGGCCAAATCCTTGGCTCCAGCTGTCTTGATTCAGTGGCATAAGTGGCAGTAATAATAAAACGAGATCATAGTTTGCTGCTAATGAAATTCAGCAGTAAATTATTGGCTTACTGGAACTAGGGAAAAAAAAAAAACAAAAGAGAGATCTGTCATGATTATAGTTTTTTCTCTGATGCAAAAAAGCCTGAGATCTAGGTTGCGGTCTTTGCAGGACTGAACTAAAATCTAGCTTCACTGCAACCTCTGTAAATGCAAGTGTGAAGAGAAGATATTGGGTCATTCAGCCTTGCAACTGGTAAGCACCTGTAATTCCTGCTGGAACTGCAGAAAGTACAATCTGTTCACAGTTAGGACCTCTGGGTATTTCCACTGCAGCTGCCTCAGTATTTTCAATTTGTGGCCTAGACCCTGAGGGTCAAGTCTCCCCCAAGATTTGCTTTGTAAGGTTATGATTCCAGGACGTCAATATACTGTGAAAAAAAATTAATCGATCTCTATCAAATGAATGCAATGTTTGTTCCATTCAATGATCAAACTCAGAGAAAGAGAACAATGGCAACTTGAATGCTGAACAAGAGAGTCCAACTACATTTATGGAGTTAAAGCCTCTGAAAAGATGAAACTCGATGACTGCATGACATGAAGCTGAAAAGATGGACAGTGTCTGCCTGAAAGTATCAGTCCAGAGGAAACATTCTCAGTTTATTATTTGGGTTCAAGTAGAGGTGAAGGTAGCCAAAATAGTAGCATTCCCTACAAAATTTTTTAGTGGGGAAAAAAGAATGATAAATATTACTCAGAGCAAGTTCACATTCTCTTTCACAGCTTCTTGAAGGTCCTAAAGGTCCTTTCCCACCTAGCCGATTCCATGAATCTATGATTCTATGATTCTGTGATTCTGCCTCTTTTACTCTTACTGGGTACCAGCTTTAAGGTTATAAACAATTTAGCTGAAAAAAAAAAAAAATCAGAACCGTAGGTTTGCAGAAATCTTTGTGATCTTCAAGATAAATAGAGGCAAATCTGTTATTTCCCCTTGACACCTCAAGTTTTCTTTACCATCAAGGCCTCATATCCAACAATGTAAATGCTGCTGTAAATGAACATTCACTTACCCTCTCTGGAAAAAGTGTTTGAAGCAGAGAAAAAACTAAATCAAGAGCTGGTTGAGGCTTATCTGCCATGGTGAGTCAGAAACTAAATGTGTCCTTCAGAAAGAGTTCCTTGTTCTTTACTAAATGTTGATACATTTTGATTGCATAAAATGAAAGCAAAAGTTCAAAGAAAAGACATTTCTTTTTTGTTGTTTTGTCACAGCACAGGAATTGCTGAATTTTCATGAAAGCCTAATATTGCAAAGCCTTATCTACTCTTTTTTTAAGAAAAGAATATTCTTTCAGAAGTTATTCTTTTGGTCCTTACGTTAATATTTTCATTTCTACCAGAATTATAACAGTGCAGAGCTGTTGTCAAAAGACTCTAATGTATTAAAATTGTATTCAGGATTCAATATTTTACAGTTCCTGCTTTCAAACTTCAACAACATCTATACCCAGCACCCTACTGGTAAATATATTTTCTTTGATCATTGCAACATTACTGATTTGAGTGATAAATATTACATAAACAGATACTTTTGCTTTTGTTTGCTCAGTATGAGGTTTTCAAAAAAGAGACAGTTCCTTTAAGGCCAAACAAATTTTTTTTGTACTCTGTATTTTGCTTTATATTTTGGGCTATGTTTTCATCACTAAAATAGGTTTTACATCCACAGTAGCAGGAACAGATGGAATTGGAGCCCGTTACATTTTTCTGAAAAGGAACACATCTGGAGCATAAGTGATTTTGGCTTACCAAAATTGGAAGGAATAATACTTAGTGCCACGACTGTGTATTATAGTAATACAGCTTTTAATAACATATGTTCCCCTTTTGTTCAAGCGGAAGTTATTACTCAGGACTTTGTGAGGAGATACAGGTGGTATGGAGTCAAGATTTTCCCTATAGTAAAAAATATACTTACATTATGTATGGGTCTTTTTCTTTGAAGAAAGAATAAAAGCAAAAAAGTATATTGCAAAGAATGTTCCAGAGAACATTCGAAGCCCACACCTCAGGAGACTTACGTCTCTGGTCCATTTTTTGAGTATTTATATTATTACGTGAGTGCCTGCTAACCTCAATCGTGACCTGGATCCTTACAATGGAAATATAAAATTAAAAATAATAAAAAAAAAACAATTAAAAAGAACAACAATCCCTGATAAAAGGGTTGATAATCTAAGGATAAGACAGACAACAGATGGATATTGATCAACATCAAAAGGGTGTGTGTTTGGCATGTTGAAAAATAGGTTGCTTCTCTGTGGCAAAGATAGGATTGAATGAAAAAAGGGGTGGTTTCTGTGGGGCAACAGAGCACTTGGGAACTCATTTCAACAGGACTCTCTCTCTCTTTTTTATATCCAATGCTCGCATAATAGTTTTGTTTCCAGCCTTGATATTTGAAGGGTTGGAACTCCGGTTCCACTCATCCTCAGATCCACAGGGTGTTGCAGGTATCTCCATCCATCTGCTCTTGCCTTTGCCTGCTGCGTGTGTTTGTGTACTTTTTAACCCTCCTTCATTCCTTCCCTTCCCTAGTTAGCTTGCTGAGGTCTGTCATTGCCACTTCTCCCTGAGCTCTTGCAGGCGCATCATTAAAGCTTTTTTTTCCTCATAACAATTAAAATATTTTTTGAAAAAAAAATGCTGAAATTATATTTGAGGACAGTCAGGACTCCCCAAATAAACAACAAAGGCAAAAAAATAAAAGTCACTGCAGTTGTACTAAGCTTCAATAAGACGATCTATATAAAAATGACAAGGTTGTTAAAAAGAAGCTAAAAAAGGGAGGAAAGAATTAAAACTTAGCAGGTGACATAGAGACTTGAGGGACACTGCATGGAAAGCACAGCGCCTGTGAGCACCAGCTATTGTGATGGACTTGAGAAAAAGTAGGAATGGCTAAGGAGCAAAGTTAAAAGAGATCTTTAGAGAATTAAGCAGCTACTAATACAAAAAATCTGAAAGATGCATCCAAATGAAATGAAGAAAATAGAAAGGATCATAAGCTCTGGAAGACTAAACAGGGGTAAGTAAGTGACCACCCCTCTCTGTGGAAGAAGGTCAGCAGTGAAGTTGCACATGGTGCTGTTCTTGGACCTGCTATTTAACATATTCATAAATGACCTGAAAAGTGGATGTGTTGTGACAAAGTTTGCTGATGATACAGAGTTCTTCAAGGTAAAAAGGATGAAGTCCATTGTGACAAATTGCAGAAGGTCCTTACAAGATTCAGTGGTTGGGTAAGAGAATGGTAGATAAAAGTAAATGTAGATAAACATAAAACAATGTACGTGTGGTGTGAATAAACAATTGTAGTTTCACATACAAAATGATAGACTCTGAACTCCCTCCAGTCACTGGGGAAGGAGACCTTGGGGCTGAGATAAATAATTCCTTGAATACATCCGTTCAACATCAGCAAAAATAAGCAGAAAAGACTCACAGAGAAAGGAATAGAGAGCAAACCAGAAGCTAGTTACATAAAATTGTGGTTTGCCTGTCATTGAACACTGCGTGGCTGTTATGGTTCTTTCATGTCAAAAAATGATATGATAGAACTGGAAAAGGTTTGGAGAAGGGAAACAAAGATAATCAAAAGTTTCATGATCATACAAGCAATGCCTGAGTGATCTGTCACTCTTCACCATCAAAAGGACACGATTCAGGGAGCTCTACTGAGGTCTACAGTGCCATGAATAGCGCGAACGTCATGTATAAGGATCATCTGTTTGCTTTGTCCTCCAGCACAAGAACTGGGACCCATGAAATGAAGCCAGCGGTATACAGATTATTCACACAATTCACAAAATTCAAGAAAGGGTATTCCCAAAAAATGATTCCGAGATGATGTTTCAGAGCAACATATAATCACTCATGCTGCTTTCTGGACCCCAAAGCCTCAAGAGAGGATAAGGTTCATCATCCAGGTTATTCTAAATGTACATGGTCCAGTGGCAATATGAACTGAAAGAAAATTCTTGTAGCTGCCTGAAATTTTGGACTAGCAGTCTCCTGTCTTTTGCTGTCCCCAAAAAGTTATGCATTTTTCTGTGCCCGTTCTTCAGGAACAACAGATTATTCCTAGTCATTCTTCGTATCAGTCCTTATATATCAAACCTGCTTTAAAATTTATTTTTTTTTTCGTTTTTACAGCATTGTACAGAGCTGGATTATCACATCTGTGTCCCATTAAAGAGTAGCTGTACATCAGAAAGCCAAAATTGTATTGGTTTTTGCTGTCATATTACATTGCAATTTCAGGTCTTACTGGCTAATTTCTGTCTCCAGTAAGTCACTTTAAGCACTACTACTCTGGATTTTCTCTTTCTATTGAATGTGTGTTCTGTTATTATTTTCCTCCCCTTCTGCATTTATTAGTTTGCATCTCCCCATGACATTTCATTGTGAGGTTTTCTGGTTATATGTCTAACCTTTCTAGGTCATTTGCCCTCACTGCTGTTGGCAACAACTTCACACTGCACACAGTTTATACATATTGTATTTTTCCTTTTGCTTACTTCTGGTGCATATGAAAAGTCAGAACAATTTTCTTCTTATTTTGTTATCTCAGAAATGGCATCTATAATCTTCCAAGCTTTCCTCGGGGTTTCAAGTGACTTACTGGCCACCTGAGCCCCAGAGACTCTGATTATTACAGGTGGTTGGGAGCTCGAAGATGCAGGTGGAAGCCTAGGAGGCTTTGCCAAAGTACCTGAATACGAAGTACTAAGTACCTAACTGATTTGACAGTAAAAAGCTTACCAATAAGAAAAAAATAGTGAATTGGGCCTCAGCAGTTCTTGCAGGGGTTGCTGCAAGAGGAAAGCTCCAGGTGATATGAGGGAATTAGGGGGTTTGTTACAAGTGGATGAGGGAAAGTTCTCCTGCTTCACCTTGCCATGTCCTGCCTTGTTCTATCTCATCTTTTTATTTTATTTTTTTGTGTTCCCTGAAAACGTCAGTCTTTCTCTTGTCTCAGTTCTTTTTGTGATTTGGGGAAAAATCAACTGTTATTCTGTGTTATAACTGTTCTGTGATTCTGTGATTCTGTTATCTATTAGCAATTAGTTCAGGGAATCAGACGTAAATTTTTCTAATGATGATTGAAACCAAAAACTAGACCTGGAAGCCAAGCAGGCAAAGGACGGGTTTCGCAAGGTGTCAGGTCTCCTCTGGGTTTGCTTTATTCCTGAGTCCTGCTGTGGTAGACATGAGCTGAGCTGCAGGCAAAGTAGCTGAAACGAAATGCAGTGCTTTCAAATTTTGCACTGACTTGATTTTTGCTTTGCAGTGGCATTTGTGATCCTTCTATGTTTAGAGACAGAGAAATAAGACCTTTACCTTACCTCCAGAGAGAAATGTTTTTTATTAGCCAAACTACTTAAGGCTGCTTTGGGACTCTTGTTAAATGGGATTCGATTTATTTTATTTTATTTTATTTTATTTTATTTTATTTTATTTTATTTATTTTTTTTAAATGGAGGGCTAGATTTAAAAAATTGAATAGATGAGGTACTAACAGTCTATTCTGACTGACATTTCATGATTAAAAGACTGACCTGGGCTGTGGAAAACCTCAAATCTGTTTCTACCTCTGTATGTAGAGATCTGAGAAATCTCTGTCCCCAGCATCCCAGAAGATGGGTCTGGAGGAGCAGGCTACAGTTTGAAAAAAGAGAAGGGTGAAAAAATTCAGCCTCTGATTGATGTAGTTCTTTACACAAATTATAATCATGAAGGTGTGAGAATCCAGACATTTCTCTCACTAGGTGTGAGCCTTGGTCTCTTGGTGAATTATCTTGATCTTTGGCTCCAGTAATTAAACATATTCCACATACACTATAAATGATCCAATAGGAGGGATTAAGGAAAACCAATTATTGAAAAATTTAGAGTGATGAGAAATCTGGGCTGCTGTGGAGTTGCGTGCACAAACACCTCCCCCAGATGTAGGAACTGTGATTAAGCCTTTCAGACTCTGAATAATGCTCAGACCATTGGGATTTTACATAGAAAGAGGTGCCTCCTGTTTCCTCTTCTCTCCCTTCCCTCCAAGTGCCAAAATACAAAGGTATTTTAAAAATATTTATTGAAACTCATTTTTTTTTCTAAAATTCCATTTGATTTGAACCTGTTTTCCCATTAAATTTTTCATTTGACTGGAATTGGAAATAAAAGATTCAGACAGTGCTTAACTGCCACTAAAATCAAAGAAAGTTAACTGCCTCAGCACATACCAACTATACTCCTGAATTACAATTTTGCACGTCTAGATGCTTAAATGCCTCTAAAACTGTGAACCTGGTTGCTTGTGTAATATATTTCATAGATATTAAAGCACTGTAGCTAATTGCTCTTGTTATTTGCAATAGTAAGGCATGTAGCAAAGTATCTCCTTTTCATTAAGGTTAATTGGTTGATAAAATTAAATAGCAAAGGCATAAAATGAAAAATACAAAGTGGTTTATACAGTTTGTCATAAGAAATCTCTTTCTGCCTTAATTGTTCAGGCTTCATCCTCTTCTTTAAGACCCCAACTTCAAGTTTTAGCATAGAACTAAGATCCATCCCACATGGGAGTTAAATATCAAGTAAAAAACAACTGTGCAAGACAGCAAAACAGCTACAAAGAGAAAGAAAATGTAAAGAATGCAAAAAAAAAAAAGTACAAACTCTTTTTTCGGGTCATTGACAGGCAGAATTATGCAGATGACTAATTTCGCTTCTTATCACCGGGGTCTCTTTCTGAGCACAAAAGGGAAATTGCTTAACAGCCAACACGCCAGGCTCTACCACGGTGAGTCACGATTGAGTTTCTGGGTGACTATCGTAACGTGCCATACCATAAGCTGCCTATGAATGCAGACTTTGAATGCTGGTGGTTGATCTGAGCTGGTGGCTGAATTCTGCTGGAGAAACTGGGAAATAAGTAAAATGGAAAGAAAAGATGGTTGTCCAGAGAAATCAGAGGCAGTGCAGGAAGGCATAAGAGGACAAGCAGATACAAAGTGCCATAGGGCTTTGGCTCTGCACTGCACAGGTTAGTAACTGACGAACACCGCCCGGTGGGTAGGTTCATGTTATATGAACTCTGCTGCACTGCAGAGGCAGGTTTCTCCTAACCCCCTCCAATCCCTCTTCCCCATGTGCATGTTTTATCCACTTCTCTGGCACTACATTTGGCAACCGTGCAATGAGTTACTTCGACTCACTGATATGATGAAAAAACAATCAACCAGAAATAGGTTTCATGTTTGAGCATCAAGCGCAACTGACTCACCTTACAGCTGAACAGCTATTAAATCCCACACAACCTGCAGGTGGGGGCAGAAGAACAGAGCAAGATTGTGCCTTGTGATGAAGCTTAAAGTTACACTGAATTATGTGGAACATAAACAGCACTAACAGGTTCCATTCTGTTCAGGTTGAGGTTGCAAGCTCTCACTGTTTGGGTCTGAGAATATGCTGAGGCAACGTTAGCGATATCTGTCAAACACAGCAGGTACAACACTCCTCGTCCTCTGTTTTTGCAGAGAAGAGAATGAAGAGAACTTTTTATGCAAGTGTGAATGAAGAGAACTTCTTATGCAAGCGTGGTTGTGTGTTCTCCCGAGTTTTCACAAAGTATTTCACAGCATTAGATGTCACAGTTGCTCTGTGTAAAACCCGTATGATTAGGTGTTACTCAGCCACAAAAACATACTCCACATTTTTATTAACAGGAAGAAAAATGGATATAATTCCGGAAATATTTATTCTAAACTATAAATACAGAATTCAGTTACGTAAATAAGACATACCTAAGATCTTACCTATAACTCCGTTGTACCTGTTAAACAGAACCCTGTTCTGTCCCTATTGTGCTTGTGGGTTGTGGTGCGATGGGTAATGGCATACCTTGAAGGGCAATATTTTATTTGCTTGGAATAAGGAAAAGCAGGAGGGAGGAGCCCGGACCTGTTGCAACCCAAGTCTCTGGTCCCATGGTGAGGGAACGGAAAGGTGATTAAAATACAACACTGGGAAAAGGAGGGTGGCATTTGCTGGACAAGCTTGGGACACTTCTAGATATTTTTACAAGTCCTCCCTTCAATGAAGGTTATAGGCAACATTGAGACAGGACCTTGAAACTCCAGTAAGCCTTTGATACAACAGGTGAATTAACAAGAATTAAAGGACTGAGGATGGAAGAGACCATGGAATGACTTCTTCACAAGAAGTTCACAGAATCACGGAATCACGGAATTTTCAGAGTTGGAAGGGACCTCTAGAGATCATCTAGTCCAACTCCCCAAGTTCATTCACTCACTCTCACTCCGTATGTTGGTTTTAGCCACTATGCTCCAGGAATCAATGTATTTGAGATCTTTATGCATCCCAATTAGGGTTGTGAACCAAAGTCCATATCATCAGAAGCTATAAATATAAAAGCTAATACGTAGCTCAGTGAGAAGATCTGTGTAGATCTCTCTTTAACATCACAAATAACATAACATAAATAAATAATATGATAAACCCAGCATGCAGAGTAAACTGTCATCTTAAGAACTCTTATATTGCAGTACTTTTTAATTCCGTAGTACATCTCCTTTCACTCGTCCTTACCTTTGCATAGACCTTGTTTTCTGGTGAGAAGTACTCTCAGTAAAGACTGAAGCAAAGTAAAAAATGTCTTTTTATGAAGAGCCCTGTGCCCATTTTGTCCTATCATGCTTAATTTAAGTTTATTAACAGAACAATTTAATTCCTGTTCTTCTTGTCAATGACTATCTGCAATACCTGTAACGTTTAAAAACAGAAACATTACAAACAAGCTATCTACTTGTACTGGTTCAACACTAAAATACAGCTCCTAACGGCAACTACTATAAAAATTGTGTGTACATGACAAAGGAAATTTAAGAGCTTCTACTTTATTTTTATTTTTCATTGTTGTGATTTAAAGAAAATGAAATGGAGAATGTGAGAAACAAGTATGTGTAAATAAAAAAAATGGAGGAAGTTGCAACATCAAAAGGAGAGGAATCATGTTAATACCTTTTGACCTTTTTGCTCAAGGATATTGACTCACCCAAGTCTTAACAACATAAGCTTGCTTAACTCCATGTTTATTAATAGTCTACTTCTTCCCTATAATTAATCCCCTGGTGTTCCTTCTTTGTGGGACCCAGAGACTTTGCAATGATGTAAATCTTAGTGTGCCTGCATTGAGGTCAGTGGTATAAGAATCACGTCAAGTGTCTCTAACTTCCACAAGAGATGCAAAATCAGCCCCAGCTCATGCCCAGATGTTAATACAAGCTATTGATGTAGACTATTATCCCAGTTGTAGGGAAGATTAATATTATGAAATTTCTCAAACAAATATATGAAGTGGGGTAGAGAGCAATTTCTGCCTTGTAAAATAAGACCTGAGAAAAAAGCTAAGCTTGGCAATGTGGATGAAGAACATGATGTGTTAAGCAGTAGATCACTGGAAACAGAAGAAGAAAGAAAGGAATGGAGATATGGATAGTCTATGGCTTTAATATACATCAGAAGGAGCTCTACTTATGTTAATGCTAGTAGGTGATACAGAATGAATATACTCCTGGCAGGTAATAACTGAATCTCTGATGGGATGATATACATATCTGGGGATTCATATTGTTGAATACTGGTGTGAGAGAATTTCTGTTCCATCTGTTTTGGGTGGTGGAGGATAAGACAATTAATTGCTAGTATATGACATCAAATATCTTTCTAATATATTTATAAGTGGATTGTTCCTTATTAAACCTTCTACAACGGGATTATAGCGTTGGTGGATAAGGGAAGTGCAACAGATGTCAACTACCTGAACTTATGCAAAACGTTTGACACTATCCTACACAACATCCTTGTCTCTAAACTGGAGTGACATGGATTTGATGGATGGATCACTCAGTGGATAAGGAACAGGCTGGATGGCTGCACTGAAAGGGTTGTCATCAACAGCTTGATGCCCAAGTGGAAAGCAGTGACGAGTGGCACTCCTCAGAGGTCAATACTGGCACTGGTGCTGTTTAACATCTTTGTTGGCAACATGGACAGTGGGATTGAGTACACCCTCATCAAGTTTGCCAACAACACCAAGCTGTGTAGTCCTGTTGACACACTGGAAGGAAGGGACACCATCCAGAGGGACCTGGACGGGCTTGAGAAGTGGGCTTGTGCAAACCTCATGAGGTTCAACCACTCCAAGTGCAGGGTCCTGCACATGGGTCACGTCAATCCCAAGCACAAATACAGGCTGGGCGGAGAATGGATTGAGAGCAGCCCTGAGGAGAAGGACTTGGAGGTGTTGGTGGATGAGAAGCTCAACATGAGCCGCAATGTGCACCCGCAGCCCAGAAACCAACCGTATCCTGGGCTGCATCACAAGCAACATGGCCAGAAGGGCTAGGGAGGTGATTCTGCCCCTCTACTCTGCGCTCGTGAGACCCCCACCTGCAGTTCTGCATCCCTCTTTGGTGACCTCAGCACAAGAAGGGCATGGACCTATTAGGAGCAGGTCCAGAGGAAGGCCATGAAGATGATCAGAGCGCTGGAGCACCTCTCCTATGAAGACAGGC
>RSEF01000001.1:216571957-216582112 GCA_003993805.1 Himantopus leucocephalus | reverse complement strand
GCTATTTCATAATGGAGTTACTGTCCCACAAGTGAAATAGCTTTCAGTCCCCACCAAAATCATGAGATGGTTGTTAATGTTACTTTTTCACCCTAGCTAATGGTACTGTAGTTGGTTGGATTTTCAACAGATACACGTGCATTGCTGCCGTGGTTTGGGCTGGGCTGGCCACTAAAATGAATGACAGATGCTCTCTAACTTCTCTGCCAAGTAACATAAGAATGAGAGAGAGAGAGACTTATGTGTTTAAAAGAAACTAAACTACTTTAATAAAATATTAATAATAAAATAATAAAACAAAAATATAATAATATTAATAAGAAAATAATGAAATACATACAATATCTACAAAACTGTATTGAGCTCCCAGGATGACAACCACGTCACTGGCAGGCACGGGGAAAGTCCCAGACAGGACTCAGCAATGGATGGGAACTGAACTCAGGAACTGGATTCAGGAATGCACGGATCGGGATCAAAGGCAGACGAACAGACAGAGCCCTCCTCAGATGTTGGCCATTGAAGAAAGAGAGCTGACCCTTTGACCCCTCAGCTTTTATACTGAGCATGAGGCAGATGGGATGAAATACTCTGTTGGTCAGTTTTGGGTCACCTGTCCTGTCCACATCTCCCCGCAGGTGGGACCCCTCTACACTTTTCCGCTTCCGACCCTTCAAAGGGGCATATAACGAAGTTAGCTGCCTTTAGTTGTTATAGGAATAAGTATAAGCAGGAACCTCTCTGCGTACCACTCCTTGGTATTAATTATAAACAAGGCCTTATCACTTTGGAAGTGGACTACTGTCTGAAAAATATGCTGTTAATTTCAGAGAGTTCTGTTAGAAGAGGCTTAGCTGAAAAGTAAAATTACCAAAAAGAAAATCGGTTCTGTTTTACCTCAAACTAGGACAATTCTAAAAAGGTTTCCTGGGCCTTTGCTGCATCCCAAATATTCCTTTCATGAGTACAGATTGTGAAGACAAGGTCATATTGAGGTACAACCCTGAGATTAGCTGAGTAGCACACCAGCAGAGCAAGTCTGGATCCATACCACCTCCGAGTGAGGATCATAGCGTGCACCTACCACTAATAAGGACAGGTCAGGCATGGCATGACCAGACCTGCAGTGATGGTGTAACCCATCTCTCCCTGTAGCACTGTCATGTCACCAGTACTAGGCAGAGATACCAGCTGTGGAGCGCTTTCTAGCTCTGTTGGCCTTGACCCAACCTACTGTAAGGGGAAATGAAATCTGTGGGCAGAAGGAGAACCCTTCAGATGTGTGGACACCGTCAGCCAGATGTCCTAGATTAACCAGTGGACTGAAAACAGCTTTGCCCTGATGGGATTGTGGGCCACGTAGAAAAGCATTTGCTCACTCCCTTCTTGTTAGCCAATTAACCATCTTTGTAACAAGATGTAAAGCTACGGCAGCAGTAATGATCTGGGCCTTGAATTATTACACATTTTGGTTGTTTGTTCAGCCATAGGTTTGATTTGTCTTGACTTCTGAGTGCTGACTGTTACAGACTGACCAGTATAAACTAGTTTATAACTGAAAAACGTGACCAGTGAATTCCACCTTGTGCGAAAAATGATCAGTGACTTATTTATATATTAAAGAATTAGGTGGTTTTTTTGTAAGTACAGCTAAAATTTCTATCTAGGGGAACATAAAATATTTCCTATTATGTAATATTTTAATAGAATTCCATCAGTTCCATGGAATTTCCCCCTGTATTTACTGTTATCTGAAATGACTAATTTGAATATTATGAATAAGGTGTGTGAGGTAATTCTAATATCACAGGAGATAGAGGTGAGTACTGGCTGAGCTATCTTCCTTGCTGTACCATTAAAAAAACTTTATGTCTCATAGGCAGATATAAACAACAGGATGGCAGGTTGGTTGGCCAGATCTATAGTAGAGGGCTTAGAAAAATGTCTTTAAATTCATTGTAGATACACTTAGGTTGGAAGTCATAACTGTACAACTGAGCTAGTTGTCTAGATTTGCAGTATAGTCCATGGAGGATCTCTAACACACTTTTTTTCTCATCCTAAAATTGACATCCAGGTGAGCCATTCCAATTGTGCATGCTTCTTTTCTCTGAATGCAAAGGGAGGTGAGACTGACTAATTCACATCTGGTTGTCTACACTGCACGAATCTCATATTTAGGTGATATGGACCCCCCTGCAAGTTCCCTCTTCTTCAAATGCTGAACAGACTATACCTGTTAAGTAAAGAGCACATCATATATTGTAACTGATACCTTCATTTTATGTCATGGTATAGGACAAGGTTTGTTTTTTCTTTAATTTGAGGTCAATAGACCACTACTCCTAAGTTTAGCATGGACCAAAACATACTGTTTGAGGTCTTCTACAGTCCAACAGAGATCCTAGCTGGTGTGAAGAAAGCCACTGCGTTACAACATTGTTGCTGTACTGATGACCCAGGAAACCAAGGAGGTCCTGAGCACAACTTATAAACTGTCAAGATCTTGCAAAAGTTCAACTGTCTGGAAATCACCGGTTCAAAACGTCAAATAATTTTTTATTAAAACCCCAAACCTGCTTTTCTCTTCCATGTTCTTGTTTTCCTTTGTACTCTGTATGGTATTACTCTCTTGTTTAGTTTTTAATAGAATCTTTAGTGTGTGTTAATAGTTTCTTGGACTGTAAATTGTTTTAAAAGCTGCATTAATCCTGAAGCAACTGTACATTCATCTTTCCTTCTCAGATACAGCTTCACTGTACTATAATTTAACCTTCTTTCCAGATAAAGAATGTTTAAGGAGCTCCTAGAATGGAAGTGCTTTATTACTATAAGATTCTAGTAAGATCAAGTACATACTCTGGCAAAGAATATTCACTCATTCTCTGTGTAACCTGTCAACATGTAGCCCCAAACTTTCCTGTTTTAAATGTGGGGTTTTTTCCCTTTTATGCAGAAGAGCTAGTACTAGTTTAGATGTAAAATAAGCATGATGAATAAAAGGTGACATTTAAGCCGTATATATCACCATGAAGCAGCGCTTCCATTTTAAATTCCACGGCTGAGATGACACTGACTTAGAGGAGTCGCTGCCTATATAAACAAGCGAGTCTCTCTGGACCCCTTTTTCTCCCTCCCCCTAAGATTTCACATGCAAACAGTTTGTATCCCTGGATGTTTCATTTGATGTTTGGATGGATGTCACTCCTGTCACTGCACAATAAAAAAAAATAAAAATAAAAAAGGCAGAAGTAACAAACACGAAGAACACTGCCCTCTTTTATAACCCCACTCTCTCAAGCCAAGCATCCTGAGCTTCACACAGAAGTGCTGCTGTTCACAGGGAGGCGATCAGAGCTGTAGATGTGTAAGACAGGAGTTGTGGTAGGGCAGACAGATTTTAGTGGATTGACAGATTTCATTTTTACGTCTGAAAGGAAATATGATGTTCTGGTGGTTTTCTCTAGGAAAAGGAAAAGACTTTGAAGAGCATATATTCTTCCAGAAAGATGTGGGTCAGCTTTTTTAGTGAAGACATATACAAGCCAGTGCAGGACCTTGATATGTCAGGCATTTCTATTCTGTTCTGTTCTATTCTATTCTATTCTATTCTATTCTATTCTATTCTATTCTATTCTATTCTATTCTATTCTATTCTAAACATCACTGTGCTTCCAGAGATTTGATTCCAGCGATACTCTTTTTGGGAAGTACAGCCCATGAGCAGTCCCTGGTGTGCAGAGCCCTTCTCCCTGCAGGCCAGGCAAACGCGTTGTGCAGTGCAGACGTGTGGGACAGAGGCTGTTCCCTCTGTTCTCCATTCACAGCCCTGTCATGGAATTTAGTGCCTGCCATTGTGCCAGCCAAGGTCAGGTCAACAGGACCTGCAGCTCTGCTGATATACACACTTGCGGCTATAGAGACCAGTTATTTTTTCTTGATGGCTACACACCCTAGAAAGAGATCAGCAATGTTTGGCCATGTGATTTATCTAATACTAAATCCACACATGGAGGTCCTGAATCTAACCTTCTTCTACAGTCCTTTGTTTAGTGAAGTTCACAGGAGCTGACAGGCATGGTGAATCTCTTAGACAATACTTAACTTAAAGGGATAATTATAGTGGAAGTCACATAAATCAGTAGTTTGCTTCTTAGCTTCTGGACAGAGACACACTATGACCTGCCTGAACATCCAAAATTTATTTTCAGTTTCATGGTGCCAGGCAGGATCAGTCCCATAGAAGCATAGTTTATTACTACAGACACTTGCATTTAGTGCTCTCATCTCCCACACTAGTTTGTTTGCCTTTGGAAGTCTCCTTGAAGTGCTTGCTGAAATGTTAAAAATACTATATTCAGCCAGGCTGGAGAGCATGGAGGCCTCCTGCTGCTGCAAGTGATCTACAGGGCTAAAGATAGTGTTTAGTTAAAACCATGGTGATATAGTAACTAGAGCTCTTCAAAACAGAATGACCCAAGGTGAAGCATCCTGCAGACTGTGTGGAGAGAATAAAGGCTCAGAACCAACCTGCTGAGACAAAAAGGCCTGGAGAAGGGTTAATTTCATGTGATAGCTCAGTTTGATTCATAGTTCTGGTACAAATTCTGAAATCTGTTAAAAGTACCAGAATCTGCAAACCTTCATTCATGGTGTTCTCTCTTTACTGAAGTGGAGAACTATAACAATAGATTCCTTCCCTTGATTTCATTGAAATGATGCCCAAATTATACTGGAATGAGTGTACAGACAAGGCCATTGGGATGTCATAGACAGACACAATGCCAATACTAGTTCTGCAAAGGCTTTGTGGTTAAAATAAGGGCTGCAGACTCTGTCCATATGTTTATATTCAGATCTCTCATTAAAGAGCTGGTTGAATACCAGAGAAAACTAATCCACAAATTTTGCTGCTATTCATCAAATAATTTGTCCATTCAGGCAAAATATAGTCAGGATAGTTATCTATTGTGCATTTTATCTAGAAATGGAATTAACATCATCAAAGTTCACCAGAAGTTTGAAGTTCATAAAAAAAATAAGTACAAGTTGTCATTTTACACAAGGAAATCTACTGTACTTTAGCTGATTCCTATGATGGAAATGAATTCTGAATGAAAACTGTGTGTGTAACTCTAAATGCATTCTGCATTGGTGGGAAAGCATTGGATATTTACACAATGCCGCGATGTGCATTGATTATAGCTAATTTTAGGAGTGATTCTTCCTTTGAGACCCTTGGCTGGAACAGGATACGTAAAAAGCATCTCAGCTGCACACAGAGATATAATATTTAGAAATCCTGAATCACAGTGCCACGTCACAGTGGTTTTGAGGAGAGGGAAAGATCCGTAGATCTCAACCTGTGTAGCCCAACTACCTTTTCATGCTTTTATCGTAACACATATGACATGTAAAATCTGCTCCAGCCCTGAAGACATAGGACTGCACCAAAATATTTGGGCTTATACTCTTAGTAAAAGGGGTTTAGCTCCTAAGAAAGAACATAATTGTTAGCACTTAGCAGTAGATTTTAGGAAGGTTAAGTCAAAAGTGCAGAAATACAGGAGCCATATCCATTTTTCACTGTTTTATTCTACTTTGTTCAGTTCCTTAGGCAGCACTCAACAGCATTGTTCCTGCTTCTGAGGAGGCACTGAAAGAGATGACTAATTTTAGTTTGATGACATCAAGCTACAAGGGAAAGTACTGAATTCTTCATCCTTTAGTGTCTTTGAATAAGGCTAGGTAACTTTCTGAAAAATGTGCTTTAGACACAAGTTGCTGGGGTCTTTACAGGACATGGCGTACCACAGAATCATATCTCAATCAATATCTCAAGTCAGAAGAGACCCATAAGGATCATCAAGCCCCACTGCCCACTCATCACAGGACTACCTAGAACTGAATCGTATGATGTTGTTCAGGCGCTCCTCGAACTCTGACAGGCTTGGTGCCATGACCACCAAGCTGGGGAGCCTGTTCCAGTGACTGATTACCCTTCTCAGTGAAGAACTTTTTCCTACTGTCTGTCATGGTTTAGCTCAAACCAGGACAATGTCCAATCTGAACTTCCCCTGACGCAGCTTCATACCATTTCCTTGTGTCCTATTGCTGGTCACCAGAGAGAAGATGTATAATATCTTGTATGTATAATACATACAAGATCCTACTAGATATCCTGACTTCATAACCCTTACAGTCTTTAAATCAGGAAAAAAAGAAAATGTTCAGAAAATAATGAAGCATACGGACTTACCCTTTTCTGTTCATCTTTCATGTCTATCCCATAGGATTCTGATTATATAAAGCCTTTAAAAGTTTACAGACTGCCTTATTTCATTTACAGCAAAGGGCAAGAGTTCCCAGCTCCATATATTTGGGCTACCTACACAAACGTCTGCTAGTGAGAAGGGATTGAGGATCTCCATCCAGATGGACAAAGCTATGGATGTCAAGCGAATGCTGTGGAGGGCTCTTTTTTGAGCCAAAGCTAAAAAAGGATCATCTCGAAAGGCTGCATTTGAGTTACATTTTTTTGAAGGCTTCTGCTGCTGCCATTCAAAAATATTATGTTCAGAGCCTTAAAGCATGGATTTGTCTAGGGAGTGTAAGCTAGCAAAAATATTATGAATGTAAATAAACACTTTAGATGACACATTCAGAAGTGTAGTGGGTTGCTTGAAATTTCCTTTGGAATACTCTGTATGTGCAAACTGATAGTTCCGTGTTCAAATCACACTGAAGGCCATCTTTTTTTTTGGCACTGGGAAGTTTAAATAGTAAACCTAGTTGAAATACATTGCAGATTCACTGTTTCCTTTCCCTGCAATATAATTCCTATTTCCTCCATCATGTGAACACACAATGCTTTGATTGGACTGTTCAATCCAATCAAAACTGCTGGATGTTTAAGAAGTACCTCTTCCTTCATAAATATTTATGTATTCGTGGGTGTTTCAGTTGTCGTGTTGGATGTTTTATGATTTTGTTTACCTCCATATTTTGATGTATTTATTGCTTCACTGGTTCCAGTGCATCTAGCAGAGTCCAAAAAATATCTGATAAAAGGGGATACTTTTCAGTGTAGTTTGGTCTTTAAATGATGCTGCAAGAACCTGTTATTGATCACTTAGACAGTTACTTCTGCCTATTTAGCTAATGATGGAGCATTTAATTTTCAAAATTTTCATTGTATTGTTTGTACAATACAATGAAGCGTTCAGAATAAAGCAGGAGGTCAGGTATCTGCATTGTCTTTTTATCTTCATTCACCTTGGGGCAATCTAAACAAATTTTTGTTTCATTATAGTTCATTAAAATTTAAATTATTTATTAGGAGGAAATTATTTATTAGGAGGAAATGGGTTTGGTGATTAGAGTACAGGACAAGAAATCAGTAATACTGTTTTTTATTTCCATTTGGGCATCAGTTAGACGATGCTCTGAGTGGTACAGTGAGTTCTGTACCTCAGTTTCCCATCTATAACAACATAATTTCCAATGATTTAATTAATTAGTGTTTATAAATGCCTTGTGAGTTTCTTGAATGAAAAGTTTTATATAAGCTCTTCAAGGCAGTGACTGTCTTGTCCCATGCTGAAAACAATGTTGGATCTTTTAATAAGAATAATGAATATGACAGGCAGTGAATGCAAAGCAGTATTTATTAGCTTTCATCTCATATGACTAAACCAACTTTATTCCCAGTTGTGTGACAATGCATATGTATTTTCAAGACATTCTTCTTTAACACAGTGGGATGAATCTCTTGAGTAATTATTACTTTTACCAGCAAAGATTTGCAGAAGAGAAAACAAACATCCCAGTTGACTGGACTTATGAGTCAGGGTCAATTTTCCGTTCTGCTGCAGAACTGAGAGAAATCACTTAGACTCAAACAGTCAAAGTGTTCGTGTGACTAACGCCTGCTGAGTTTACAGGGAGTCGGAGCTTCAAACGTCTTTGAAGATCTGGGTCTTCATCCCTCTCTGCCCCAGTTGTTCTTATCAGAGGGGTGATAGCATCACCTCTGGACGTAGTGGAAACAAACCATCACAAGGGCTAATTGTGCTCGTCTGGGCAAGGACAACAGTTTCTGTTGCTAACCTCCCACAGGGGAGTGATGTGGCTAATATCCCATCCAGATGCCTTCGACTTCCTCAGCCCCAGTGCTGTGGTACTCATTTATAGCCGAGCTGACTGGGAGTGATGCTTGGAACGAGTCCAGGGAGAGGTATGAACTCGCACCTCTGGATCCATACCAAGACACCTTCGTTGCTCTATCATCACTCTCCTCAGAGGGATGTAATGAGGATACATTAATTAATGTTTATGAACTGCTTCAGTGCTGCCATATTTAGACTGTTAGAGTTGCATCTGTAGGAGCAAAACAGCAATCAGTAATTCCACCTGCAACAGAAAGCACAAACAGGAAGATGAAACAGAGGACCACAGAGTGGGTTCCTCCTAGGACATGTTTTTCCACACTGAAAAAACATTGCTGGAGGTGACAGCCCTTCAAAGGCAATCTCTGCTCTAGAGAATTCCAGGCTAACAGAAACTTTGAAGTACATGATGGAAGGTCTGCAAAGCATTTACCTGACTTTAACTAAAGTGTTTAGTCCTGATTTTTCATGAAAAAGAAATAAGCTTAGGGTGGGAGAGAGATTTATCAAATATTCCAAAATATTTCAAGGTTACTGTGGTTGGTCGTGGGAGTTCTTTAAATGATTGGATGCTTTCTGGAGCGTGTATTTGTGAAGCTTCATCTATCACACAGTGGATTTTCTCTGGAGAAAAATATGTTGCCTCCTTACTTTGCTCATAAGGTAATGCAGCAACTCAGAATGTGATGAATGGATATGAGAGTATGGCCACATTATGGCCTTGTATTCACCCTGAGAGGAGAATAGGGGGATCAGGGAACAGCTCTGGGAAACTTTGGCTTTATGGGACAGTTTCTGAGCAAGCGCAGCTGTGAGCTGTAGGGCAGGGTCTATGCTGGGAGGAATCATAAAGAAGAAATTTCTCTATAGGTAGCCACTCATTGCCTGCTACAGTTAATTGTTTCAGATGCACTGTTGCTATCCCCAGGCTGTTATTTCAAGCTTGCCCCTTGAACTTTTGGAGTACTTTGACTCACACAGAGTCAAAACCAGTGATTGCAGCAATACTATTCCAACTATTCTCCTGGTCTTTTGAAAAATCCTCACATAAAAATTGTTTTTAGGCAGCTTTCAGTGAAAAAAAAAGTTATTAACTTGAAAAACCTTCTTCTCCCCACTTTAGACTCTCAAAACAGGGACCTTAGGATGAACTACTGTGCTTGTTCTGCTCTCTGTTGTGTCCTTCCCATGCTCAGAAGGGGAGAGGGTAAAGCAAATATTATATCAAAATGAATGTCACTTGGCTGGGAGACCTCAGCATGCCAAGTGGAGCTGATCCAGTCTGCCTGTAGCTTTCAAAGAACCTTCTATTTTGTCAAAATTTCCGTGAAAACTGTTCATATTTTTAACTGCCTTTTTTTAAAAAAAGTGAATAGATGAATAGGACATTCTTCCTTCCAAACACCATGGTGATTTGGTTTGGTTTGTGATTTAGTAAAGATTTTTATTTTTTTAGTTATTTTTCTAAATTCTAATACAACTTATGTTGCTGCATTTTTTCTCTGAATTACCCTAGGAGGACTATATGCACATGATACAGTTCCTCAACCTGAGTATTTTCCACTGAAGTAGACCTGGACAGAATCTTTCAATATTTGTAAAACTCATTTGTCAGGGTTGCAGTCATTGGTTAAAAAAGATCTCTAAATAGAACTTAATTTTTTTTTTTTTTCTTATATCCATCTTTAAATATGGGATTTTGGCCACTGTTGAATACAGGTGTCCTGGTTTGAGGTAAAACAGGGCCAATTTTGTTCAGTAACTTGGCTTTGTAGCTAGGCCTCTTCTAACTACTGAAATTAACAGCAGACAATGTTCGCTCTCTCAGAGCGATAAGACCAATGTTTATAGTTGATGCTCAGGCATGGTATGGAGAGAGGCTCTTGCTTATACTTACTGCTATAAGACCCAAGGCCAACCAACTTTGTAATTTGCCCCATTGAAGGGTCGTAAGTGGAAAAGCGCAGTGGGGTCCCACCTGTGGGAG
>RSEF01000001.1:216528031-216542492 GCA_003993805.1 Himantopus leucocephalus | reverse complement strand
TTTAAGGTCCCTTCCAACCCAAACTGTTCTGTGATTCTGTGATTACCTCTGTGCGCCTCTTGGGCAGGCTGCTCTTGGCCTGGCTCTCTCCTTAACGCCAGGGAATCTTCTTAGATAAACAACTCTGTTACACTGCCACTCCACGGGGAAGTTAGTGCAGACTCAGGCCTTGCGCTGCATTGTCTGTTCTGTCTAAGCATCACTCAGCAAAGGAACAGCTAATGTAAAAAATATATGGAGAATTGAATAAAATTTCGCAACATGTGGCTTTTGCCTTTTCCTATTTGTACATAACTTTTGCCTTTTTTCCCATGCCCCACCCTAGTTTTTCTATGTAATTTACCATGACAATACACTTGCCCTGAAATATTTTTCTATTGAAATACACTTGCCCTTAAATATTTTTCTATTGAAATTAGCCCAAAATATTTTCCACTGAAACACACAGAGCCATGATGACTCTGTTGGCATCATCTTCAGAAGCTACTCACAGCGCTAAAATATCAGCGCGATGATTAGCTGCAACAAAATCTGATGATTTAGAAATGACTGAGAGACATACTTATTCTTTTTAATTCGGGCTTTCTTTAGCTGCATGGTGCGGGAATTATTTGCTGGGAAAAATGGCCTGACACCTAAGGTTAATCTATATTTAAATAAATGGGTTATTCTCTCAGCTCATATTTCAGTTTAATTTTTCAGTAGTTGTACTGGAAAAACTCCAAAGTATCTGTGAAGCCTGGTAACAGGGTGCAGGCACAGATTTGCCAGCAGTGCTACGGGGACAACAGTCCCCACCAGCAGCTGCTGGAGCTGCTCCTGTGTCCTGTCACCTCATGGCTTTGCTGTTGCTCTTTCTTCTCCCAAGAACCCTGCTCCCCAGGATCTACCTGTCTCTGTGGTGACTGGAGGCTTTCTATTCCTGAACCATTCCTCCAGTCACACCAGTTCATGTAAACTTGTTAACTCTCTACACAGTGTCGTGCCTTCGATGCCTTTCCCCTGTTGCACACAGGGTGTGGGGACAAGTTCACATGCGCAAAGATTTATTAGTGGGGTTTATAGCTGGGGGCATACATTGAATCTAATAGTGGAAGAAACTAAACAGAGAGAGACTGAGAAAGAGAAGGGAAAGGGAGAACTCTTCTAAGTGGGCAGCTGAGAAAAAAGCGAGGGGAGGGTACCCAGAAATTGTCCTTTCCTGGACTGCCCTCCAGGCCCCCCCCCGTAGTGCTTTTCCCATAGTAATAGTAGAATGTTTATTGGGACCCACTCAAATGCTATTGGTTGTAACCGCTTCTGTTGCAGGTGCTGCACCCTGGGTGGTTGGTAAGCTTTGTGCCCCCTGTAATGTAAACCAAAAGCTGCAACCAAAGGGTAGGAAAAGGGGGGAAGAATGGGTGGCTCTCACACTGGTGGCAATCGCTTCCCATGAGAACTTGCCGAGAACACTATCGGGGGTTTGCAGGTGCAAGGTCATGAGAATAACAGCATGAGAACAACAGCATGAGAAAAACAAGGGAAGATACTGCTCCAGAGGCCCTGGGAAACAGTGCCAAGGCAGCTGGAGTGAGAGGACACGGAGCTGGGGGTGGAAAGCAGGTACGGAGTTATGATGGAAGGCCGTTAGCAACAGAGAAGGCAAAGACACCCAAGGCAGTGGTGCAGCAGCCCCAGGACGCACTGCTGGCACTTGCTGTGTCTTTTTATCAGTCACGCAGCCACACACTGAGCTGGTGGAAGACACAATGAAGGAGAATCTTTTCTGGGCCAAAGCATCATTTTAGCTGGATGAAAGCCAAGCAGGAAACTACTTTTTAGGGACCCCTCTCCTATGTCCAACGCCTGTCTTGAGCCAACATTCCTGTCTAGATATGCAGTCAGCCAGATCAGGGAACCGATCAGATTGAAAACTGACCAAGCCAAAAAGAACAGAGTAGTTTTAAGTACTACACCCAGCATCAGAGAGAAGACAAGAGCAGCGAGGTGCATGGTGCTGTTTCTCTGAGCAGCAGCAGGGGCTGAGTTTTCCTTAAATCCATTGTGAGCACACACTTCCAGCCACACATTGCTGTCCTCTTCCTTGTGTGGGCACAAGGGCATGTATCTAGCTGTGAGCTACACTTCTCTTTGTGCTGTTTTAGTTTTCCCCCAGCGTGGTTCACCACTTGGCTACACAAATAGTTGTGTTGCCCTGACAGAAGAGGCTGTGCAGGGGTGCGAGCAAGTGCCGAAGGGAAGGTAGGGAACAGAGTACAGAAGCTGCTGCTGCTTTTAAAAATAACAGGTTAAACTGTGGCCCAACATGGCTTCACGCCACTTTTCCACTTGAAGACCGTAAAAGGTTTGGAGATGACAAACTTGGTCTATCCCTGTGTTGGGTACTACCAGACTAGCACAGTGCTGTTGCAATTGTGTTGCCCTGTTCCTTGCTGCCATCCTTTATTAGTATAGCCGCATTACCAAGTGGGACTCTCCCTCGTTAAGTCTTTTTCAATCTATTCAATACTAATTTAGCTGCTGGAATGGAAAATGGGCACATTCCACATGGAAATGACAAAGAGGTGGGAGGGGACTGAAAGTACACTGGGGTATAGGATTAGAATTCCAAAAGCTCTTCGCATATTTCTAAAAGGGTCTGAAAATAGCTTTTTAATGGGGATAAATTCAAGATACTACACTTAGGCAAAAATGTTCAACTGCACAAGCATGGGACAGAGAACACAGAAGTAAGGACCAGGTTTCAGGAAGGAGGCGGAGGGGATTATAACAGATAAAAAGATGAACAATGTCAGCGACTGCAGTTAAGGTCTCATCTGGTTACCCAGTTCCAGGCGTTACGCTTCAAGAGCAATATGACTCAGCTGGAGAGTGTCCAGAGAAGAACCAGCAGGAATGATGGGAGGGTTGAAACCATGACCTGCAATGGAAAAAATGGAACAAACTGGAACTTCTTACCCTAAACAACAGAAAACTGAGAAGAGAGATGATAACAGACATGAAAGAAATGAAAGGCCATTGAAAAGAAGAAATAATTTATTTTCTATAGGTTAAGAACGAATGGGCTTTAGTTACACTAAAGAAGATTCAGTTTATGTATAGGAAAACTATAGGAATAGATAATTAATAGGAATAGATTGCTGTGGAGGATGGTATATGGATACTTTAAGGTTAGAGAAATGTCAGTCAGGAATATTTTAGGCATAACAGATCCTATATGAGGCCAATGGAGCCAATGGTCTCTTGAGTTCCCTTCTATACAGATGTGTTCCAGGTGCAGGGCAGGAAAGAAGAAAGCACAGAATTAACAGGCATTAGTAGAGAATAGAGTAGTCTAACAGATTACACAGCAGCAGCATCAGGGGAAAGTCTCATTGACCTTACTGCCAAGGTAAGATTTGAGCTCTGGGTAGATGCATGTTTTTAATAACCCATGAGAAACTCGGGAGTTAACGTTTCAAGAGTGTGCTGGCTTGTTGCTGGGAAGTGGATTACAAAGTTGGCTGGTCGAAAAAAATTAACTGTGAAAACTGTGGATCCATCAGATCCTTTCTGTGTACCATGGCCCACGCCTGGCTGTTTGCTGGGGCTCTTTTGTGGATGAAAACTGTGTTGTAATATTGTAAAACAACGGTAGGAATAGCTGCCTTGTTTTTTTAGTTCAGCCTCAAACTGAAAGCCTGCTTTTCAATTGCGTAGCCAAGTGCGCAGACAGTCGGAGCGCGTACATGCTAACCGTTCCTAATCATGGCTTCATGTAAATAGGCAGATGGCAGGCAGGCATCTAGCTTGGTGCGTGCAGAGCAGCTGCACAGCTGCGTGCTGAATTTTGGGCTGAGCATCAGGCACTTCGCATCTACTCTTCTCCTCTTCTCCCACCTGATATCATTCATTTGCCATTGGGCTGCACGTTACCCACGCTGCTGGCGATGGATCGACTCTTAACATCTTAACTACATCTAAAGGAGATGTTAAATGGATGGAAATGACACTCCAGAGGGTACCAGAAATGTTCAATGTTTACAGTTTTTAACTATATATTGTCTGTTGTTCGACTGTATTTGGTGGAAATCATCAGGGCCAGATCCAACTATAAGCAAGAGAATCCCTTAGCCCGCTTCTTTCAGGATTATTATCAAAAGACAACCACAGAAAACCATTTTAAGAAAATAAATTGGGTTTCTTGTAATAAAATCAAGATATTTGTATACTTATTGTATACATGTAACCTTGTCAGATATTTACCTGAGATATAGACAGCAGGATCACTCTCACAAGTTTCTGACTAGCTACGGACAACTCACTTTTTTCAGTTCCATGTATAAAACTGAAGGAAATAATAATGCTGATTACATCACTAATGGACTTTGGACCCTATTGAGGGAAAGTGCTCTTTTAAGAGCTGATTTATTATTTTCAGGAAGAAAAAACCCCAGATTTTTAGGGACTTGGAGAGCTTTTGAGATGACTTGCTGAGAAAATTGCAGATTTAAGACTGCATGAAAAGCGTGTTACTCAGCCTTCATTCACATGTAGCATCTGTTGTATCTAACTAAATTTGCTTCTCTCTGCTTACCTTTCACTTGGCACTAAAGCATACTTCTTTTTTCCCATAATTTGTAGTTCTGCTTTTATATAACACAATCTGAGTTAGACACAAAGAACTTTGAATTGCAGGTAATCATAGCTAAGGGGCTTCAGACAGAGACAGACTGACCTCAGAAGAGGGTTCAGCAGGAGTAGGATGCTGTCCTGGACAGCAGGTCATCAGGAGCTGCAATATTCCAGCCCAAACATTGCCACTGACAAGGAAAGCATATGCATGTATACCCTAACTGGTTCCATAATGGAGCTCAGTAGCTGTGTCATTTACACTTCAGGGATTTTTAAGAGCAGAAGGGGTATTATGTCATCCAGCTTGACCTCCTGTTTCACAGAATCACAGAATGGTCAGGGTTGGAAGGGACCTCTGGAGATCATCTAGTCCAACACAACAGAATTTTACTGAGTTAGTTAGCGTTGAGCCCAAAATCTCATGTTTATTAAAAGTATTTTCCACAAAGACATCCAGCCCTGAGCTGAAGACTTGAAGAAATGGAAAATCTACTGCTTCCCGTGGTAGTCTGTTCCACTGGTTAACCACTCGCACAGCTGAACAATCGTGCCTTATTTCTCATGTGAAATTTGCCTGGCTCCAGCTCTTGCCATCTCTTCTCGCTACGTCCCTCTCCACTAAAATAAAAAGACCTGGTGTTTTTTTCCTGTGAGAATAAATTTTGTTAGCAAGCCATCTAGTAGTCTGTCTCTGAGTTTTGATTTTTTTTATTTTTTAAAGCTAAAACACACAGGCTCTTTAAGGGTAGTGACCAGCATGCGTATTGTAAACAGCTATGACCACAGGCGTACCTGCTGCGAGTACCCTGTGTACCCTCTTGCCCTGTCCCTCTTCTGGCGGTTACCGTCCCGTGTCTGCTGGCAAGACCTCTCTCCCAGCCCACTTCAGTCCCAAATAGTTTGGTTTGCTTAATTCCTTGTCTTGGCTCAGTGTGACTGAACAGGGAAGCTCTACTGGCATGTCTCAGGCAGGAGCACCGCTTGGTGGGAGGAGGAGACTGGGGACCAGCGGCTGGCACAGCTGAGCACCGGAAAGGATCTCCATCCACAGCTATGGGGCTCTGACCCACAGCTCTACTCCAACTCTGGTGACAATTCTGTGATGATTTAAGACAGTCTAATTGCCACAGCCCTGATCAGTCCCTGGCTATATGATCCCACCCTGTTCCTGGTGCCAACTCTTATTCTCACATGACCCTTGGTGACCCATTCCAATAAATCAGCAGAAAGCTTTCACTTTTTTTTCCCTGAAGTAGTTCTTACCACTTTGGTGCCCAGAACCAGCTCATCAAGGGACTGGACTAATTCCAGCATGAGCGTAATGGAGGACCTTGAAATCTGTGTTCATATTATAGGTGTCAGCCCCTACAGCCGTTTTTAATCTTGCCTGTGACCATGAGTCACAACCCTGAGTTTCTCTGACCTCATAGTGAAACGCCACAGTCCAACACCATTCTCACAATTCATCCGTGGAGCTAAAACCACCTCAAAGCTGACCATTTTATTTATAAAGTCAAGTTCCGATACAATACAGATGCACGGAAGTGGTAATATTAGGACGGTATTTTCAAATTGTTGCTGGAGGAGCCCTGCCTACATTTTGGACTACAGACTACAAAGAAAATTGGAGACCAGCATATTTTTGAGGTCCCTGAAGATACTCATGGGAACGCAGCCACTTTGTTACAGACCTGAACTGGAGGCCAGAAGTTTAGGGAGAAGGTTCCAGTCAACAACCTTGATGAAATCAGCTGCTGCTCAGCAGGATAATGTACGGGCTTCTGCAGAACAGTGTTATTTTACTCTTGGCTCAACAATGAGATGTTTAAATACTGGAAAAGAAAGACTGCTTTGTTTTGGTTTAAGATTTGTGACAATGGTGATCACCTAATCTAGCTATTCTTTTGGAATAGCACTTCACAGTTAAAGAAGATGGAATGTCTTTGTGATACTCACACTTATGTCCAGATTCCCACAGCAGCTAAACAGGCACTGGCCGTCAAGCTGCCGGTCACGATCGTCTGTCTTCCCCTTTTGCATGTTCTCGTCATATGCACTACAGTTTTGATTCATAGCAATTTGTAAGGTAATAAATTCCTTGCCAAAAGGTGGTGACACATCCTCCAGAAGGAGAAGTCTCAAAAGCTTTTGAGCAAAGAAAATAATTCCTATATCGCTGTTTTCTAATATAATCCCAGGAATTATTATGGCTTATATTGGCACGGGTTTATTTTTTAAACAGATGTTGGAATACAGCCAGCTGCCACAAACAATCAAAACAGAGTTATCTGTCTTGTTTCTAGGTTGAAGAAGTGTGTCCAGGACTAAAACCGGACTGTACTTGGCTTTACAAGTTCACAGCAATTAAAGACACGGCTAACTTTAAATGCATATACACACAAAGTTATTATACACGCAGCATTTCCGCACCTTCTCAGCTGTAATTACATGCCGTAGTTCTATCAAAGAGTTTAACATTGTGATGAATTGGGACTTCAGTGTATTCCAGTTTGCAAAGGCAAAAAGGTCAGAAGGGAATCGAAAACCCCCAGCAAATTCTGCCTTAAGAGAGAGCCTTTTTTCATATCCAGAGTGTACAATTTTGGAGACACCTGAGAACAAAGCTTTTATTACATGCATTTTCCCGTGTAATACCTACAGCACAAGACACTTCAAGTGTCACTGTAGTGAGAGGGAGGATCTGAAAATCTGTTACAAAGAAATTACAAACACTGTTTCAAGATGAAGCAGGTTCCACTGTCTCATGCTGTTGACGCTCAAAGCCAAACAAGGTGATTCAGTATAGATGTCTACATTTTTATGGCAGCGATGCATCATCTTTAATCAGGATGACCACCAAAGTGTCAGTGCTTGCACAGGAATTATACTGGATCTGCATTGTGATCTATTCAGTTACGTGTTACCAAGGATAGCCTTGGTAATGGTCAGATCCTATAAAACCAGGTGCATGGATACTTGTGGTTAGTGGTTTCTCCCTTACAGTATCACTTACAGTTTGGCTACATTCATGCTGTGGAATTTTAGGGTTTATATCTCTTCCATACCACAGTTTGATCTCTATTTCGTTAAGTGGGGATGTTTGCATTTTTTCATGAAAATACTCAAAAAAAACTCATGAAAAATTCAGAAAATACTTTCTTCAGCCCANGCTACATTCATGCTGTGGAATTTTAGGGTTTATATCTCTTCCATACCACAGTTTGATCTCTATTCCGTTAAGTGGGGATGTTTGCATTTTTCATGAAAATACTCAAAAAAACCTCATGAAAAATTCAGAAAATACTTTCTTTAGCCCGNGAAAATACTTTCTTCAGCCCAGCTCATCTCTAACCTTAATGCCTTGTAAGTCAATGGAGGTTGTATAGCGTTCGAAATAGTATTTCCCTCTTTCCTGTCATGCTCACCACTATTGTATTTCAGTGAATGACTTGTGAAAAGCACGTGGATGGAAGAATCCCAGTGTACCTCTCTTAAGCGTTTCTTTCATGCACTTCATCATAGTCTCCCTTTGTTGTCCTGTTTCTAAAATTAAGTTTCAGCATTCTTCCTTTTATGCCTATGGTTTTCCATTATTACGTGATTTTTACCGCCCATCTTGCAATCTTTTTCTTTCAGCTATATTCTTTATTAGACACAGTGGCCAAGCTGAGCACATTGTACCAGAATATCTCTTCAGAAACTCTTTGCGCTGTCTCCAGGTCTCTCCTTCCTTAAATAATACTGACTAGTCTGCAGGCTTTGCCTCCCTACTTCTCACCTCTTTTCCAGCTCAGTAATGAACGTTCATAAATAAATCCATGGACACCACTCCAAACAAGGACTATAATATGAGTAGCCCCCAGATGGCAATTTTACAGGTGTAATAAAATAAAATACAAGCTGTTTTTCTTATTATGTAAGCAAGAGTTTAGTTTGGGTAGAAAATGTTTTATTGATGTCAGTTTTATGATGCTTTTCCTTTGGAGAAGTCATGGCAAATAGAAAGAGCTTTTGTTGTCTCATTTAGTCCTTCTCACCAGGACAGCTCTTGGGACAGCATTGCTTCTGGCATTTATGACAGAGTAGGTGACACTGTCCCCACCATCACTCCCAGGGCTGTATAACATGTTATTACAGCAAAAGGGCAAGTACCGCAGTAAGACACCAAGCTGTGAGGACCAAGACGTCTCCTGCCATTCAGCAGCATGGCAAGGCTGTGCTGAGTGCTGCAGCTTCTGCTCTAAACTTTTGGCTACTCAGTGTTAACTCCTGGCTGTGATGAACATGGGTGGAGTAAGAACTTACTGATTTCTCCTGTCTCTGGCCTGTGATGGTATTTTACTTCTCTCGCTCAGCTTAGTTATTCCTCATAAAGACCTGATTCAAAGGCTCATTCAAGTCCAACTTTCTGTCACCTGATTCTTCTCCTCTTCTTATGTTATTGATGGATTCAGAGTACTGTAATGCAAGGGTGAGATAGAAGTTTCCTTTTTAGAAGATGCGGGAGGATCTATCATATTTTGCTGGTCTTTCTAGTTTATCATTCCATTTTGAATTCTAGGTGAACCAGTATCCCAGGCGCCAAAGCATGGCTTCACCGCTAGCTGTGTACGTAGAATCATGGAATGGTTTGGGTTGGAAGGGACCTTAAAGATCACCTAGTCCCAACCCCCCTGCCATGGGCAGGGACACCTCCCACCAGACCAGGTTGCTCAAAGCCCCATCCAGCCTGGCCTTGAACATGTCGAGGGACATCGTCTGCCCACGTTCTTTCTGAATAGTAGGCAGTTTCAGTCTGTGACCTTTCTCTAGATTCAGCTGTGGCACTGGAAGCAGTTATCACTCCCAAATGTTCTTTTCTGCCTTTCTTCCATGGATTCCTGACCCCTCATGTCTGTCAGCTGAGTTGTTCATGTAAACGCTTCTAAACCCATCTCTGGCAAAGTGACCTAGATTGTGAAAATGAATTACTTAAACTTTCTAAGCTAAGTTGGCTGGTTTTCACTCAAGTGGGTTAAGAAGCATTCCCACTGCTTCCCCAGAAGAGACATATGGAGTTGGTATTTTAAAAGGGTAGAAAGAATAGCAACCTTGGTGGGGAGCCACCAGGACATAGGCAGAAGTGGTCACTTCTTCCACCAACAACTGGCTGTGGAAGAGCACATCTGTCTACAGACTGTCTGGTGGATGGGCTGTTGGCCTGTGGAGCCAAAGACAGTAAGGGATGTGGCTGGGGCTGAGAGAAGAAACCGCAGGAGACCCAGGGTGGAGAGTTAAAAGTAGACTCATAGGACTCAAAGGCAGTGGCCCATATGTACCTGCCAGATACTTATCCTGGAGCCTATACAGGGAGAGGGAAGTTAGCTGATAGGAAAAGGAGGCAATTTGATATGGTTAGCACTTGGAGGGCTCTGCAGTGGAAGAGTTTCAGAGACTTTTAGGCCTTTGAAGAGCTTTTCCTTTCATTCTTATCATAGAATCATACAATGGTTTAGGTTGGAAGGGACCTTAAAGATCATCGAGTCCCAACTCCCCTGCCCTGGGCAGGGACACCTCCCTCCAGACCAGGTTGCTCCAAGCCCCGTCCAACCTGGCCTTGAACACCTCCAGGGATGGGGCAGCCACAGCTTCTCTGGGCAACCTGCGCCAGGGGCTCACCACCCTCAGAGTAAAGAATTTCTTCCTCATATCTAATGTAGATCTACCCTCTTTCAGTTTAAAACCGTTAACTCCTCGTCCTATCGCTACACTCACTGATAAAGAATCCCTCCCCAGCTTTCCTGTAGGCCCCCTTTAGGTACTGGAAGGGGCTGTAAGGTCTCCTCGGAGCCTTATGCAGGAATGATCTAGAGGTGACACTGAATTTGTATTACCTTGCTGATTAGCGCAGGGACTCTCAGGTCTCAGCTGGGAGGGTGTAGCCCTGGGGAACATTCACAACTAAGGACATTGCTGGGTAGAACACTTATAGCCACAATATATCACTTTGACCAATACTTAAAGATGATTCTATGAAAAATTTGACACGTACACACATTCCAAGGTTATCCAGACTTACCATTGGCAACCCCAACAGAAGTTTTTAGAAAGAATATAAAACATCACACCAGATTTAAACCTGGTAGCCAGTCTACCAATATGACTGTCATATGGGATGCATTTTCCTACTTCTGCTTTGTGAAAAGCATCTTCTGAGTCTCCTGAAAACGGCTCGTCAGAAACATGACAGTGGATAAGATCAGGAACATCTCTGCTGTACGGATTTGCAACTATGGAGCAGTGCTTACTGAGGGATGCTCTACACCGCGCTCGTCTACATGATGTAGGCAAACATTCAGCAGGAGACTGGGAGCTAGATGAGCTTGACCTAAGTCCAGCCGGGACATCCTACTAAAGCAACAAGCATGGGGCTGACAGTGCCTCTCTTTTACACCTAAGAAAGCAGTGAAAGGTTAAATGAAGCACATATTGCTGATGCTCCTTTTCAGAGACCAATATTGGAGTTTCCAGACACAAAATAAACATGAATTCCCCTGTCCTCTCAGCACGAAATCACTGGATGAGCATTCACAAGCTTGCTGTATAGTTTTATTGGCATCTCATTGAATCTTAAACTCTTCAAAGCTCTAAAATGAGCATCCACAGTTTTTGAGTCACGCTAACATTTATTCTTCACTTCTGTAACTTTGTTTCTTAGTCTTTGGTAATAACCTCTTTTTTTTCCTCCCATTCTCTGCTGTTTCCCAGCATGCTTTGTGAAGAAAACTGATGCTAAAAAATAACCTAATTTCTCTGCACTGTCTTCTCATCCTTTACCATTCCCCTCACTCCCTGACTGCACCATGAAAAGGATTCACAGGCAACTTGCCATTACATTTCCTCTATATCCTATGCAAAACATCATGCATATAGGTTGGAAAGCTAAGCAGATGCCAGATGGAAGGTTGTCCTCATTCCTTCCTCCTGTGAAATCATTCTGTACCCTGTTCTGTGGGACAAAATAGCATGCAATTATGTAAATAAAGATGTAATCCTAACATATATGCTAGAGTTGAACAACCTTATTCCGTAGGTTTTCAGGGGTGAAGAAAGGAACAAACATTGCACGCGTAGAGCCATTGTGAATCATGACCCATCTGCTTGAGTGCTCAGGCTGCGTGAGCTGTAGGGACAAACTATACTCATTGGCAGTACAAATAGGTAATTGTCCCATATCAACTGTCAGCATACATGCTGTGTGCCGGAACGCAGTTACTCAAGTATTTTCAGGCATTTTCAGGCAATTTAAATGGGATTCATTGCCCCCAGTGCCCAGTGTCCGTAGCAGGGGTGACCCTGTCTCCGCTAATCACCTTGGGGTCTGTGTGCAATCAGCAGAGGAGGCAGCACCATTCATCTATTCTGTTTTAGACAGGTACTTTAGGATGGAGTGATTTCTGTTCTATATGTCTTGCTAAGTGTGTAGTAAAGGGGTGCAATACCATCCGAGACTATTAGTCTTACAATTGAAAAAGAAAAAAATAATAGGTTAACTCAGGGCTTAATATTACAGTCTTTAGTTCCTCTTAGGACCATATTCATACCTGATGCGAATAGGCCCCTGTTGAGTGGATCCTATTAAATAAAGCCTGAAATTTTCAAGTATTAATTGAAAAATATTTGCTTTTTGGAACAGTGCTGTGTTACATAAGGTGACTAATTTCGCAGTGCTGCAGAGACGCTGCATCAGATCAAGATTATAGAATCACAGAATCACAGAATGGTTTAGGTTGGAAGGGACTTTAAAGATCATCGAGTTCCAACCCCCCTGCCATGGGCAGGGACACCTCCCACCAGACCAGGTTGCTCCAAGCCCCATCCAGCCTGGCCTTGAACACCTCCAGGGATGGGGCAGCCACAGCTTCTCTGGGCAACCTGGGCCAGTGTCTCACCACCCTCAAAGTGAAAAATTTCTTCCTCATATCTAATCTAAATCTCCCCTCTTCCAAGTTGAAGCCATTCCCCTTCGTCCTATCACTACATGCCCTTGTAAAAAGTCCCTCTCCGGCTTTCTTGTAGGCACCATTTAGATACTGGAAGGCCGCAATAAGGTGTCCCTGGAACATTCTCTTCTCCAGACTGAACAAGATGTTGGTGAAGAGAAGGAAAGTGACAGTGCCTGGAACTGTAGTAGAGAAAGTCGTGTGCAGATGTTACCAGAACGTCAGGATCAACAGATTTGAAGCAGCAGCAACCGTTGCAATCAAATGACTAACAACAGATAAGTTCACTGTCTCTCCTAGAAGTTACTTGTGTGGACGATAAAGCAGCAAGCTGAAGATTAGGTCCTCCTCCACAGACAAAATAATGGGTAGAACACAACTTGCTGCTGCTGAGCACGAAAGAGAGTTAGAAAAACTATTAAGCATATCCCTTGTCCTTGAGAAAAGAAGGGTTATTTCCATTCCATCAGGTATTCTCCTCCCTTTTTCTTGAGAATTGATATTCTTGCGCCTGGAGCCCTTTCTTTATCAGAATAAAACATTTCTGCCCATCTGCAAAAGCTTTTGGGTGTCAAGCCAGATCAACAGCATTTCCCAAAACATAAGGCATGTTTAGCGTAGAGTGGAAAACATCCAGAGGAACAGGGCACACAAGGCAAGGTAAAGCTGTTGAGGTGCCCGCAAAAGGCCTAGCAGAGTTCAGGGGGAATGCTGACTGATTTCATTTTGCTGACTGATTTCACTGAGGTAGAGCTTGTATGGATTTCTGTTCCTGATGAAACCCCTGTAGCTATCTATATCCACTTCTGAGCAGCTCCGTTCAGCCAGTCTGCACTGACCGATGCTTTAACCCCAGAGCAGGCAGAGATCTTTAATGGTGACGGGCACCTGAGCTAGGTCCCTCATCAACTGATTTTTCCTCCTGACAGTGCCCAGTTTTCATACATTTGGGAAAAACAAGTTCAGTGAATACATTGTTCTCGCCTCTCAAAGGTATTTGCATTATTAATTACTGCTGTGTGGTAGTTTAACTCTTCCACCTATTATCTCCTCACCTAGATTGCACTGGCGATACAACAAAGACAGCACACAAAACAAAAGACCCGAAGAAACTGCATCTCTGTAAATGACACCCTAGTTTCAAACATGCAGGTTGTTTGAGGGTAGGATAGGAGATCTAGAAGGACTTTTTCGAAGTAGGATATTTATCTCATAGGACTGTAACCACAGCCGTAACTGCGCTGTGTGGGTTCCAGGCTAGGATGACATTTGTCAGCCAGTCCGTAAAATCAGTGGAGGTTTTCCTTCTGTTCTGAAGTAATTCCTTATGAGGTGCTTAAATACCTATTTTCAAAAACTCCATCTACTTAAGTAGAATAGCATCCTCTGGTAAAAATTATTCTTAGATTATTGGTGTAGCACTGACTGTGTTCTTTCTAGATGAAGTGTAGTGGTAACGCGGGACTTGGCTGTATGTTACACCTTTCCTGGGGTGTTTTATCTGTTTCTTATTTCTAACGGCATGAGACATGTTAGACCATTTTATATACATTACATTTGGGACATATTTGGGATATAGGAAGGGCTTATATTTTAGAAAGTTGTCTAATTTTTCAAGCCATACCAGCCGGTCTAACAAAAGAGATTACCAATAAACCTTGTCTCACCAATACCCCGTTGAAGCGTAACGCTTTCTCTCTGAGCAACAGATGGTAGAAACCTGCTGCCGGCTGGAAGTTTTCTGCCTCCCTTGGGCATATTCAAAAAGGTAGTGATCTTTTTTCCTAAAATGTGGTAATTTACAGACACAAGCAAATTGACAGCTGAGAGAGTTGGGGGTGTTCAGCCTGGAGAAGAGGAGGCTC
>RSEF01000001.1:216514856-216527031 GCA_003993805.1 Himantopus leucocephalus | reverse complement strand
CTTATGCTTGTGTAATTGTGCCTGTAACTGTTTCTGGCTTAATGAGATAAATGTAGCTGAAATTAGAGTATTGTATTTACAATATGTGGCTGGAGCTGTTGAGGCAAAATTTAGCAGTGTTTTAATGTTAGCCTTTAAAGTGTGATGGGGTAGTTGGTGAGTTTAAAGGTAAGAAATTATTTGGGAAGCAATGTTCTGCTATGTCTTGAGAAATTGATTCTGTAAAGGTAGCTTAGCCAGACTTGTCATTTCCACAGTGTTTGTAACTGTGGAGAACTTTTAATAATCATTACGAAAGGCGGATCAAAATGGTAGTTTGACACCTACCTGTATGTGGGAATTAAGATGAAAAATAATAATAATAAAATCTTGTTTGTCAGTGTGACTTACTTTAACTATTGGTTGTTGAGTTGTGCTTCCCTTATTTTTAACAACCTCTACTGTTTCATTTATTGATGCTTTGTTTGCTGATGAGTTTTGGTAGGCAATCCTAATGTTACTCAGAGAAGTCTTCATTGAAGCAGTTGTCCAGCTGAACCTGTTTGTATTCTGTTTTTTACAGAAAGTATCTTAATCATTTTTTTACAGTTCTCAAATGTAAGAAGTAAAGGTTAGTCAAAGAGTTGCCCTAAGAGTAAATCCAGACAGTTAGAGATACCTAAAGCAATAATGCTGAGTTCACAGGGTTACTGGTAGAGATTTAAAGTAGTTTGTAAGAATTGCAATTAGAAATTGCAGTTTTAGGTAAGAGAGAGAACATGATAGTCTTGTTTGAATTGGAAGAAAAAGACAAGATGCAACTTGATGAAACGAAAATATAAATTGTTGGCTGTAGAACAAGTTATTCTACATTATATTAAACCTGCCTTCTGCCTTTTTTATCCTGATTATCTAATATAAATACGATTAAATCACATTCCTTTTTAAACATGGAAAGCCCTGAACAGAGTGGGTCTTCTCGGATTTCTTTAACTCTTCCAGAAATTATTTCCTGAGTCAGTGTATCTAGTTCTTGGAATAAAGTTACATGTAGAGGAAGAGTTTTCAACTGGAATTCTTATTGTTAATTATAANAGATTTCTTTAACTCTTCCAGAAATTATTTCCTGAGTCAGTGCATCTAGTTCTTAGAATAAAGTTATACGTAGAGGAAGAGTTTTCAACTGGAATTCTTATTGTTAATTATAAGAAATGTGTGGTCCAGATTTCCTTGTCCCCCTCTTGAGGTGACTTGAGTGAAGCCACTGGAAAGTCTGCTGTAGAAAGCTCCTTCTGCTAAAGCAGTTACAAATGGGTTTATTCAGAAGAGAAACAGAACTCGATTTAGAACAAATATTGTTTATGGCATATTTTGTTTTAAACTGTCAATGCAGGTATCTTCTGGTACTTCTGAAAACATTGAAGTATCATTCAGTTTTCAAATACATGCTGGTTATATAATATTCTTCCATCAGATTAAATGTCATTTACTGGCTCAGAATGAAATTTAACATCACTGTCTTTCTAGCTTCATCACTTAAGTGTGCCATTTGGGGTTTCTTTGTTTTGGCACAGGCTTCATTTGCAGTTACCAAATGTATCTGAGGAAGAAATGAATTTTTAAAAAATTGTCAATTTTGCATACTTGAATTTGTGTTCAAAACTACTTTGATTATTGTTTTTACACAGATTGTTTGGTTCTCTAATGAAAATTACTTATTTACATCCAGGAATTTTCTAATCCTATTTTCCATATTTAAATAAGGACATCACCTACGGAAGAGGTGGGAAATTATTTAGAAATTTACCATATGCGTGCATTAAGTTGTCTGGGTTTAAAATGTCAGTTGGAACGTGCATAATCAGATTTGAATGTGTCAGGGTTCACAGTCATCGGAACTGCTAATCTGTAGAGGTAGATTTTAATAGATTTTTACAGCCAACCTCTTTATTTTGTTTTTATTTTAGTATTTCTGATTTCTTGTGTTTTTATAAGGGTCCAAAATCCTTTCATGGTACAGGTAAATCCTCCAGTGTTTCGATATTGCAGAAGAGTACATGTTAAATGTTCTATAAATGTTTTCAAGGGGTTTTGCTACGGTTCATAAACTTTTCAAATAAAACTGGTATGTATTTGTGAAGTAATTCCAAGTTTGGGTTTTTTCTAAACATTTTTTTGAAACTGGGTAAAATTAGAATAAGAAATATCTTAAGTACTTGTAACCTTCATAATCAGTTTGTCAAGGTGAGTGGGAAAAATAACCACTGTAATCCAAAATACTTGTCATGTGCAGCCAGTTGAAAAGCTCTTCTCCTTGATTCTTGGACCTTTGAAAACAAGGGGCTATCTTGACTTGCCTTCTGTTCAAGGTAGGAATATGGTCTGTTATGGGAATTTGAAGAAAACAATGCAACTAGGAAAAAATCTATTATAGAGAGATTAGGTAATTCTAATCTTTCATGTTAAACTTCACACAAAGCACCCAGGCTAAAATGAAATTTTTAGTTCAGCAAATGACAGGATGAGAACTGACCATGGAAAACTTTGCAGCTGCTGCAGTGTGTGCCTAAATTAAGTTTCGGCTTCATTCGAGATTTGCTGTCAAATGTTCCATTAACTTAACCAGAGTGTCTGTTTGGTTGGGTTTTTTTTTTTGTCAATAACACCTATTTTCCCTCTTGCATAACTGTCTTCCTGGAAAGGAAAGATGTGGCAGGCATGTGTGCTTTGCCAGAACCTGTGATGGGACTATTTAAAATCAACATGGGTACATCGATCATGTTAGCCATTTTGAGGGGTGAGGGCAAAGTTAATCCTGAACCCATAAAATTTCTTTAGAAAATAGTAAATTAACCTTTACACTACCGCTAGTGCTTGCTGTAACTATTCCTAACACAAAATCAAAGGAGAGAGTTTCTTGTCTAGTGGCAACCTCCCTGTCGGCATAAACCTCATCACTTCAGATCATTAACCAGTTTGGTGCAAGTTTCTGATCTTTGAAATTTTTCACCAGATTCTTAAAGTAAGTTGGTGGCGTGAGCTACACTGTGTGTCATTATGTGGGGAACGGTCGTGTCTCTGCTGACATTCTCATCCACCCCTCGGTAATGCCTTACCTGGGGAACTGCGTAACAGACGTTTATATTCAACATTTGCAATTTAGTTAAGATTGCTGACCAAATGAGGGAACACTTCACATTTATTGCTCTGTTCCAGTGATCAAATATTTGTGTAGAGCAAGAAGTATTAACATAAGAAAATGAGACCCTAACGTAGTTGGAAAGTGGTATAACTTGGGAGTTACTGTATGAATTGAAATCTAGACAGCTAGAGAAGGGAACTGAACTTGAGTCTTAGGAAAGCGGACGTTTGGGGGTATTTTGTTGTGGGTTTTTTTTTTAAGTTTCAGCTGTTGCGTTAAGTGGAGATACCAAAATCTTCCCTACTGTACATGATTTTCAAAAGTGTAATAAAAATGAAAGTGTTTCAGCTTTGACTCTTACATCTTGTGGAGAAACTGTTCTCCTAGAGGGGGAAAAAAATAATCCTGTATCGATAGCTTTTTACTCATTTTGTATGGCCTTAAGGTGAAAGGGGAATTGATGATAAGTAAATGCACATTCTTGAGTAGAATTATCTAAAATATAGACACTCTCCCATATTCCACCACTAGTGATTAGCCACAAGTGTTCCCTCGTGCAAGTGGGTTGTCAGTCACTAGCATGTGACCTCTTCAGTTTGAAAGCTAATCCATGTGCTAAATGGATTGTGTTCCATTGAATTCCTGTATGTGGACATAATTTCATAAGAATAATTACTCATCTCATTTAAGAAATGTTTTATACTTGCTTTTATATTTAAAAAAGAAACAGCTTTGCTATGTGTTTTGGCTTCAGTTATAAGTTTACCAATTAGGTAAACTTGATCTGATGCATACTTGGCTTATCCTTTGGATCCATCAATATGTATTTAAATTCTAATAATAATTTTTGGCTTTCATCCTGTTAAGAAAAGATGAAGTGTTAAGGCAAATGAGAGCTTCCTGACAGTGTTGGGTAACTTCACTTCTCCTCCTGGCATGCCGAACTTCTGGTAGTTTGTATTTTTAGAGTATTTAGACTCTGACTATTCGGGAAGAGCAGGGTATTAAGAATTTTTTGTGAAAGTCTTAATTTGTGTATGATTATATATGTATCCATTTTATCATAGTATTTTTCTTTTCTGGGCATTGAGTTTATCTGGAATAAAGCAGCGTATGCTATCTGAAAAGTGTGTGGTCCATTCAGAATTACCTTTAAGCTTTGACAATACCTTGTGGTATGGCAGAGATATGTAATGTGCACATCTGCCCAAAGGTAATAATACAAAGAAATTAGCTATTTGCTTAATTTAATAGGGTGGTGCTTTAATAATCTTAAAAAAAAAAAAATAGAGCTATTCATATATAGGACTTGTCATTGGGTATAGCTGTGTAAATGTGTGTTTGTGGAAGATCACAGAATAAATTGGAGACTCCTGTTGGACCTGGAGCTAAGTATGTGCATGTTTTAAATGTATAAGCTCAGGCTGTTAACATGTGGTTTACTTGACTAATCATCCATCCTCCCTTTTGTATGTTGATTTTATGTTGGCTTGGGAGAAATCAAGTATTTGTTTAATGTGGTGAAGGTATACATGCCTCTCTTTAATCATGCCTTGTACTTCTAGTGTTTGTTAGTTTCTAAAGTTAAAATATACATTAAGGCAAGTTTTGCCCCTTTTGTTGTTCAGATGGCCATTTCCGTATTGAATCTTGCACTAAGTCGCCATGCTGCATTTGTGACACCAATTTCTGGGACCCCATGGATGGATGTCAAACACAGGCTTGACTCCTGTAAGAAGCTGTTTTGGGGCGACACTGAATTTTTGGAACAGTAGTACCTCCAGCAGAGATCAAAAGAAAACATGCCATCCAAGCAAAGCAGCTCACACGTTGGATCGCTTCAGCGTGAAAACTGAATCCTTTAAACAGGAG
The DNA here is from genome assembly GCA_003993805.1 of Himantopus leucocephalus. Taxonomy (NCBI): domain Eukaryota; kingdom Metazoa; phylum Chordata; class Aves; order Charadriiformes; family Recurvirostridae; genus Himantopus; species Himantopus leucocephalus. Next base: position 216,522,038 of record RSEF01000001.1, on the reverse strand, counting down.
CGGTAGTAAACTGATTTGCTTGTCTTGTGGAGCTCTTCTTCTTGAGCTCTATTTTTTTGATATCTTTTTTTTAAAAAAAAAAATCAGGCTAATTCTTCCAATGCAAACTTTCTGAGTTTCTGGCAGGACCTGTGACTTATTGTATTTTCTAATTGTAGTTAGTCTAAATATTGTAAATGAGCTGCTTCCCAGGATTGTAGTATTTGTTTCCTAATCATTTTCCAGTCAGCTTCGTAAAACTGCAATATGCACATATATACGTGAACAAAGAGCAAAGTGCTCTTGCTCTGAATATTTTTTTATCCTGTTTTAGGCTAAATTTAGCCGGTCTGGAAGAACTATGTATTACCACATTTTTGCTTTGCTTTTTTTCATCAACACTGGGGCAATGAGCTCCTTCATTGCAACTGTCACTTGGAGATGCTGTTCTATGGATCGCTCATTCTGCTGTACCTTCCCAATTTATGAAGGCAGTGCATACTCTAGAATAATTTCTATAAATTCTATTCCCAAGTAATTTCCACGTAAGTGTTTAAAAAAACCTCATTTTGCAGCAGTTCTTCCTGTGCAAGCTCAGCTGCTGAATCTTGCACCAGAATCGTCGTACGTTTTCAGTTGTTCTGGCAAACTTGAATTCAGATTCAAGTAGAAAGATTATAGATGTAGAAAACGGGCAAGTGACTGGGCAGAGCAGTTCAATGCTTACAAACTTTTTGGTGTTTGGCTATAACTTACAGAAAAAATCAGACCTCATATAGTATCTGAGGGAATATGTAAAAAAAGAATTAACTAACTGGGATGTCGTCTACCTTATTCTCCCTTTATGATTTTGGTGGGGTTTTTTACTGAAGAGTGTAATGTGTTTAACACTTGGCACTGTGTATGCCTACTAATGTTGAATGATCAATATTTCAATTACCTGCTTACTGGATGGATACTGTCTTTCGCATTATAAAAAAAAATCACCAAAACAAACCCCATCTGTCAGCATGTTGGAGGATATAACCACTTAAGCGTTCACTCTAGATAACACCTTTGGTATAATAGATGGAAAAAGCAATAGTTAGCAAGATGGGAATCTGTCACAGTTGCTTGACCTATTTTGGAGTAACTAGAGACATGAGGCACATTTTCTGGCCTGGATGATCTGGTTCTGGTAAATATTTTCAGGTTTGATGCTTATGGATAGAAGCATTGTTCAAAATGAGAGATACAGCTAAACCATTGGAAATAAGCAGTACAGGAAGTACATCATTCTGGCTTACGTTTGGTTTACTATTGAAGTTACTGCAAGTGATACAGTTTGAGTTAGCAGACCCTTTTTCAAGTCAAATTTTTATAATCGTACTGCAAATTAATACGGGCGAAACTCTGGAATGAAATTCATAAAAATGTGTTCGGCTTACCTGATGGTTCTTTTTGTGGGGAAGTAAACTAGTTTTTCATAGCTTTGTCTTAGCAGGCTGCTTAGCGCAGAATGAGGTTCTGCACAAGGAGTTAGGTCATGGGCACGTGTTGAAAGCACATGCCTTCTCTAGGATAACTTGTGGCAGATGCCTTTGTGTTACTATCTAGCCTGACTGCCTCCTGTTTGCCATGGGTGATCATACAGTCACTTACCATGGGCTGGCTAATTCACATCAACATGCCTAATGTGGAGTAGATGCTGTACTTCAAATCAACATCTTAGCCTCCTAGTAGCTGCTTTGTGTACGTGATTGCTTCTTGTTTCTTGGTTATGAATCTTCAGTCTTACTGTACTTTTCCTGTACTTTTCATCTTTATACTTCTCAGACCTAATAACTCTTAGTTGTGTAAAGCAACAAATCATTTGATTCTTTCCTGTAATGAAGCACTTGTAAAGACTGTAGATGTCTTGGTTGGGAATACAAATATATTCTTTTTCTGAGCCAGAGTGTTACACAGTACACTACTGCATGTTTTGTACTAGTTAACTTCATCAGGATTAGGCAATACAATGCCTTTGATACAGGTGCNTGTAATGAAGCACTTGTAAAGACTGTAGATGTCTTGGTTGGGAATACAAATATATTCTTTTTCTGAGCCAGAGTGTTACACAGTACACTACTGCACGTTTTGTACTAGTTAACTTCAGCAGGATTAGGCAATACAATGCCTTTGATACAGGTGCGATTGCAAATCTTCAATGTTACTGAAATGTCTGTAGACCAGACCTTTGTTATAATTCCTTGCAAAATCTTTGCTGCTTTGGAAAAAAAACATAACCCCAAATAGACCCGAATTATGTGAAAGTCATTTAGCAGTAAAAATTTTAACTGTTATAACAAAAATATGGTTTAGTTTCTTCTATTTAAAAATAAAGAAGAACTGTTTTCTAGGAAAATCTAGTTTTGACATCTCTGCTGAAATTTGGTGTATGATTTAGTGTAGGGAGGTGAATGGAGTTCTTCAAAACATGTCATCAATTAAATAGGTCTACGGTTCTGAAATCTTCAGAAATGTACTCCTGTTGGACTACTGTTTTGGACTTTAACTTACTTTGTAAGTCACTTCTCTGTTTTTGCCTGTCTCCATTTTCTCATTCTTTTTCCATAGACAGTACATAAAATCGTAGATTTCTTTAGGTTGGAAGAGACCTCAAAAAGTCCTCTAATCAACCTCCTGCTTAAACCATGTCAAACTTTAAAAGATCTCATTACTTACAGGCTCTAGTCCCTGACCACTTTTGTTGTGAAGATTTTTAATTTCTTCATCTGATAAGAATTTCCCGTGTTGCGGCATGTCTGCTGCCTCTCATTCATTTGCTGTGAACTTCTAAGAAACATCCGACTGTGAAGATATCCCCCTCCCTGCCTTTACCCTTCTGTTCTGCAGATGGAATAAACCCACCTGCTTCAACCGCTTCTTGTGCATCATGTGCTCTAAGCCCTGGCCATCCTGATGGCCTTTCCCTGGGCTGTCTCCCGCTACATCCGTGGCTATGACTGTGCATTCATTGCTGTCTAAGCTTCCCTCATACAACTCTCCCAGCCAGCTGCAAGCTCAGCTTAAAATTCTTGTTGCTCTCTGCTGCCTTCTTTGAAACAATGATCAATGTTTATTATTTAATATCTTTATGTTATGTGTCTTATGCTATGGAAGTTGTAGCAGCTTTTAGAGTTGGGAAGGTAGTTTGTACTTCCCAGGAGAGTTTCTTTTTCAGCTGGGAGGTGTTGTGGGCATTAGTGCAGAAGATCAATAGAGAGAGTGACTTTCCTTTCTGTGGTATTGATGGGGGTAAGTATTCAATCCTCCTCCTTCTCTCCTATGACAAGAAGTTCAAAGATGAAACAGTCATCACAGTTTCACTAACGGTTATCCTTTTTTGTTCACTTGATATTTTTGTTTGTTTGGATCTTTATTTTGTTCTTTTTCTAAGGTTTAAGCTGTTCCCCTTAGTGCCTTGCCCTTCGGTTGTATACCTGGCTCTAGTATTGCTCATACCATAGCCAGTAACTAGCAGTCTTGAGATGTGTTGCTTTGGGCACTTAGGTTTCAAAATACATAGCTAGTATTTTCATGGGTGGGTGTGAGACAAACTGCGTAAGGTGTAGGATGTGAAAATAATTATATATTTGTTCCTCTCCCTTAATGAAGGGTGTCTGTGGGAATGGGATAAATAAGCAAGACGCAGGCGGTGCAGCGGTGTGGCGTGCAGGGTACTGTCATCTCTTCTGCTGTGTCTGTACTATGCTGCTTATGCCACAGCACAAAAATTGCTGATCTAATTTGGATTTAACTGTACAAATATTTCTTTACCTAATTAGCATTTCTCATATAAATACCTTGAAAGAAGCTTTTAGATGTAACTTTTCTGAAATGTATATGATGTAGGCACTTTGGGGTATCGGGACATACCAGATTGTTAAGCATCTGTGTTGTTCAACCTGCATTTGGTAGAGAAAGAAACTTCATGTTTTGCTAAAATTAGTTTGTAGTAACTATGGTATTGCAGTAACTCTTCCCTTGTTTGCATTTGCAAATTTACTTCCTTCCATTCAAGGCTAGACTTGCCTGTGTACTACTGTTCTTGCCTATGTTTTCTCCCAGTTGGCTACTAGTTCTCCTTCCTGACGTGCCGGCCCTCTCTCCCCCCGCCCCCCAAGTTCATTCATATGCTTTTCACATAAACACTCATCAGTTCTGAGGGATGACTTTCTGCCGGGTTACAGAGCCTGTTTTCTTTTACACACTGCAACAGATACCAAAACATGATTTGAAAGTCCAGTGGCGTTTCAGAAAACATTTCTGGCACAAAATATCAGCTAGAATGAGTATAACTTTTTTAGTAATTTTTAGCTAGTGGATTTTCAAGTGGTACCTCTTTCTTTGTTACTGTTGACTAGTTGGCAAATGTTGCATTTAGGAATAGAAATTCTCGCTTTCTAATATGCACTTGCACCTCTTATGCCGAAATGTATGACTTTGCATCCTGTGATGCGTGTACCTTTGTATTTAATGTGCGTTCCTGCCAGATAGCCTTGAACAAAACTGCTTGTGTTATTACTTAGGTGGGAAGACCTGAAGATCAAGAAGCTGCAGGGCTTGGTTTTAATGATCCAGTTCAGAGCATGTCTCTTGCTGAGTAATATCCTAGCATTGTCTTAACAGCCCCAAATCATCATCCAATAATAGATAACCGTGACTTAAAAATGAGGTCATGAATGCCTGTAGTCATCAGAGTTTTACTTGTAGATAAAGGAATGGCTAATCTCTCCATCTCATTACATTCTGAACGTGGAAATCATTTCCTGCTTGCTTCCTTTAATACTTAAACTTGTAAATAGCAGTTTTTTGAGTTCTGACCGTACTAGTTCTGAGTGTGCTAGCCATGCTTACCTGCTTCTCTGGCTGAAGGAGGGTCCTGTCTTTCAGGAGTCCTTTGTGATGAATGATTATTCATAACAGGATATAAAACTGTCTTCAAAGGTTAAACGTTTGCCCTCAGATTAAACAGATGTTTCCAGTTAGCCTTCGTAGCCCATAGAAGGCAGGCACAGGGCTTACTCAAGTCTTGATCCTTATTGAGCTATGGATTTTGGTAGGGCTGGCAGTTTGAGTGAAAATTACTGTTTTATTTTCAGGGTGGTAATACTAGTAAAATGTCATCAGTGCTAGTTGCATTAAGTTAAGCTTCATATTAAATGCTAGCAAGCTGTGTTATATCCCTTTTGGATGTTAATATAGTTGCTCCTGTTGTATTTGTCACTACAGCATCGTGATCTTAAGTCATTGCTTCCTTCACTGGCACTTGGAAATAAATTACTGGATTATTATTTATTATTATATTGGTTGTATTGTAAGTATGGCCCCTTGTGGTTATACGGTTATGACAGTAGCAAATCTAGAAGAAAGATAGGGTAAGTTTTTTAACAACTATTTGAAGAGTCTCTAGAGCTTGTCTACTAGAAGTCCAGGTTGAGCAAGAATTGGATAACTTTGTTTTAGTTAGTCAACCTCGGGTTTTGCTGTGCTCCTAACCATCTTTTCAGTTACCAACCCACTTTTTTTTAACTAAATTAATCTGTCAGCTTCTGGCATTGTAGCTAGAGGCTCATTTTTTCATTTAACGTTTCCTCTGCCCTTTTGAAGGTATTGATTGCGTTGTATCAAAACTAAGTAGTATTTGAATCTTTTATTATTCACATTGCACCAATGTCTAGAAGGGCTTACTGGTCCATTAAGAGGCCAGAAATCGGAGGTTACAGTTAATTTTAGTCATAATCTTCCAGTAAAACTTGATTAAATGGTAGCATGTAAGAATTGTTTTGCTATTTAATGCTTTAGATGTTTGAAAGCTGCAAGCTGTTAGTCAGAGATAGTATATCATTATGGTACTCCTGTTCCAGGACCTTCTAAGGCAACTGTAAAAGCAATTGAGGACCTGGAATCTTTGCAGTGAGCAAAGTAGAATTTGTATTACAGGGTTCTGGTAGACCAGTGCCATGGCGCTTTTCAAGAAGTTACTTATTTTACTGGAAAGCCACTGGAAAGTTTTCATAGAAAATATTACTATATAAAGCGAATGTACTTATAATTTTTTATATGTTATTATGAGTTTCATGAAGGAAGATCAATAACAACGAAAACTTCTGTATTGCAGATTTAATCCAGTGCACGAATGAGATGAATGTGAACATCCCACAACTGGCGGACAGTTTGTTTGAAAGAACGACCAACAGTAGCTGGGTAGTGGTCTTCAAATCTCTCATCACAACCCATCATCTAATGGTGTATGGAAATGAGGTATGTCTGAGAACAGTTACAGCACTTCATTCCTATAAATATCACTAAATGCTTCCACTAATTATCTTTGTAAGAAAACTTTTATTTTTACCTTTTTGTGTCTAACTCCGCATGAACACAGGTCCCATTATATGTTTGTCTACTTAGTTTTGACTCTAGAATTACAAACTCTAAAGTAGAAACAAACTAAGTGTCCTGAATGCTGGAGGTACCTTTTTCTGTGGCATTATTCTAATAATAATAAAAAAAACCCAAACGAACAAAACCAACAGAAATTGTCTTGAACGGGGTTCTGAAGGCTGAAAATGGAAGCGTTTTTAGGTTCAAGCTCTTGCTAATCCACATGGTCTCTTCTCCCAGGTAACTTGATTCTGAACTGGTTTCCACTGTCGCCCCCTAACCTTTTGCAGTGAACACAAATACGTGCGAGTTGGCTTTGAGCGTGAGCATCTAAATAACACCAAATACTGGAGAACAACTAAACAAATAAAACCCCAGTTTACACAAAAAGGAATAAGCTGCTTTTGTTTCACAACTTGAATTCTTATGAGGCCTTATTTTTTTGAAATACCAAGCCAAGCATAGCAGCAGCTTGAACTTTCTGCATTTAAAAAAAGAAAACTATACTTTTAAGGCTTTCTTAGAAAGTGTTTGTAAACATTCATTATTACTGCAAATGGTCAGTATGATGTAAGCTGTAGGAATTTTGGAAGTAAGAGGGATAGCTTTAGAAAATTACAAGTAGAATTTTGTAGAGAGGACCAAGATTTTTCATTTCAGGCTGCATTCAGAGTTCTCACAGGCTGTGAAACTGCTTCCTCTGGCTGACTGGCTGGGTTGTGGAGGCGTTTTTCTTTTTTTAAGGTTTTTCTTTGTTTTGTTATTTGTGTGTGGTTTTGTGTTTTGTTTTGTTTT
>RSEF01000001.1:216496577-216506981 GCA_003993805.1 Himantopus leucocephalus | reverse complement strand
AGGTCCCTTCCAACCTAAACCATTCTATGATTCTATGAAAATGAAAGAATTTTACCCAAAAGCACATGGTTGCAACAGTGTCTTGGCTTCAGAACCTAGCTAAAGTTTTTCATCTAGAAGCATGAAAGAATCAAGCCCAGAAGAATGAAGAATTTGTAACAAAGGAAGCACAGCGCTAGCGTTTATGAAAGAGGACAGTGGAAATCTCCACCGGAAAGTTTTTGTGAAAAGTTATTTACCCTGGATTTTTCAAAATCTGTTTATCTGATTGTTATTATTTACTCATTGTGCTATGGTGGCACGGGAGCAGTTGAGCTTAGCACTGTATACACATGGGCAAATAGCTTTACAATCTAAATCCAAGACAAAAAACAACAGACCTATATGGAGACTGAGGAAACGATGCAACTGCATTAGTCAGCAAGACAGCATGTATTGCCAAGAATTTTCTAGGCATCAGGGCCAAGGAGAGCTATGAGGAGGGATCTGAAGAACAATGAACGGGGCTGGTAGATAGTTGATGGGAACAGGTTTTTTTTCTGAAAACGTGGCAAATATGAGGCAGAAGCAGGGGCTGCTCTCTCAATATGGATGATAGGAAGAGATAGAAAGGAAAAGCTGTGGACTTCAGTGAAGGTGAGGAGATACAGCTGAGCTTTGATGAACACAGAAGGGGAAGCCAGTAAAATACTATAGATATGGCTATGCACATAATATCTGGACTGTACATAATAACTGCATAGTTAGAGTTACCCATGCTCTGAATAAAGTTATCCATGAATTTCATACTCTTAAATAGTTTGATTCTAGACAATTTCTGCAACTTGTGCATGAAAAAGAACCCAAAGTTTACACAGAATTTTTGGCTGTGAGATGCATAGGAAAGCCTTTATCTTAGAGGAACCTAAACAATTGAGGCAGTCTGTATTTAAATGAATTCAAAAGAGGTCAAAGAAGTCAAAACTGATACGCAGCATATGGGTCTGACTGGCAAGCAAGGTCACGATACAGTGCAGAGCGGCTGAGAAAATAATAAATAGGTTTTGGTAGCGAAGGCTGAAACGTCTCCCTTAGTTATATGGAGTATAAACTCACTACACATCCACAGAAGGTGTCAAATCAGGATGAGATTTTACTTTGGACAGAAGGGATAGGACTCAGACATCAATATTAAGTATATGTCTACGTCTGAGCCAGTCACCCAAGCACTGTTTATAGACAATGGAGATTTATTAAGTGGATTTTAGGGCAAAATCCATTTCATTCAGGCTAAATATCTAACACAGACCAGTTCTGAATAAAAAGGTCCCTAACCTTGGTCCCTAAAATGCCCGTTTCTCTCCCCTGGCTACGAAAGGCACTTCAGATGCCTAGTTTAGCTGTAGACATCTATGCTACAGCTGCCTAATGTTAGGCGAGATGACTCTCAACCCTTGAGGCAGATCTGGAGCAGAACTGGAAGTCTCCAGAACAGACTCAGTAGATTAATGTACATGTGAGTGTGAGACTTCCCAGAGATAAAGTGCAAAGAGAACAAAAGTCTGTATGTTTGTGTGTATATGTGCTGCTCGTCGATCTATCATGCCTGAACTTGTTGCTTTCAGAAAGGATGGAAAAGTTCCTGCTCTGGATGGAGTCTCGCACTGCCTTGCACGTTGGCTATACTAGCATAAGGAAAGCAACAAAGTGATTTCCCTGATGATTACAGTTAAGCCCAGTTCCAAGAATACTGTCTGTGTATCCAGCAAACTCTCTTGGACATGTACATTTCCTTTGGCTCTGAAGTACTAGGGCTACAAAATACCATATAAGTGCATGAAATGTCCAGAGTTTTTCCCTTGAAAAGAAAGCTTTTGTCCTTGCAAAGCTGAGTGTGCACAATATACGTCTCTCTTACTGCTGGCAAGGAGAGGTGACCGTTCTGTGCACATGGCACGTCTGTAAATAAAGCAGATCTGGCATGAAATTTTAAGTTGTCTCTCATTTCCCACCCAGATATCTCGCAGCTGTGGATGAAGGGTATTTGGAGATAAGCATGTTTTTAAAATAGTAACTTTGATAAAGAAAGCCGAAGCTTAACATTTGAATTAGAATCTCACTGCTGCAATAAACTGAATGGTGCCAGGATGAATCCTTTGAATGGATAAATAAGTACCATGTGAATAAATAAAACAATAAATGCTGTGAGGTAATAAATCTTTGGTTGCATGGTAAATCACTCTGTCGTGCCTATATGCAGGGAAAGAATGAAACCACTTTGTGACTTTTGACCTCTACAAATAAATAAAGATTCATAAGTTACAAGCAAAGGGGAGAAAGAAAAAAAAAAAAAAGAGAATTTGTTGCTGCACTAATTCCTGTGGTTAGAAAGTATTTGGATAATGATGGGATATCAATAATAAGCAGGAAGTAGAACAACAAACAACATGAAATAGCAAACTCAGAGGCAGTCAGCCCAGAGTTTTCCATCAAAGTCAGCTCAGAAAAAAAAAAAAGGCAGATTGAAAATAACTATTGTGGATGAACTCACCACTGTGTTTCTGCAGGCTGATGACACGATGACTGCTTTGATTTCAGTGTGATGTAAAGCCAGACCAGCACACTGTTGACATAGACCCATTGTTTCATACCAGCGGAAACGCTGTTGAGTTAACGGGACAGGTCCTGACTGATTCAGACCAGAATCTGAGATTGGAATAAACCAACTGAAGCAAATTATTTGATCCTAGTGGAGAACTCTTAGTCCTCAAATTTCCCCAGGCTGTAGATAAATCAAGCGTCAGGTAGCTGATGCGGTGAGGGACCAGTGCGATGAGTGCCACGCGGAGGCTGCAATGAAATTCCTGAAGTCCACTGAATTTCTACTTGTGCAGAGACAATACAGGACCAATATATAAAAGTCCTGCGGGATCTATCCTGTAAGGTCATAAGCCTAAATTTGCGCCAAGGACAGCACAGGGCCAGGGTGAAGCAATTTCTATAGCAATTGGATGTGCAGGTCATGTAGCTGCGCCAGGGATGGCAACGTACAACAATGCAGGAGACAATGGGTGGTACCTGGGCAAGAGACCCCCTGTGCCAAGACTCGTGTGGATGATGTCACACCTTTGGCAGAGCTATGTAAGTACTCCGAAATCTCTGTTTGGAGATGCAGACCACGGCTTTGGCTTGAGTTGCCTTCTATTCCACAGGGTCATGAAAATGCCTTCATAGGAAAGAGGTGTCCCCCAGCGAAATCTCCTGTCGCAGCACATGGGCTGCCCATCTCCACCCACCAGGGTGCTGTATAGCAGTAGCTCTGCCTACGTCACATCCCTTCGGGAGCTTCTTGAAACAGAAAAACTCCACATACTTACAAAGGATTTTATTTATTCTGTTAGAATAGCAGACGTTTTAATACCCACCTATGAATTTGGAAAAGTCATAGCAATTTGCCCATGCATGAAAAACTACCAAGCAGAGTTTTCTTTCCACAGTACTACCAGTCATCTCTGCCCCTAGTCTGAAGCTTGAAGACATCAGATTCAATACAGCATTATTATTTAATGGTGTATTCTCCTGTATCGAGGCAATTAGCAGACTGTATAAGTACTTAAATGAAGCTCATGAGCAGTTTTAACATCTTACTGTGAATTAACATTTGGTTAAATTTATGCTAAACTGTGTTAAACTGCAGAACCCCGGCATCAGGAATAGGAACCCCCGGTTCCCCCCGTGCCTGCTAAGAAAGCGCTAGGTCCCTTTCAGAAAGGAAATCTAAATTCATCCTGAGCATCATTTGGACATCTGAGTCAAAGGTTTAGTAACATGTCTAGCCAAGCCGCAGAACGTTTTCACATCTGGATGTGTCCCATTTGCTAAACTGCTTCAGTCTGTGAACAATTCCAAAATACACTCAGCTTTATTATTGTAAAAGAATGTAATGTTATATAACCAAACGTGAAAGCACATATTGTGGAATATTTCAGAAAGAACAACATGTTAAAACTGCACTTTTAAAACAAGGTTTGAATTTAACGGAGAAAATGGCCTCAACTGGTCTGCATATGTCAATAGTTTACTTTACGTAATCGGCTGAGGGCAGAGCAGCCTGCCAGGAGAACTGCTTTTAAAATTAAAATCACACCGGTGGAATGGGAATGGCTTTCTAACCTTCGGAGCAGAGATGGGCCTAAGCCGCAAATGTCAGATCTGGGTTGTTCAGAAGTTTGAAGCATTTAGATCCTGGGGTATTGCCCCGGTACGTCTTTGAAGCAGATTTAGAAGTTATCCTCAAGGAATTATGGCTGTGTCTCTCTTAAGAGTATGCAAAGAAATCCTGAAAGGTTATAAAAATAAGACTTTGGGATGAGGTGGATTTTCTATGAAATATTAGCAATATCAAGATTGACTTTGCCCTGGTTTTATTGAATGGCTTCTTAGGCTCTGGAAAGTATCTTGAGTGCTTCTTCATACTTTACTTCTAAGTTGAGGGTTGCCAAAATATCAACCAAGCTCATTCCAGGCCCAGATATGGGGCTGCGTTAGGAGGGAGATTGTGGTGCAGTGGAAAAATGCCAGCCCAGACCTTGCGGAGACCTTTTGGAAAGGCCTGTCTCGGATTCCTGCCTATAAAAAAGAGAAGCAGCCTTCCACCTTAGAACAGTACTGTGGGGATACATGAGAAATATGTCTTTGCTTGCAATAAGCACCACTTACTGACAAGGCATCATGGCAGAGACGGGTGTTAAAGATTTTCATACTTGGGCATAAGCAGAAGGTTTAATGTGAAAGAGAGGAACGGACACCAGAGTGGACTCCTTTTTAATTCTTTGAGGTTCCTTTTATGTATCATAAAGATGGACCATCTGTAAGTTCTCTGTTCCTCTGGAGTTTTTGTCCCTTATTATGCTGCAGAATTGCCTTTTTTTAAAAAATTTGGAGTTTAATAGCTCATCAGCTAATTGTGGTCCTCTCTGTCACTTTCTAGGCTTGACGAAAAGATCCCTTGTTTTCTGGATGAAGAACGGACAACTAACAACCGCTCCCCATTTCTGCGCTTTNACTTCTGTTGTCTAAGGAGGATACCAGCCTGATTAATAAACTGTGGGCAAAATCTGCCTCTTCGATACGCAGCTTCTCTTAACTGCATCGAAGAGGAGGAACGTGGTTCTCTTCATACAGATATCCCTCTCGAGCTGCATTTCAGTAGCAGGCAATCTCTGTGGTGGGAAACACAGCAGCCTTTCCCATTCTGTGCCACCAGGATTAGACAAAGGAAGGGAAGTGAGGAATACGTCATCCAACTGAAACTACAGAGAAAATTCAGGAAGAAAGAAAAACATCTGAGTTGGAAGGTAGCCACGTCTCGGAGGTTAACACCCTACTTCTGTGAAAAGTGCCGTAGTCGTAATGATAAAAAACTGGTCAAGGCCTCATGTTTCATTCAAAGGAAGGTTTTTCAATTCAATTTCCATTAAAAAAACCTAAAAAATCAAAATTCAGAGCAATGCAGTTCTTTCTAGGCACACTAAAGTTCTGGGTAAAATGTGCACCAATAGGATACCTTTTTTGGTTAGGAAATCTTTAAAAATGTGGTGCATGTCAGAATCCAGTGAGTAAACCAATTAATAATTCTCAGCCTATGGCTTATTTGTGAATCATTTGTTTGCATACTTTACTATGCATTACTCACGTCGTGTGGCCGATTGCTTAAGGCTTCGTCTTCGCTGCAAAAAGGGACCTGTTCTTCATTTGGAGGTACCTGGCCCAGATCAGCTTTGCTCCCCCCAGCTGCATTTTTCCTTGAGTTTACAGAGATGGAAACCGCTGTGCCTTGCCTCCATGAGGATTTACACTGGGATAGCCAGCTGGAGAAAGACAGCTATTTTAATGGAAAAAACCACTGGGCTTGTGTTTGTTTTTTGTTCGCTTTGCAGCGAACATGTCATTTTTGTCCAAGACATTGTTTCAGCTCCCTAATTGAATGACGGAAATTTTTAAAGCAGAACAATGAAATGGCATTCTTCTGAAGAAAAAAAAAAAAAAGAAAAATCTGGTCATCGTCCAACTATTTGCAAATTATTCTGATTGCAGAAGCCAGAGTAAAACAAACTCATTAAAGTATTTGTGAGTACATTTGGTATTTTGCATTTTTCAATAGATTCTGCTTACTGCCACAATTGGGCATTGCTCTGTGCAGAGAAGGGAATCCTGTTTCCCATCCAGCATCACCGGTTTCTCACCCATTTGATAATACTCAGTAACGAAAGTCATGCACCATAGCAGCTCAGCTTTCCTCCATCTTACGCTCTATGAAGCTTTAACTCATTCTGATAAGAAACAAGATATCTAGAGGTAAGCAGGAGGCCCAGCTAAAAATATAACTGAATTAAAAGCTCACTTTTTAAATGCCTTTCTTGTTATTTAAGGTCTGCTTGTCAAGTGAGGTGACATTCAGCATTGAACTGGATCTCAGAATCTCAGCCTTAGTCATTTCTGCTTAATGCAATAACCTCTTGAATGAAATAGTTTATTTCCTGGCAAAGGGCTTAACAGAGAAATTAGACTGTGCTCTGGCATGGCACTTAAATTGGCTTCCAGAAAGCTTGTGATTATCTTCTGAAGCCAGCTGAGCCAAGAGTCTGTTCTTTATCAGTGCTTCTTGGTCTGTTCTCTCCTTTTCATACCAGTTCTGCACAGGACTTCAAGCTAATGATTAGGACTGCTTGGGAAACTGCTCTAATTTGGTTCAGGCCATCACTTCTAATTTTTTTGTAGCTTCATTTTGTTGCTGCAGCCTGTGTCTTGTGCACATGTAAGAACCTTGATCATCATCTTCTGAAAAAATTACTTGAGCTCTTAACCGACTACTAATAACCTCAGTTGTTATTGATTATTCTTCCACCCATCTTTCCTTTCCCCCATCTACTCTTCCACCTGGTTACTCTTCCAAAGTCAAGGTGCTGAACTTCACAATTTTGTTCCAGTCTAACACCCACTGAAGTGAATGGAAAGATTCATATTGACTTCAGTGTCTCTGGGTTATGGTCTAGCTCTAGAAAGACATTTTCAAGTTATGATACTCATCATAGCTTAAGATGTAAGTGCCTACTTCTGGGAATGTAATTCACAGTGCTAAATAGGCACTTACTTAAAAAATATAATTATCTTTTTCAGCTTCTACAAAGAGAATTGCATCTCATTCCTAGCAGATAGGTACCATTATCATCGTTCCAGGACACACTAGCATCTCAACACAGAAGCCAATGTTCAACCCGTGTATTAATGAAATTATCTTCTCTCTCTGAAAGGTTGTCCCTCCAGAAAAAGACTGGAATACATGGGAGGGTAGAGATGTTAAAGCTTCCATTGCTGCTGCTTATGCAGTTCTTGGTTTTTTTAATAAAGTCCAAAAAGACACATTATTTGGTCAACGTGAGTTTATCAGAAGGGCAACTGGATGGTGTAAAAGAGAAAACAACTTTCATTACCAGGATAATAAATCCATCACAAAGGACTACAGAATGACTTTCTTCTGTCCTTGAGATATACCCTGTACAGGTGAAGAGGTAGGTCATCTCCTCACCATTCATTTTTTAGTCTATTAGCTTGGAAATGCCCACAAACTTGCAGAAAACGCCAGGCAGTATGAGGTTTGTGACAGACATTCCCATGTAGGGAAATGGGACTGCAAGCATGAAACATTTCTCAGTGTGCCGCTGGCCGGTCTTGAAATCATTACAACTTGCAGTCTAGGAGTGAGTCACCAGGAGGTGAAAAACTTCAAATCCCTTTTTACTAATCCCTTGAGCTGATCAGGACCTTTCCTCTCTTGGGCATGAATGAAAAAATTAATTTTCCAGAACGCTTAAAACAACATCTCCATCTAAGTATTTTTGCATATGCAGTCAAAACATGCAAAACCATTAAAGCAATGACAGAAAAGTCCAGAGGAATGGGAGTTATTTTAAAGTGAGAGAGTGTCACAGAGGCTCCTACTTGAAACTTATGCAGTTTGCTAGAGAAAAAGAACCTCTCCATGGTTTATTCCATCATCCTGCAGAACTTTGTAACAGGAGACCCTTTCCATGGTTTGTTCCATTGTCCTGGAGAACTCCGCAACAGGAATACAAACCTGTTTAATTCTGGAGAGTGATCAAAGGTGGAAGAAGTTCATAGAAACAACTTTTGCTCTATTGCCTAACAACAGGACATTGAGTTCAGGGAAGAAAACAGCAGGAACCACTGCCTGCACGGTGCCATAAGAAAGGTGCTTCAACCCTGATCTGAATTGCTGACAACTCTCAAGAGGTTCAGGTGTAGCTGGTCAGCACCGGGTTCCAAAGCTGAAGTCTCCAGAGAAGTTCCTGGCAGTGTGCAGGGAACTTGCTTTCCAGCCACTGAATTGCTTTAAAGGAGAACCTAAAAATACATCAAGTGCTTCCTGATAAATATTTTTCCACGTACACTGTTTCTGTACTTGCCGTAGGGCTGTTATGAGAGTGAAATGTTCTACCAGTCACTCGCTCCGCTAAGGTGCCCGGCACATAATGACTGTGTTTGAGAGCCCGGGATTTGAATGCCAGTAGATCCAAAGCAGAGGAAACCCAAAGAACTTCAGCTCTAACAGGGATGTGGAAAAGCTTCCTGGTTTAAAAAAGTAATAATAATAAAAAAGCCTGTGAAAACTGGTAACTCCACATTTACGCCTGGTGTTATGTGATCCTTCCTCCCTTTGAGTTACAGTGGATACCTTGTTCCACCTTCAGAAAACATCCGGCTCAGTGGAAGGAGGATGTTTGTTCTGTTCTTCTGAAGAAGTTTGAAGCAGAGCCCAGTCTGGGGCCCCTGATGAAAGGTTTCGTGATGCCACACTCCCTTGAGGAAATTTGGAAGGAATCTAATTTGCAGGGAGATACAAATGAAACCGTTCACTTGAACAGGTTTTTCCCCTTTGTGCGTGATGCAATCCTCCTTTTAAGCTGGTGGATTACTGTCGTCCAGTTTTGCCGAGGCACACACTGACTTACTGTCCATATCCAGTTATAATGTTAAAAAATGCTGAGTGCTCTGACTGTCGTGGCTGGGTTATTTGTAAATATGAATTGCCAGAATTTTCAAATTTGCTGGCCAAATTTTTGGTCCTAGCAACATGTTTCTCAGCTGATAATCTAGGTCACCTGCATATTTTTAAGGCTGATGTCACTCTTTGTTTCTTTATGATGACCGGAGAAGGTATAAAAAGAGTTTGCGTCTGTCTGTTTTACATTTATCTTGGAAACAAGATTGGAGAACTTGCAAAAGTCTTATTTAAAGTAGCCAAAAAGAGAGTCTTAACAGAACAAAGTATTTTGTCCACTGCTTAAAGCGTAGAATTTTCATTTATTTTTGTCGTTGCTACCAGTTACCTCAAATTTCTGCCACATACCCTGAAGAAAACCGTATCTCTTCAAGATCCCATGACTTATATTTATTTAGCTGAAACTGCTGAAAAATTCTCTGCTGAAACAAAGGAAAAAGCTGATTTTCAGATTTTTAAAAGATAAACAACAATCAAACCAAATTCCCAAACAAATAGATTGTGGTGCCTCTAAAAATGCAGAAGCGAACCCACTTCTGTCTCAGATGCCTGGTTCTTTTATTGTTAGAACAAGGGCAGTTTATCTTTCTCCACTGCACCACTGTGAGAGGATCAGCGGTGCTGTGTGCGTCACATTCTCCTGAAACTGCAATCTTGTCGTCTTTATCTAATAACTGGCNGGGCAGTTTATCTTTCTCCACTGCACCACTGTGAGAGGATCAGCAGTGCCGTGTGCGTCACATTCTCCTGAAACTGCAATCTTGTCATCTTTATCTAATAACTGGTNTGCTGTGTGCGTCACATTCTCCTGAAACTGCAATCTTGTCGTCTTTATCTAATAACTGGCCAACTGAGGCTATGCTTGGCTGCTGTTGACATCAATGATTCTACTGAAGGGACTAAATAAACAGTTAAATGCCTAAAAGTGCTCACCCATGGAAAAGCATCCCTACAGTTAGAATTGCTTTCGCTTTACAGTAGCAGAAACGGGGTCAGAGACTTGCCCGTATCGTTCTCGTCAGTGCTAGTGACAAGATCACTGAAGATGGCAGCTTCTGCCTCTAAATGCAAGATGGAAATAAAACCAAAACCTAGCCTCGCAAGGTTTTTTTTGGACTATGTGTTTGGCTTTTTGTGCGGGTCCTCATGTCTGTACTCCACTCTGGTGAGACCCCACCTGCAGTGCTGCATCCAGCTCTGGAGCCCTGAGCACAGGAAAGACATCGACCTGTTGGAGCAAGTCCAGAGGAGGGCCATGAAGACGATTAGGGAGGTGATTCTCCCCCTCTACTCCACTCTCGTGAGACCCCACCTGCAGTACTGCATCCAGCGCTGGAGCCCCC
>RSEF01000001.1:216481579-216496477 GCA_003993805.1 Himantopus leucocephalus | reverse complement strand
TTTAAGGTCCCTTCTAACCCAAACCATTCTATGATTCTATGATTCTATGGTAAGTGCCATCCACGCTGGCCTAAAGCTCTCTCTTTGCTCAGAAGGAAAATAACTAGTGATGGAGGTGCAAGCAGCACCTACCTGACGTGATCCGAGAGGTAAGCAGGTATCAGGAAACCTGTTGCACTGCTATTACACAGCACTAACTGTGCGCTTGGCCTGCCACCAGATGTGAAAGAGTCTGCGGGACTATGCAAAGGACATTAAAAGAGGCACTATCAGCAGCCCAGATCTTAAAACATTATGACTCAGATTTCATTACCATTACATTTGCTTAAAAATCTCTACCTTTCCGATAGGTAGCAACTGTGGGGAGGGGTTCCCCTTCCTTCTAACTTCTGAGCCCTGAATTCGTAAGTCCTTTCTTTACAACTCCGAACACGAGAAACCTTCCCAAGAAATAAACAAAAGTTGAATTTCTCATGTAACCACTCAATTCCAGAAGCTGGGGTTGAATGTAAAATGCAAAGAATTCGAAATGCCAACAGCAGAGCTAACGGCCTGGCCAAGTATCCCCTGTTCTTGGCAAAGGCTTCCTACAGGTGGCAAGTTTGGGCTCTGGTCTGTCTGCTTCTCATAACGCACAGAAAGGGGCAGGTTGAGGGAAGGACACCTGTCACAACATGATCCCTCCCATGTAAAATCACCTCTGTGCAGCGAGGACTATTGCTAAGGTACACAGGCTGCATAGATTTGTACTGATTTGCTGAGCAAGTGACTTCAGAAATAGGTACGGCTTCTATCTGTCCGCACATTTTTGAGTCATTAGCCAGCAAGGCTGTGGCTCAGTTGCTCTCCTGCTACATGAACAGCAATATTTATGGCACCCAGAAATAGACTGAGGAGGCGAGACACCCAATCAGTCTGAAAGCCAAAGAGCTTAGCCGGTTCCGTAATTACGTTCTAAAATACCTGCAGTCACATCTGGAGAGCAAAGCAGGGTATGTATTCTCCTCCCCCTTCCTCCTCCTTTCCATGTGAAAGGCACGGCGCTATGATGCGCTGTCCGAGGGCTAAGGTCATGTTTGCTTTGATCTGATAACAAATTGTATAATAATAGCTGGTTGGCATTCAAGAAAAAAACCTGCTTGTTTTAACTTGTGCTTTATCATCAGAAGTGGAAACAAGGATTACTTCTTTTCAGGGACACGCCAAATGAAAGACAATTTGTAGGAGCCAAATTCCAGACAACTGGTCCACTCCTCAGCGAGAACACAATAAAGCCCAGTGCAGCAAGAACACAATAAAGCCCAGTGCAGCAAGAACACAATAACCCCCAGCTTTCGATGTAGCTTCCAGCTACCTCTTGTACAGGAGATTTCGATGGTTGTGAGGTGGCGTGGGCTTGAAACCCAGCAAGTCCCAGGATCTATTCTTACTTCTGCTACAGGCTTGCTTTGCAACTGCTTATTAGTTTCTAGAGAGGAACCGAAGAGTTCAATCCTACTTAAAATAAATTCCAGGGCATATCACCTTTGGCAAGCTTCTGTATGGAGATAATAGTGTTTACTCCTTAGCTTTACAAGGGTATTGGGGCTGCTATTACAACTGCAGTACTTTGACCATGTAAATGCTACGTTGTCATAATTTTCTCTCCTTCGCTCTGTTATGTCTAAAACAGGACTTTGAGATTTATAGGTCTCTCAGTCATCCTTCTTTCCTGGGTGTCAAAGACATCAGGAAATCATGCTCGCCTGTGACAAAAGCTTGTGAGTCAATATTAAATACAGCTGAGGTTTTGACTCCCTTTTGGAGCTTGTTATTACATCACTAGAAGAAAAGGTAATGTGGCTGGAAGCCATAGATCAAGGATGCATAATTTATCACCTGCTCTGTGGGTACCGCTGGCACGCACGGAATCGTCTTCTTGGAAAAGCTGGCCCTCTGACACTGTTGAGTTTCTTTATTTCAGAATCAATATTATCAGCAAACCATTATTTCCTCCTTCAGAAGCAGATTTTTACTGCAAATAAATATGCTTCAAATACTGTCATCTTCAGAACTGTAACTCACATTTTATTGCTTGGAATAAAAATGCTATTTTGAACATTAATATCTTAACTAACACTTTACCTTGTGACTACAAACTGTGCTGCCGGTACAGAACTCCTATACAGCCCCTTGGATATGGGTACAAATTCTGATATAGAAAACACTCCTTCAATTCAAAGGTCGCTTAAGAATTCTGTTTTATAAATGCTTCAACTCTTTCTCGCTATTTGAAACCCTCTAAAGCCTCAAATGAAGATCTCTGCTTTTCTTCCTGAGCAGAAGTCCTGTTGCCCAGCTTAGTCATTTTGAAAGGCTGAATTCTCACCGTTTTATTTAAGAACGGGGAGAAATGCAGTGGAGTATTCTATTTCGCATTTGTTAAATACATAAATGAGATGATCAGCCACAGGGGACTGGGAAGGGAGGAGGGCTGGAAGATAAATCACAGTGGAAATTCAGTAACAGTATTTCTCCTTTTAAATAGCTTTGCGATAGTTTCAAAAGATGTTATTTATAGAGCGCCACATGCAATAAGAGTTTAACAGACAAGGCAGACAGAAGGTTTCAGTCCCAAAGCATGGTTCAATATTCAGTCACTGGACTGCCAAAGACCACTTGCACAATTTTCATATCCCCAAACTCCCACTCTTCCCTGCAGGTTCCCACCTCTCGTCGCCTTTACTCTGTGCTGACACACTTTGGAGCCACATCACAAATTGGATCAGGGAACTCTGATCCAACTGAAAAAGTAACCCTGCGAAACAGGGCCAGCGATGTTTTTTGGTTAGATAAGTTCCCCGGTCGGATTCATCACCCAGCAGCACAAACGCTGCATGCGCAAGGGCAGGGCGTGAGGAAGGGATGGCTGCAGTGGGAGGAGGAGAGGAGTGTCACAGTGTCTGCTTAAGCCAGCAGCAATGCCAACAGGCTGATTATTAAACTAGTCCACGGTGCCTTCGCCCTGATGGTGCGAGGAGAGGCTTCACTTTGGACACGGTGAGTCATTCCCTTCACTAAATGGCACTATTCACAGCAAAGAAAGCCTAAGGTTGTCCCCAGTTCTTGTGATTTTTGTGGGAGCCTGGAGTCATGTTACCCATGTGAGGATCTCAGCAGCCCTTTGGAAAGGTCAGTTTAGCTTGAATCCCTCCTGGCTGTGGAGGAAAAAAGCATGAAAGTAATATCCTAACAGCTTAAAAAGCTGAAAGCAAAGAGACTAATCTCACCCCCGTAACAGAAAAAATATAATGACTCCATAGCCCATGCTATGCCAAATGTATGGCTTTTGTTTAATTCTTTTTTATTAGCTATTTTGTTTGCTGTTCATTAAGGGAAAAGCAGTTTTCAATGCATCCTACTGAAAAAAGCGTGTCCCAAGAGGAGAGCAGCAGAGCGTAGATCAGGATTAGGGGCACAAGAAGCCCGAGGGGCAAACAGTTTTGGAGAGGAAGGGAAGGGGGGAGAGGGAAAGAAGAGAAGGGCATATGAAGCAAGGACAAGATGGAAGAAATGTCAGGAAGGAGACAGAGAAGACCTAAGGGTACATTTACTCCACGCAATGAATGAACTAGCTGGGTTGCAGTACACACTGTAGGCATTCCAGCTCAGCAGTCCATCTCATTCCTCCACCTACCTGCTCAGCAGGCTGCTAGAGTGCGCTCTGTAGGTGTAGCCTGAACTGTATGGGCCTTGCAAAGAAAAATAAAGACCTCTGGGAAGATGCAGGAGGTGAGGGGAGACCAAAGGAAGGCATTTAAACCTGGGGAGAAGATAATAGCTGGCTGAGCAGATGAGATACGTGGCTTTTATGGCTGGTTTCAGCTAGATTATGGGGAACATGAGAGAGTTTGGGAGGCTCATTAGAACCCTTTTTCTTGTATTTTGTCATGCATGGGCCACCCAGAGATCATAGCTAGATACTCACATGTTCCGACCAATGGAACTTTTTAATTAAACAGAGGGTTGCTTCAGCATGATGCTGTGCAAGCTTCAGTTTCAATCATCAAAGCTCCTTCTGTTCCTGCGCCACAGTAAATGTCCTTGCAACTTCTCCGGGCTCGGAGAAGTGTCAGCACAGTTCTAAGGCAGAGCATGTGACTCCTGAGACTTGTGTCCTGCATGGGATCAAAGTTGTGTCAAAAGCCCTGTACTCATGGGAAATCCTCTTCGCAATTAACATTTATATAACGACTGCTTTACTGGCCAAACACATGTTTACATTCCTCCAGTCTGTTTTTTTTAAGAGACAGTGCTGGCCAGAAGTTTTTGCAAGAGCACTGGAATTAGGTCTTTGTTTTCAGCTATGCTCCATCTACCCAGGAGATGTTTAGCAAGTCTCTAAGGGGACAAATGCTTCCATACAACCCTTTGTTTACCAAAGAACCTGGATGCATTCTGCTTTTGTTGAGAGTAGGTATCAGGGAGAAGTGACAGAGAGCCTGTGGGTGACCGAGCCATCCTACCTCCCCCCACCAACTGGATATGGGGTTGGGGTAGAAAAGATATCTGAGGATCTTTGAGGAAGGATGCCCAGCAAATATCTCTCACCTAAAGAGGTCACAGCTCTGTGGAGTGGGCTGCAAAGTGAATCAGTGGCTCTGACTTCAGGAAAGGCAAGATATCTGCCTCACCTTCAAGCCTTTGGGACATTTCTTGTCTTTGTGCCTCCTGTCTTGGTGTTTATTGTCTGTACAATGGAAGGGCTATAATGATCTTCACCCACTGTGACTATCAGATACATCTTATAGACAGTCTGATGTGTCTAATCATCGAAGTCTCAGGAGATGGAAGCTGGCACAAGAGTAAGATGTGGTCCAGTTGGCTTTTGAGTACCTCCTCTTCTGATTGCAAGTTCCCCTTCAGTCTGGCTCACAGCCCCAGAGCTACCTAAATGATTTAATTTTGGCTGTAATCACAACCTCACTCAGGACTGCTACAACCTCATGAAGGGTCAGAAACCCAAATTTGGGAACTGTTGCCTAAGAGCGCTCATGTTCTCCTGTGGTTTCTGAAGGATAGTTATTTTAACAGGCAAACCATCTGTGCAGGGGAAAGTCAGTCCTATGAAACAATGAGCTGTCCTTTCTAGGAAACAAAATGATCCGGATTAGAGAAGCACCAAGAGATATGTTCTGTGATGCAATTTGGAAAAGTTCTTCAGGTAACTGTTTCTTCTTTCTCAAGCTGTGAAATGTCACATCTGGGAATGAGGCAGTCTTCACAATTAAGTTCTTGGGGGGAAAAAAAAAAAAGCATTTCTAAAGACAGAAAAGGCCAGTAAATGTAAATTTGTCAGCTGTCTGCACAGAGCTCTCTAGTACAGGGGCCAGTGTTGCTCCCAAACTGAGCTGGGCTCTCTATAGAGAAGTGAATGGTGACAGCAGCTGCAACATGCGCTGATTTATATAATATCCTTCATAACCTTACTGGCAGGAATTCAAATTGCAATTTAAAGCAGTAAAACTTTGCAGGGAGGGTAGTAATGTCTCTCCTCGAGGATTTTCTCTGTATTCAGTCTTCACTGCTTCACGAAGAATCAGTTTTACCTTTTTGTAACAGGACTGGTTTGAAGCTCGCATCCGATTTCATCAGAGGCTCTCTTATTGGACTTTTCATAAGTTTTTCATGACTCTTGAGAGTATCTGTGCTTAAGGATGTGCGTTTGAGAATGACAGAATTCTGCCCTTAAACTTGCCCAAGAAAGTACCTGCATAGTAAGACACTGCAGTTCCATCACGCACAGGCAGGGATGACAGCTAGGGTAGATGTTGTAAGCACTAATAAGATGTTTACTCAGTTGATGTTTGTTCCTGTTTAATAAACAATTTATCCCATGTTAATATTATACCTCTAACCTCATCGAAACCCATCTTATGCAACTGGGCACATAGAAATTAAAAAGTGGTGACTTTTAACATCTTAACATTTGAAAATGTTCACTCAAGTTGAAACCCCTTGCAATTTCATTTGCGATAAAAGGCTGGATTCACAAATAAAAAAAACTATTTGTAGGGGATGGTGTTACTCTGTGTCAATAAGAATGCCAGCGTTTGGCAAAAGAAGCTTACCGATTTCAATAAGTAGTTTTCCTCAAAATTTTCACGTCACTGATAATCACTTTCTCTAGATTTTGTTTCTTTCAGTAGTCCACAACTTTAAAACTGTGCTCTTCTGTTCTGTTAAAATATGTAGACTAATCTCTGGTAAACCACCATATTTGATTTAGTTGAATATGTTTTAATAACATTCTCGGTTAGCATAGTTAGTTCATGTGCCAAGTATTACATTTTTTCATTCCCCACAAAATCAGGACAAACTGTACGTCTCCTGCTGTGTCCGAAGCTGATTTGGCTAACTTTCAGCTATGCTAATTAAAGAATACAGCAATCCTATTTTTATCTGATTCTAAAATACTACAGATACACTGCTGGCAATTTTACTTGTTTTGATGCAAAATTAGTTAATTGAGCAAAAAGTTCAGTAGTTTGGTTTCTGCTATTAATTTTCACTTCCATGCACAGACCCGCACTCAGATACATGCCATAATTCTAAGAGATGTCAAACAATTACAAAGATTTATCAAATGCACTTTAAGGATAAGGCTTAAGGATATAGATTTGGATAATTTTTAGTAAACAAAATGTCATGGAACAGAGGAGAAGGTAAAAGAAAGAGAATAGCAATGCCAAGGTTTAAAGACCTTTACTGAACAAAACTTGCTACAATACCAAAATGTTCTGTCTGGAAAAGCATGTTTCTAATGTTTCTGAACGCTTTGTTTAACCATTTTAAATAATATTTACTAAAAAATATTTATTAGCATTAAGCACTCCAGCCAACAGGCTTTAAAATAGTGTGGATCTGAAAAAAAAAATAATAATTGATTAATATAATGTCCCAAAAGGAAAAGAGTTTTGTTAATTCGAAATTAAGTGTTAAGATCAGGCAGGCACTAAATTTGCAGTACCAACTCCCTCCTCCTCACCTACACAATTTATTTCTAGACTGCATTGGTACTGCTGGCCGTACTCTCAGCTCACAGGGCAAAACCTGTTCTGTTTGAAGTCGGTGGGCATTTTGCCATAGATTCAACAGGAACAGAATTTGGCATCTGAAAGCACATTGCGTGTGATGAAATATGGACCTGCAAAGTATTTGATCTATGGTTTTACCTGCCCGTACTACTGTTTTCTTTACAGCTGTTCTTAGTTAAATGTTCTTTTAGGCAGCTGATCTTTCAGGTCAACACGCTGTTGCACAAACTACTTATCTTCTCCCATTTCCTCCAACTGGGTTATGTAATCTGAATCAGTTCAACGCATCTGATAATCATTTTTGCGCTTTATCTTTCACTGGTTTTTGGGTTGTGAGGGCTAAAAAACACAGGTGTGCAGGGTGTTCCTCAGCATCTTGCTTTTGTAGTTCTTCCTAGGTTTCAGCTGCTGTTGCAATGCAACAATGTCTTTAGCAATGACGTCTTTAGCATTCTTGGAGAACGTTAAAAGTGAATACCAACACACGCAGGGTCAGCGTCTGACTTGAGAATATCCCAGTGCAATTTGAGAGACTGAAATCCTTTCTCTTGGATCATTCTTCCTTCTTTATTCCTCCGGTAGCAAGCACTGCCAACATGTCTGGCTTTCCAATGAAAAGGGACGCTGTATGAAAAGGCAAGGGAGGGCTTTAATTGATTAGCGAAAGCACACAGAAGAAGCGGTCCAAAGAGAAGAACTGGATAGGTGAAGGCATTAGAAATGAGATACAGATCCTCTACCACTCTTCGCTCCTTCATTCCGATAAAAATGACCGGTAAAAAATCTGGTGGTTTTGTGATCCATGGAAAGTGAATTTGTTGGCCTGCAGCCAGTTCCCAGTGGAAAGGTCCACATCCCGCAGCTTCCAACACAGTAGGCGTCTTCTGATCTGAAGTCAATGAAGTTGGTTGCCAGACCCACTTGTACCTTTGGACCAATATGGATTTACCAGGAGGCTACCAAGAGAATTTGAGCCTTTTTGTGGCCCCTCTCCCACTGCACTGCTGCAGTGCTGGCAATTCACTTCTTCCCCGCGGATCACCTCATCGTCTCTCTGGTACCTCAACCCCATCTGCAAGCGGTGGGGAGCCAGAGAGAAGGCAGGACCTGAGGCAGAACTGTGAGTATGCATTCTCCTGCATTGGGCCCTCTCCTGTGGGATCTCCCCGAGGCCGACGAGCTGGCTGAAAGGTGGGTTGCCTGACACACGGTTGTGAAGGGAGCGCTGTGTCCCTGCCATTCACATCTGGCCTGCATCTGTCCCTGGCCTCAGCGGAGGAAACAAGCAGAACATATAATCCGATCGCTTCTAGACAGGGGTCGTGGCTGAAGCACATTATCAAGACGAGCCTGCAGCACTGCTACTCAGAAAGTACTGCTTTTGGAGCTCTAAGAAATAAAACTAGGAAACACAGGATGACAGAGAAGGTGAGAACAGTCACTCCAATATTACTTGTAATTCTTTGCTTCTCAGATCCTGAAAAAGAAAGCAATTTTAAATATCCAGTTCAGTTCTTTTTTTATGCATTTCCTCCATTTCACTGAACGGAAAGCACTTTCATTTACGTACTTGTGTGTACTGGAACGAATTAGGACAAATCCTCTATTGATTTTAAGATTCAGAATAGCTTATACACCATCAGAATGTTGGGAGGCATTTAGTTAATGTCCTTTTCAGTGCAGCAGTTTGATTTAATCAGCGTGAAGTCTGCCCACATGTAAATGCAGTCACTGACCCCTGAAGCACAGAGCCAAACACTGATAGCCTGACTCACTCCAGCGGGCAAGATTCAGATCTCACATAAAGACCAGTGAGTGGGACCTGCTGATACAAGACTTGAAACCAACTCATTGGCATAAATGGATTTATTCATCTGAGGAAGGGAACCAGGATTTACTTTTGCTGCACGGACCCGGTCGTAAGAATACTTTTCACACATAGGTTTTCTTCTGGGTGAGAAGCCCCATTCAAGTCAGCATTGGCAGGACTGGACGCAGCTATTTACTCTCTGTAGTTGGCATTGCCAGCATCAACATTTTTGTTTCAGCTCCACATCAAAATTCATGTGGGTGTAAAGCTTTCCCAGACATAGAGCATGAGCACATGAGCCTCAACATTAATGAGGCAATCTATTAAGCTTTGCTGCACGTATGTGTGTGCAAGAGTGTGAGCATAAGTACCAATTATAGCTTGGCAGCAGGCTGAAGTGGCTGTTCCATTCATACCCTGCATTTTCATTTGCTTATAACTTTCCTTAAAAATATTCCTTTGGGGCTGAAGTGTGTTACGCTTGCTTTTGGCTGAAAGGTGATGACTGAAGGAAATGATAGGAGCTGCTACGGAGTTACAGGAGCCCGAAAGGAATGCGGTTCCTCCTGCACTCGCCCTGCTGGCTTGGTGCTTGTGAACTGGCAGGGGAGTGAAATGAATGACAGTGCCCTCTCAGAAGCGCCCAGAGTCGGATTCTTATCAAATGCTATCTCCTGCCAAGTCTCACGAACACTGCCAGCCTGGAACGGTGGGGAGAAGGATTTGGCAGCAAGGCCCGAGGTTTTTGAGATGAAACTAGGGGGAAGGGATGGAGACAGTGTCACTAGCTGGGAGCCGGCCGTTTGTTTTTCTGTATGAAAGATAGTCTCCAGAAACGTTGGGGAAGTATATTGGTGCGCTTATCATGCTGGTAAGGCTGTGTTGCAAGGTTTGTTTTTCCCCTTGGAGCATCTGAGCGAGTTACTGTGAGAGTGCCCGCTGCCGAGAAGGGATGTGTAAAAAAAAATCCTTTGGAAAGAGCAGTGGGAGGGCATTAGGAATGCTTGCTGATGGGCAATGCACGGCAGCTGCAGGGGACGGCATACCTCTCGCTCTTCAGAGGTGTCAGTGTTTGACACATCCACTGGCAAGTGTGAACAAAATGTAGGGGAGCTTGTTTCCTTTCTCTCTCACACTCGAAAAGGCATTTGTTACACGCATTTGTCTGGGAGGTAGCAATCCTGGTTTGGAAGACATTTGCTTACAGCATTAATGACACAATCAATTTTGCAATGTGCAAGTTTCATGCCAAGGCAAGGAGAGAAAGGTGTTATAACACACAACAGAATTCAGAAGCATCATATTTGTTTTCCACCTCTACTTAGATCTTTTCATATGGCATGGGAGCTCCTACCCAGGTACCTTACTCCTAAGTGAAGGCAGTAAAATTAGTTCTGATTGCTCCCCTCCTGTGAAACGGTACTGCCTCACTTTTCTCCCTTCCTATCTGCTTTTCTCATGTCAACGTTACATTAGCGCTCAGGCAGCTGCTCTCTTCCTTGACAAAGTCAGCTTCCTTTTGGGGAACAGAACAGCAAGGGACATCGACTACTGGAGCTGCATGAGAAGGTGACACAAGCTGCAGAGCTCAGAATACTACATATGAGGAAGGATGGTGGATATTGGTCTTACATAGAGAGGCACAAAAGAGGAAACGTGAGTGGAACAAAAGAAACATCAAAGCTGTCACTGTTTCCAGAAAGAGGGAAGAGAATTCAAAGAGATGTCTGAGTCAACATGGACTTGAGGAAGCTGGCTTTGTCTGCAAGGACAAGATTTGGACTAGATGTGAGGACAGTGAGGAGCTAGAAGAAAAGTAGGTGCTGTAAGAGGAACGCAGAGCAATAGGTGATTTCAGCGGGAACATTCTGGTAGGCTCAAGATGGGTATTTAGATGGAAAAGGGTGATGTACTTGGAGCAGGAATGAACTGAGCATGGAATAATCATTAGGAAAGGAAGGCGCTCAGTACTTAGTTTGAAGGATCAGAAACATAATTTCATACAAATTGGGTATGAGGGAAGCAAAAGTCAAATCTGACAGGTCATCATATTACGTGTGGGCAAGAGCAATGTTGGAGGTTGAAGAACAAGCACATCTGGAGTCGTGGAAAAGGGTATCAATTAAAAAAGTATCCCAACTCCGCTGTATGTTGTGGCTATTTTGCAGTATTCCAGCAGTCCTCAATGGCCATGCCTCCTCCTCCCCCGCACGGAATCTGCCCACTTTGCATACCTCTGCTGGCTGCCCGATCCTGGTGGCAGCATGAGCGAGTAGCGAGAACCACACACCTGGGCTACTTTATTTCACTGTGCCACTAATGAGTGTCACTTTGACTGTAACTTTTCTATGTCCCAGTTTCTCTATGTTTATCTTCTTAGAGGTGTTACAAGAACAAATTAATTATTGTCCATAAAATTCTTTGATGAAGTTGCTATGGGGACGCAAATTATATTGAATTCTTATTACAGTCAAGCTGGAGTATGACTAAATGTCTTTCATAGAAAAGCAACCTTGGGTAAATCTTTGCCAAACTCTTTGAAAATGGTTTTGAAATTATTATACTGCAGTGAAAGGGGCAGAATTCTACTAGGCTGGGCAAAATTAGGCTGCTCAGAAGTGCATTGATAACCTTAGATTGCTGTATACGGTCAGCGAGTGGTCTGGTTCCAGCAGTGCAGCTGCTCTGGAGTTCTACGCTGCCAGAGATGCACGAGAAATGAACCATATATACAGTCCTAAGAGGCCACGGACACGGGTGTATGTCCTGTCTAGCTACATTTGGGAAGCCAAAAATACAGTGTTTCATACAGTCTATTTTATTTTTATATCTTATGTCTATTAGAGACATCAAACAGATGCTGAATTCCTGGGGCTGACATCAAATTCACCTTTCCTTAAAAGTTGGGGAAAATACTATAACCCTTAACAACAACTGAAACTATGGTAATCCTTGAAATGGGTCATGGCATACATCTGGATGGTAGCATGTTTCCAAATCATTTATACAATGCTGAAAGAGCGTTTCCCAACCTTATTCAGGTGGCTTCACTGCCTCTGGCTTTCCTCCCTGCTGCCTCCTTGCCCCATGGTTGTCCCTCTTACCATTCCCTTCAGCAGTTCCATCGGCCCAGCTCTATTTCAGATTTTTTGCCTCTCTGCGACTTTTCTTCATCAGCCCACTTCAATTTCCCAGATTATGGTTGCTGGAGTCTTCTGTTGCTGTTTCCAGATATGCCCTCAAATCCTTGGTAATGAGCCTGCTACAGTTTATTAGCCTGTGCTCAGCTTGTGCCTCGCCAGTTTTGTGCCTCAGAAAGGCTCAATTCTAATAGACCTGAAATTCAGCCAAAACACCTGTTTTAAATCTGAAGCTACGTCTGATTAATAGTGCCCCCCCAACCCACAGCTTTCCTAATCGTTTGCAATAGTACGAAGCGTGGAGGAAGGCATGGGTGCCAGCAGCACCGCGAACACCAAAGCACCCAGTGGGATTGCAGGCATGACAGCGTGGCAGGCACCACGCAGGGTGGAAATGACACTGTTGCAAGAAAGTGATATACATAATAAATTACAGGGGTCAAGCTGAGGCGAGGTTTTCAGCACTATATAATACACATGGGGAAAAACAGCCCTGTCAGCTTGTCTGTCCTTCCCGGGTAGCTGGATGCCAGTGAAACACTGACACTTTTGGGAGCTTGTGAATGCAAGATACAGCATTTTCGCAGGAGCTGGATCCAGTCTCTGGAAGAACTTTTCACAAGAGCAAAGAATGTTGTTTAGGTTTGCCGCTTCACTAAATATAGGACTCCTATCTTTGCATTAGTTTCTCTTCAGATATGTACTCCTTTCTCCTTTCATTCTCAAGCACACCCAGGCACACAAACAAAACCAAATGAGTTGTAAACTAATCAAACTTGTTTTCTTCAGGCTGGAAAGGAAAAGAGATAATATTTTGATTTCAATTTCCAAATCTTTGGGAGGTGCTTAGATATTATCTATCACAAGGCTTCAAGCTCCTCACTGTAATAGTGTGAAGTGGCTCCTAAGCAATTAAAAAGCAACAAACAATCACAAAAATAAGTTCTTCTATCACTTCTCTCTCCTATTTCTGTTTATGAACAAAAATAACAAGCAGAATTTTTAACTGAGTGGGGTAAAACTATGAGGCTCCTGTGCGTATGAAGAGCTGTAAAAAGGCTAAATTTATTTTTGGTTTTGGACCTCTAAGACAGAGGTCACTTTTTGTCCCCTTAGGAATGAGATATTTTGTCCAAATCTGGTCTCAATAACTCCTAGAGTCGCAAGCTTCCTCTGTTTGGATAGTTTCACTGTTCCTGGAGAAAGCAATGGGCATAATCAGAGAAGAACTGATGGAGACTAAATTACTTAGGCCAATTCCATGGAACTTCTCCAAAGAGCAGCTTGGAGTGTTGAAATCCTGGTCCTAGCTGAAGTTAGCAGAAAAAAAATACCAGCAGCGTCAAAATTATTTATATCTCTGATTTACAATATAATTTGGAAACAAAAAGATTATGTATTCATAGTGATATGTGTTGCTGCATCAATAGCCTATAGCAGTCTCAGTGTTTTCATGGTGTGAAGCTCTATGCTAAAGCTGTCTTATCTCAGTGTCCGCTGCTGTAGATGTCAGTGATTTATTTCCCCAGCATGGATATTTGGGACTCCAGAAGCAGTTCGGAAGGAGCCAAGAAATACAAACACGACAGTATCTTCAAAGAGCCTGGCATTATGAGGGAAGCAAGTTCTACATGTGCAAGCGCTCCTTCCACACACAGAGCAATGGCATTATTTGGGTTCAGCTTTCGCCAGATGTCCTTCCTCTGACACCGATTTTCCCTACGCATTATAAACAGATAATCCTTATATATCCTGTCAAGCAGACAGAGCTGAGTATCATTTGTATACTGCTTCTGTTTAAGTTCCCTAATAAATATTTCAGTGGCTTCATGGATGAAGGACAGTTCCAAGACAACTCATCAGGAGGCACTTTTGGGAGAGGAAGAACATTTGTCTGCTGGAATCCTGTGGTTTCGCTGTATTATTGGCTGCTGTGCGTCGGGGAAGGAGGATAAGAGCCCTGTTGTAACAAGTAAAGAAA
Organism: Himantopus leucocephalus; assembly: GCA_003993805.1. Lineage (NCBI taxonomy): Eukaryota > Metazoa > Chordata > Aves > Charadriiformes > Recurvirostridae > Himantopus > Himantopus leucocephalus. Next base: position 216,482,470 of record RSEF01000001.1, on the reverse strand, counting down.
GTTGCAGATAGCTGGGACTATCTGCACGTTGGCAACGCACAGGAGGAGGTAACGACTCCAGTCGCTGTTCCTCATTGTCCGCCACTGCATCTGGGCGATATAGGTCCCAGGCTTACAGAAGGCATGTTAAGGAACAGTTAGCTAACTTTTATGAACAGAAACATTAAGTAACTTTGCACAAAATCCCAACAGGCCAAGGACAGAGCCACCGACTAAGTCCAAGAGCCCTGAGAAGCATTAGCTGAATAGCAAAACAGTGGGAGGCTGATCATGAAAGACCTGAAAACCACCGATTTTTTATGCTTGCCGTGATGTACATTAGAGAGATTCTTGGCAAGCTTTCAAATAAAAATAACGCCTGGTCTAGTGGGAGGTGTCCCTGCCTGTGGCAGGGGGGTTGGAACTAGATGATGTTTAAGGTCCCTTCCAACCCAAACCATTCCGTGATTCTGAGGAGAAGCAGGATGGCAGCAACGGCACAGCTCCAAACTCCTTGCTGCCTGCGAGCAGAGTTTCCCTTTACACTTCCATTGTCTCAGGTGACACTGAAGGAGTTTCCACTTAACTTTCCAAGATGAGAAATAATAAAAAAAAAAAAATACAAAAAAACTTCCTTCAGGGCCGGAGACACCCCACTTGCTTCACGAGATTTTTACGCAGCGCTTTAACCCGCGCAGCGGCCCACCATCGCTCCCACCGCCGCCCCTCAGGCATCGCCCAGCTTTGGCGGGCTGTCCCTGTCCCTGTNCCCCCCCCCCCCCGAGGCCCTCGGCGCTGCGGGGACGGAGCCGCCACCAGCCCCCGCCCCAACGGTCGCCCCGTAACGGCCGCACTCGCGCAGGGGCGCGCGCGGCCCCACGTGACATCCCCCATCTCTCCCCCCCCCCCCCC
>RSEF01000001.1:216462798-216481472 GCA_003993805.1 Himantopus leucocephalus | reverse complement strand
GGGGGGGGGGGGGGAGAATCACGTGATGCGGGCGGCCCGGAAAGATCCGAGGAGGAGCTCCACCGGCGCCATTTTCCTGCGGCGCCCAGTGTGTGTCCCCTGTCCCCGGCCGAGCGGAAGGCGCGCAGGGGGAGGGGACGGCGGCTGGGGGAGGGGGGTGGGAGGAGGAGGGGTCCCTGCTCGGGTGACAGGTCCGTCCCTGAGGGCGGAGCGGGGGCCGCCTGCGGCACGGCGGGGTGAGGAGCCCGTGCAGCTCCATCCCCCGGCTAGTCCTCCCGTCCCGGCCCCTGAGGAGGGAGCGGAGCCGCTCTCGGTTCCAGCGCCGCCAGCGACCCGCCATGTCCGGCCAAAGCCTCACCGACCGCATCACGGCGGCGCAGCACAGCGTGACCGGCTCGGCGGTCTCGAAAACCGTCTGTAAGGCCACGACCCACGAGGTCATGGGGCCCAAGAAAAAGCACCTGGACTGTGAGTACCGGGGAGGGATGGCGGCCGAGGGGCTTTCTCCGCGCGTCCCGCCGGGCTCCGCGGAGAAGAAGGCTTGCCCGGCCTGTCCCGGGGTCCTGTGGAGCGGAGTAGCCCGCTGTGGGGCTGCCGCCTTTCCCACCGGCCTCGCGGGGACGCGAAGCCTCGTCAGGCGGAGGAGCTCTGTGTGTTTCAGCATCGGACATTCTCATGAGCGGGGGTGGGGGGTAGGATCGGGGACGTGGCGATGGAGAGCTCGGGAGCGGCTGTTCGGCGTATCTGCTCTCCAGAAGGGGCCTTATTAACTCTTCTCTGTGCACAGGGCCCTGGACAATGTGAGCTTCTGAAGGACAGGACTTGCCCCATACCCCTTCCTTGGAGAGAGAGAGAGCCACAGAGGCCAAGCACAGGAATGGGCTGTAATTTCCTTACTAATTGATCTCATTTGTGTTTTGCTACGGCAGCACTCCCTCATTCTGTAGAGGAGGTGCAGGAGTTTCAGCAAGGAATAGCCGATCAGTTATCTTAATTCTTTCCCAGGTAGTCTACTAGTAAAAAAAAATGCTTCTTTACCATTCTTGTAACTCTTCCAAGTAGAAGAATATGTGAAATGAGTGCCTGAGGAGTTAACCTCTGTCAGTAAGGGTGTTTTTCTTAGTCTTTTCCTTTCTAGTCTTTCTCCTTCACTCGAGAAGATGGGCCTAAGAGGACTCTGAGCTTAACATCCCATACAGGGACTGGCCAGTTTTTAGCTTGTATTAAAAATACATCTGAGATGGGAAGGCTTAAAAGGTTTTCTATCAACTTTATTCCATCCAGGTGATTATGAAGAGAATGATGAGCACCGAAGTTCATATTAGTGTGTCTCCCACTAAGCTGTAAGGTCACAGGACTGAGGATGTTCTTGGCTTGAATACCTGATTATCTTGCATCTATTTATTCTATGCCTTTTAAGCACCCTTCTCTCCCCTCGCCACCCCTCTCCCCTCCCTTCCCCCAATACGTATACTGGAGAGAGATGTGTGGCTATGCCTTCGGTATGCGTGCTTTCTCCTTTCCTCCCACCCACATCTGTGAGGAGAAGGTTGGGTCTTCATGTGTCTTGAATTTGTGTCTTCTGAGTCGCAGATAATAGTACTAGGATTTATTGTGCTTTAGTTATTTCTTCTTTCCAGTAAAACATGTCTGGTTTAAAGGTTTAAGAAATTCTTGTTCTGCAAGTACCTGAGAGGGATGTGATCAATTTTTTAGGGTAGCCCCCAAACAACTGCCTTAGTTTCTTTCTGGTATTCCCTATTCCATTTCATCTCTTGCCTGAAGACTTGAGTAGTAACTGAATAACTTTGTTATTTTTGGTCAGCACAGGGTGTCAGAAACCTGAGGAAATCTTTGGGTTTTAAGTAACTTAGCCTCAGGTAGAGAAAACACCTTGACATATGGCTTATGTATGAAGTCGTGGTGTTACTGGATTTCACACAACAGAAGGGAGGCTTTCTGGAAAAGAAACTTTGTCAGGTTTAGCCTGGAATAGTGCTAAAAGTACAGTTTCAGTAACAGGGCATTTAGTGGCTGAATTATTTCAGCTTTGTGAAAAAGAACATCAAACTGACCAGACAAGTGCTTTTCAGACTGGCGTGTGTATAAAGGGATGGTATTCTGAACATGGTTGCTAGGGGACAATCTAATTGAGACCTATAGGATGCTGCTGTAAAAAGGTGTTTGAACTTCCTTAGAAAGCTATCTGGTAGTTGCTGCATGAGAAGCCCATTTCTGTATTTCCCTTTTCTACTCTAGACTGTCAAAGGTCCCAGTTCCTGCCTCTTTCTCAGATAATTCTTTTATCAGAGCAAAGTAAACTTGTTTTTTTATTAGTTTTACTAGTAGTCACATTTTTCAGTGGTTAAAATAGATCATGGGTAGATAAGTTTTGTATGCTGCCCCTAATAAGTTTGTTGGGAGTCTCTGTTCCTGGCATCAGGAAATGACACACGGATTTGTATTTTGAAAACTTTCTTTGTTCATACTGTTTATGGTTGTATTTTTAAAAATAAATGCTTTTTGCACAAGCTGTGTCTCAAGCTTCACCTCTGAATTACTCGAACATATCTTCTTTTTACAACAAACAGTTTAAGTGCTAGATAAGTCCTATGAACTGACATCTCACTGTGAATGACAATTAAGATACCAGTCTTCATAAGGGGCATGCTGCTTAAATATTTTTCTAATTAGTGTCTATTGTGGTAATGACAGTTAAAAATTACTTTGTTAAAGGTTGTATCCTGGATGAGTTGATAAGCTGAGTTTTCTAATACTGTCCTGGAACGAAGTACTGGTTTCGTAGCATTTTCTGTGACCATGACATATATTCTTGTTAATCTGGTATTTGCACAAAAATCTCTGACTGCCCTGTTTCTGAAACTCTTTCTTTATTAAGCTTGAGCCATCACGAACGCATTTAAGTAGCTCAGCCTCACATTAACTCATACAAATGGGGGAAATCCAACATAGGTACCTGTGCACATGATTATTCCTATCCTTATTTATCTTGCCCTTGGCTGTCTATGGAGTTCCAAAACTGAAGTGTTCCTCATTCTAGGTTTGTACATTCACTCTGTGTTTCCTTCAGTGGCCATTACCTTAATAATCAAAGCATGTAAATAGGCATTCTTAGCCCATAATGATAAAAATCTAATCTACTCGAAAGAACCTTCTTTCTCGACCTTACAAAGCTAAGTTGCTTGCTTGATTTGAGGGAGAAAGAATTAGGATTCTAATTTACAGGTGGATGTGGCCTGTGGTAGGTAGCAAAAATCACCTTACAATTGTACACTTGCACTCAAGATATGCTTTTTCTCCTGTTTTGGAGGTCCAGTTTTATAGCTGGGATAAGAATCTCTGTTTTGTAATCTAGGTGCTGCTTTTGTAATGATGGATTACTTGTTTTACAGTAATCAGATTTAATAGTCTTGAAACCCTCAAAGCATAGTTCATGAAATTTCTTTTACAGAAAACCTAGTTTCACTAGGACTTTGTCCTAGTTTTCACACCTCTCTGAGCAGTGATAGCTTAACACTGGTTTGTGGGTTTAACTTGTACACTGTGATTTATGCAGCCCTTTCTTTTTAGCTTTTGGTTGCTGTGTTCAGGGCTGTATAGTGATGCTAAGAACGAGTGCTTTAGGTTGTTTGAATGTAAATGGTGGTGGAAAACTGGAGGGAGTGTGTGTGCTTGCATATGTATGTGTGGTGGATAATTCACGGTAGGAAAACCGGAAGATACATAGTTAATGCCAAGTAGGAGGTTTCACTAGGTCCCTTCAGTGAAACTGCTGTAGCAGTGATATCTCAGGAGCATAAGACTGTTTGTGTACCTGTGCATGTTGTGGAGTGTAGTTAAAACAGCTTTAATGCGAAACACGTTTAGGGTTGGGCTCTTGAGTGAGTATGGCATAGTAACCCTATCTGCTTGTAGGTAATGGAGTAGAGCTCTTTAAAGGAGAATGTGGATGGATGGCTTGGAAGGAAGTTGCAATGCTGTAATTATCCATTCTTAACAGGAAATCTCTCTATAGTTATGCCAGAGCGTAACTTCCTCGACTTCTTATTGTGAAGAAAAATCTGTATTTTTAAGGAAGATGGTAAACCAGCACCCTGCCCTGTGTTGTGCAGACGTTTGTGAGAAACTATGTAAGTGAAAGTAAACTTAATTGAGCTTGTTGGGAACTGATTTCTCAAGTCCCTAGTGTTTTGGTTTTGTCTAGAGGCTACTACTAGTACAAATAAAAGTCCGGCTAAAGACTTGCTTTATGTCTGTGCTGGGGACAGCTTCTGTTTCCAAATGAGATGGTATGCAGAGGGTATATTGTAGAACTGAGGGACAAGAATCATTGCTTTTCACTGTTCTCACAAGAGATTTGTAGTAAAGCTGGGAAAAAACAGCCTTTTAAGTGCTCACCTGCCTTTACATACTGAAGTGTAACTGGGTTATTTCAGTGATGTGGTGAGTTACCTCCTGCTGTCTGTGGATACTATGGCGTTCTCCAGTAGAAACACGTTATCTGCGTTCCTTTTATGGTATTGTAGTACTTCACCAAATTCATATTTTCTTTCTGGTTTTGGCAGGATTACCTGAAGTTTCTCGTGGCTTTGCTTCCCATTTTATAGTTGACTTAAGTTTCTGGAGGCAGTCCATTGTTATTTTTGCTTAGAACTGTTCTGTTTAACTGTAATTATTTCAAATGCAGATAATTGCATTATTACATCTTTCTTTTGAAGTATTCATTTTTGTCTCTGAGTTCTTCCATGATTCCTTTATCATTTCTTCCTTATCCAACTTTTCCTAACTTTTTACTGGAATTCCTTGGAATATTTGTTTGTGACTTTTTAGTAGAGTACAAGAACTATCATACTCCTCTGAACTGCCAGAGGGCCAATTTTCTACCACAGCTGCTCATTTGCAGAAAGAATAGCCATTTAGTTCTGCAGCTGTTGTTTTATTTTACTTAGCCCGAAGCAGTATTCTACTTTGGATGAAGTAAGAGCCAGGATCTAAGGAGGAGAAGCTGTAGGACACGTGCAATCAGCTTACTGTGAATCTTCATACTGCCATTATTTCCCATCAGCTGTGGTTATTCAGGTGTCGTGTAACTTTGGGCTATAGCTCTAGCTGTGATTTTTTTTTTTTAATAGTGCAGTCATCTCATATCTTCTAAGAGTGATGCTTGGAAGAGGTGTTCTTGTGCAGTTCAGCCTGTGACCTAATGATCTATTTCAGTCTTTAGTTTCTAATCTTAAGATCAGTTTTTGATCTGTAAATGTGAAAGTTTTAAGCTGTTCCTAGTGACTTGGCTCACAAAGTAACACTAGTTTGCATAATAATACAAAAGAGATGACTTATCCAACATGGAATTTAAAGCTTCCCTTTTTTGCTTTGTGTATGTTGCCTTATGTAAAGTACATCATCAGTAAACTACTGGTGATGGTAGAATGCTGGGAAAGTTCACTTATAAAATGTGACATCCTCTCTCCGGAAAATGCAATGTGTTTTCTGAAGCAGAGACACCTTTTGTATTTGAAAGTTTATTTTTTTAACAGCCTTCTTAAATTTAAGTTTCTCAATATATTTAAAATCTTTTCACTCATTAATTCTCAAACATCAATTACTTCTTTAAAAATAGCCCACTGGTCTACTACTGGTTCGGTGTGTGCACTCATATTTTCTGTAAACCGTGCAGAAGCTGCTCCTCAAGCACGTTAGAACAAATCAGGTAAGTATTGTAAATGACTTGTTTATGAAATCTTGAAGTCTTGTAGTGGGACAGTTACTAAACATTTCCAAGTATTTCATAATACAAGTTTAAAGCAATAATCTCAAATATGTGTTTTTACTTCAAACGACAAACTCTGCTGCTGCAGCAATGAAAACTTTGATTTGTGTCAAAGAACTGTTTTGGTTTTTTTTCTTTTTTTACATCAGTATGTGATGTGATTTTAACCATTTAGATTTCCTGCTGGTTGAAGCCTTAATGCTAGAAGTAGTTGTAATTTGGAGCTGAATGTTATCTTTCAAGGGCTTAGGCAGGAGATATTTTATTACTGGTTAGAACTGTACCGTATTAGAAGTAAACAAGAAATAACTGGCCAAAAAGCTGCAACCAAGTGGAAAGTAAAGAAGCTGATGTTGATATTAAATTGTTGGGTTTGATATTTTTCTTGCTGTTCTAGAAGTTTTCTCCATTGTGAAATGTGATGGTGAGCAGGCAGGGTATGAACTTTTATTAACTATGTATCCTTCTAAACTCAGAGGAAGTAGAAATAGTTGTACTTTGTATTTCACCCAAGCTGTACATCTGAGCTTTATCAATTAGCTGGTAGTTTCTAAGCCTCAAAATAATGTTGGTGAATTCAGTGCTAACTTGTGGTACTCTCAAGTCTTGGATTTGCCATTAGTAGTTATGAGTAATATGTGACAAATCGGGTATTGAGATTTGAGAAATTAGGGAACTAAGCTGTATTTAATCGTGTGAAAATAACTTAATGAAGTTAAGCATTTCACAAAGACTTAACAAATACGCTGGATTTTCCAATTGTGACTAAACATCTCCTGTGCTATTTTGCTAAAGGAGCTTTATTAAAGTAATGCTTATCTGGATCATTTGCAATATTAAACATGAGTAAATTAGGCTTTTGTAAGTTTTCCCTCAGAACGGAGCGTGTGCAATAACAAGATCTACACCGAAATTTAACTTTGAAGTGCCAATTCATAGCATGAAGCATAAGAAAATGTACTGAAGTGAACAGTGGTGGCATGAAGGGAAGTCCTGTGGTTTTATTTTAATTCATGTCATGACATATACATGGTCTATAAAAATACAAAAGGTGTGTTTTATATACGAGAGCTCAGAATAAGTACAATTTCCTTCAGATCTATGTTAAATTATTGAGGAAGAGCTCTCCACATGAACCCGTTCTTTTTCCATTTCTCCTGAAGAGACACTTTTGAAATCATCACTTAACGTTCTTTATTGCTTCCTCCCAAGCAAGCGCTCCTTCAGTCACAGCATCCGTACGCACTAGCAGCGGTGCTTTTGTAGCAGCAGTGAGCCCTTTGCTTATGTAGGAAGTGATAAGTTTGCACAGGTTGAAACTGCTCTGGAATTTCACGTATTTACTCTAAAGATGGTACTGGCAGTAGCATGGAGCTCAGTTGCCAACCATGTAGTGTGACATCAAAGTATCTCCATTGTTTATAACCTTTGTCGATTTTTAGTAGTTAATTTAATACAATTTAAAGCACAAATTATGAATCCTTAATAACACTGTTTCCTAGTCAAATATTTAGTGTATAAAAAAAATGCTTGTCCATGTTAACAGCTTTTATAAACTGATATTTTTTTTATCCTGTTGAAAAAGGTGATAATGAAATTTGTATCATTCCTCAATTAGTTTTGTTCAAAAAAAAAAACCAACAAACCAACCCAACAAACCAAAACCAACCCACTGGTATTCAGCTGCATGGCATAAGTTTCTAAAGTTACAATAGTAAACTAGATTTCAAGACCCAGAATGATAACATTCAGATGTTTAAACTAAACTCAGGTTACAAACATATGTAAGCATGTTTTAAATGTATTTTTAAAATTATTTTTAAATTTCTCTATGCCTTCACTCTGGCAGTAAATCGACTCAGAGCAGCTCTGTGATTTGTTGCTTTCTCTGCCAAATCAGAAGGTTGGGTGTCTTGGCTATCAAAAGGTAGAAGTAGGTGTCTTCATGTTCTTTGGCATTCTTATGGGCTGCTTGTAACTTGCTTTGCTATTGGTGATGTCTGGATTCTTCTGGGGTGGATAATGAGCTGTAATGCGATAGGGCGAGGTTTCTATACCTGTCTCTTGCTTTTCAGGTGTGGGCTTTTTGTTTTGGGTTTAGTTTTGTTATGTCCCTCTTTTCCACCCTTCTCCCCATATGTTCAGAAATCACATCAGCATCTTACCTACATTTGTTTGCAGTCACACTAGATTTATTTGGCTGGCATCTCCGCTCTTGCTGAGAAATGGGTTGATATTTAGTTGGAAATCGGGTCACACTTGAATTTTATTTATCCCCTTCCCCTCCCTCCACACCCTGTGCCTCCCTCCCCCCCAGTATTGCCATCATAGTTGCAGCCATCATTGCAACCTATTTCAGACTTTAATTTTTCTGGTCCACAATTCTGAGTATTCTTGACCTGACCTCATTTTTGATGTGAAATGTTAAAAGTTGTTTAAACTATTGTGATGGTTATGCCTCCATACTGAGAATGGTGGTGTAATTTGATTGGATTCAATTGTCTGTCCCTTTTTATATTTGCCAGAAACCATTGGTGTTCATAATTTAGCAAACATAATGTTATGAAGAGATTAAAAATAACTTTGATTTAAAAATCAGTCTGTTAGGAATACTTACTTCATTATGTATAGCAGCTACATACAGCTGTAGTTCACACAGCAGTTCTTCATTTCCGTATTGATGTAAAGCTAGCTCATAGAGTCTGTCTTATGAAATGCCTTCATACTTCTCTTCTGTCCTACAAGGAGTACTTATGTTTAATATTTACATAAGTGATTATGTCAGTTTGTAAGTTTTAGGGGTGAAATTCAGGTGTTTTACTTGCAATTACATTTTATTTATCATGAGCTACAACTAGTACTGTTCAAATCATAGTTGCAGTTAAACAGGAAAAAATGCCTTTCTGAACAATATACCTGTGTTCTTTTTTCCTCTTGACAAACCAAGTTTGTTTACTTTTTAGAAATATACTGTAATCCTTAGGTAGATTTTAATTTTGAATTAATTCTTCAGGTGACAGTCCATGTCGCTTTGCTTTCATTGATACAGACATGCTCTAATTAGCTGAGTTTTATTCAAATTACTGAATTTAGATCTATTACCGTTTTAATAAATTTTTCTGCAATACATTAATAACCTGTGTTAAATTTAACAGGAGTTATTTCTCCCTGGAGTACTTGCATTTCAGTCATGAGTGTCACAGTACAGCATTGCAGAATAAAATTTAAGTATCAAAAATATATGTGAAGTGGCTTTTAATCAGAGGAATGAAAGAAAAGTCAACGGAAACCAAATATGAACACTTTTGCATTCCTGGGCTGTAGTTACTTATAATAAGGATATGAAATGTGTAGTAAGTTGCTGCATTTGATTAGGTGTCTGATGGAAAAGCTTAGGATACCCAACTCCTGGCTGTAAACTCTTTGAAGCACAGGGACGAGCACGCTATGTTGCGCTTTGCGGGAAGATGATGGTCTGGATCTAGACTTTTATTTTTAATTTCTTGATAGTTGATAGGGAGCTAGCTCAACCTTTCTTCCAGATCTGTTCAGTTGGAATGCTTCGCCACAAGAGTAGCATCATTAAGCCTATCAAATGTAATTAAAGCTAAAACATAAATTAAGTAAATTTCCTAGCAGGTTAATTTGCATTAAAAATATATGTGAAGTTTGTTTCAGTGCTGAATTTGGTGTGTAAGTGGATGGAAATCCAGAGGCTCACTTGTCTGATACTTTGAATTGTATTGTTACGAATTTGAAGCTTTTTACAGGGGCTGATTCTCTGTTTTGTTGTTTTTTTGCTTTTTGCTTACCCACAGTTATTTTATGAGGAGACTTTCTTCAGATTTAATTATCTGTAAGTAAAATACAGTGCATTAGAGGAGATACTTTTGTCCTTATTTTAAACTGTTAATGAGGAGCCTTTGTAGACAGGAATGTGGTCAGCCTCTTGGTATGTAGCAGGGCTGACACAAGATGTTATAACACCTAGTTTTACTACAGCTTCATATTCTTTTTAGCTGTCTGAGGTTTTAACCAGGGAACAAATCTTACTTTGAAGCAGATGGAATAACTATATTTTGCATTGTTAGAGCTTTTCTTTATGAAGCAATTCCATTTTAAAGATAGAATCTGGCTGAAGTCATCTTTCTTTTACTGAGGACCAAAAGGCAGATGATATTTACTTCTGCTCTTGGCTTTAGTTTATCTTAGAGGCTGTTTGTGATAGGGACATGTCTTTGTGCATGGTAAATAGAGAAATTCCTGTCTGAAAGCTGTGGGATACGGAGGAGTTCTTTCTGTGTACAGCTTCCCCTGCTCGTCCAGTTTCAAACTTAAGGGTTTGAAACTCTGTGTTTGCTCTAAAACTGCATGGAACTTCATAACCACATAGTCACTAAGAAAGTGCTCACAAACGATCTCTAAAACTGGGGCATAAGGGGAAGAGCTGATCTGGATTTATGAAACTCAGACATAACAGCGTTGTTGTAAGAGGGTGAGTTCCCCTTTGTAAGGTTCTTTGCTTTGTTTACTGAAAATCAGTGAAGCTTAATGCATGGTGCTGGAAAATACATCTTCATTTTCACTCTCCACGTTCAATGAAGACTTGTATCACAGCATATGCTAAAACTTTTACTCTGAGCAGCTTTGACATGGGCTGTAGAGGATGGTTTTGATCCTTTAGCTGTTTTGCCATCGTAAAAGGGTGCTAGTCAAATGTGCATTGAAGCTGTACTTGGGATGAGCCAGGATGACTTTTGTTTGCTCAGGGACCTCCAAGTATCTCATGGGAGATGTTAGTCTAAATTGAAGAAGGAAGTAAAAGCTAAATTAGGCAGGCATTTCCAACATTTCTATTAATAGCATGGAGAATTTTAGCTGTTCCTTTACTTGAGTGCCTTCCTTCATGGGAGAGCTGCACACTTACAGTACATGAGTGCCAGTTGAAACAGTTTTGTGAAGATACCTGTGTTTTGATGGGAGAGGTGACTTTTTTTTTAATTTTTTTTTTTTCCTTGAGCTTTGATGCTCTGTTTTACCCAGTTTGTTAACAGTTTGTCAATATCTGATGCTGTATTGGCTAAAAGAAAAGGTATGAAAGTGGCTGTCAGTGACAAATCTCCTTTAATGAGTTCACCTACTTTAAGTGCAATATGTGAAACAGATGCTATGGAATTGATGGAGCTTGCATTAAAGTTGCTCAAAGAAGTACTCTAGATCCAGGTATCTTGAATTTTAGTTGTTTTAAAAAAATGGTAATTTAAAAAGTAGTGACACTTTTTTAACCAAAATTAGTAGAATTTTGCACGTCACCAAATATGTTAGTATGGAAGGAGCAGCTTCATGTTTTCTGCTATGCTTCTTTTTCCTCTTCCTGCTGGGAATAATGAAGATTAGTTCCACTGAGGAGTAGACAAGTCATATAGAGGTGGCTGCTATGTAGATGGCCTTTCACATGAAGAAATCACTTGTGAGATCTAGGGGAAGGAGCAAGAAATAGAAGAAAAGCAACACAATTTCACAATTTTGTGTCTAGAATTCATTTCAGACTTTATACTATCATCTCGGTCCCCATGCTTTGTTACAAAGCCGACTATTTTTCTTTCAGTTTTTCAGCATAGGCAAAGAAAAATCTCGGGCACTTTCTACAAAACTGTGTATTCAGACTGTTTTGTATAACATCAGGGAGTACAAAACTTACCCTGTTTGATCTCTGAGAGACTAGCCCAAATACCCAACTGTGTAAACCNACTTTCTACAAAACTGTGTATTCAGACTGTTTTGTATAACATCATCAAAACTTACCCTGCTTGATCTCTGAGACACTAGCCCAAATACCCAACTGTGTAAACCCGTGCTGTCTTGTGTGATTTTCTGCCAGTCACTTTGTAGGTTAGTGTTTGTTTTTATTGAATGATAAATGTTTGAAGTTTGAGGATTTGCTGCTTTGCACATTCAAATCATTTGTCAGGATTTTTTTCCTATAAGAAAACACATTGTATGATATAATAGGCAAATAACTTAAATTGTTTTCCTCCTTGGTCTGTTAACTGAGATTTGGTAAGGAAAGCTTTGCAGCAAGCTTTGGGCAAGTGTTTTTATTGCCCCTGCATTGTCAGTGGAGAAAGAACTCTTATGGTAAAATCTTGATGGTTACTAGTTTGGGGTTGACCAGCTTCTTTTATGGAAACTACAGGAAAAAAAAAATAATGCTGTATTCCTCAGCAAAACGCCCTCATGAAATCTGTGTTTTGTTTTGTTCCTTATTAGCAGTGTGATTTTCTTAACTTTGCCTTATTTTCCCCACTTTTCCCCTTTTTCCACTTTTGTTAGGCTGCTACTTATGTCATGGTTTGTGAGCTCTTAAATCAGAGCTACAGTTTTCATTAAGGACTGTTAAGCTCCATTTAGTCAGCTAAAACAGCAAGTGATAATCTGACAGGGCACTGCTGTAGTTATTTCCAGAGATCAACAGAAAAGTAAGATACACAGATTTTTCCACACAAAATAGGAAACATTACATAGCTGCATTGTAGAATGATGTGTGTAAAGTTTATTCATAGTGATAATCTGGGCTGAAGCCTACTATCTGAGGAGTTTTGCTCCAATAGGTGAGCATTGTGTTATTTATAAGGAAAACCATATAGCGCTGTCTTGTAATAAATAGTACTAATTAAAAAAAATTAAATCATTTGGACTTCCTTCTGTTTCTTATATGCCAGAAAATGCACCACTTAGAGTAAGTTTATGTACTGGGCTTTTGATACTTCCTATATTAAAATGAACCCAAATTACTTAGTCATTTTTGCATCTTTATGATGTTGGAAGAGCATGATTTAATAATCATACCATTTTAGGATAGGGCTTAAACTTCTATGGTGTTAGGTATGAAAGTTTCCCAGATTTTTCCCTTTATCGGGTTAAACTCTTAATTTTGCTACTCTGTGTAAGTATATGAAAGGCAGTTAAATGTGAGGTGTTGTTTTTTAAACCAATATACTGCAGGGGCAAAAGGACCTATAATAGATGCTGTTGCACCATTAGAATCTTTTGAAAATACAGCTTGTTTTGTACAACAAACTGGCATGAACTCTTGACAAAAGAAGGCATATTTCCACAAAATGGTATGTCTGTGGATTTTTTTTTTTGCCAGTAATTAACTGGACAACCCTTTACTATAGGTGAAGCTGTAGAGGATAGTGTCTGCCAAGAAATATGTCCTACCATGCATTTAAATCTTTTTACAATGCACAGCCTTAATTACATTGAGTTTATTGTGCTATATAATTTCCGGTCTGTTGAGGACACCAGTACGCGTAGTGTGCTGCAGGCGTTACGCAGTCTGGGAGGTTGCATAGTAGAAGATGTGTTTTGGCATGAGTGCTTTCCAGAAACCGGAAAACCTTTGATTAGAGAAGGTCATAGTCTGACCAAAAAACTGGTGTGCAGAGGTGGATATATACATCTTCATCTGCAGTTTCAGCACTGATGCAGGTAGGCAAATAGAGAGTCATAACTCCTTTAACTCAAATACATGTTCCTTGACAGCTCCCAATGGCATTCAGGTGAAGCGTGCTATTCTTGCTGTGAATTAGATTCTGTTTAGAAGGAAATCTAATTTCCAAAGTCCTTTTAAAATGGGAGAGAATAACAGGTATCCCAAACAACTTTGCTAGGGCGAGTAAGACTTTTGAGCTAGTGAAATGAGACAAGTATTGAAATAGGGAAAACTCAGATCAGATGGGTCTGGTTGTTTTATCTTTGGTTTTGTCTATTAAAATGTCTAATTAAAGATGCAGCACTGCCGTTCAAAGGGAAAAAATGTGAATGACAAGTGTGTGCTTAGTTCTAAATTAACAAACATCAGGAGAATTTTCGGGCTCAAAAATCTGTTCAGTGAGGTGTGGTGGCAGGTCAGGCTGGTGTTAACACTCAGTGGTGGTTTCAGTTTCATGGAATCATGGAATGGTTTGGGTTGGAAGGGACCTTGAAGATCATCTAGTTCCAACCCCCCTGCCATGGGCAGGGACACCTCCCACCAGACCAGGTTGCTCCAAGCCCCATCCAGCCTGGCCTTGAACACCTCCAGGGATGGGGCAGCCACAGCTTCTCTGGGCAACCTGTGCCAGTGCCTCACCACCCTGACAGTAAAGAATTTCTTTGTAACATCTAAGTCTCCTCTCTTCCAGTTTGAAGCCGTTACCCTTCGTCCTATCACTACATACCCTTGTAAAAAGTCCCTCTCCAGCTTTCTTGTAGGCACCCTTCAGTTACTAGAAAGTATCTGTATGCTATGGAGTGATGGTACACCATGACTACGAGATTACTCTCCGATGCGTGTTTTAGAATAAAGTGACATGGAAGTTAAACACCTAAGATACACCTAAATTACACTTGTGTGAGTACTTTGTATATTTAGAAGATACATATATTTAGATATAGAAACAGCACTAGAGGCGTTTACTGACAAAATGTGCTGTGTGTGAAGTCAGGCGTGTTTTCTCTGGTTTTCTGTAAGGCAGAATTAAGGAAGTCACAGATGTTGGAAGGCAGCGTAGGTACTTTGGCTGCCTTTGGGTATACTTTTTAACAGGTTTGATCTGAACCCCTTAAGGGCCAGGTGAGCTCTGGGACTGGAACCTTTGAAGAGAGGCCATTTAGCTTTATCACAAATGGTGGCATCAACAACTGTGGGACTTACTCCCACAAATTGAGATCAGGAGCTGTTTGCAGGATTGAGGAGAGTTAGATACTGAAGTAAATCCTAGTTACATTAAAGGCCCACCTTCTTGAAAAAATAAAAGTTGTCTTGCAGCAAAACAACTATAGAATTGTGCTTATTGAGTTTTTTTTGTTCTGCGGTGCCTGCTGTTGATACAAATGGTTTCTCTGTTTCAGTAGGCTGGGCTACAATAATGTTACAGCTCCACTGCTAGGAAGCTGCCGGGTAAGGACATATGGTTAGTACTTTGTGTGACTTTAGGAGGTATTTGAGAGCAGTCTGTGAGGATTGGTTGCTTACTGTTGGCACTACAACAGCAGCTTGTCCGTGTGTTTCACAAGTCATGTTTTTAACACTCTTCCATTAGCAAAACTTCTTTTTATTGTATGGAGGTGTAATAGCTATGGAGTATTTACAGAATAAGTTCCTTTGGAGCAGAAGGAAAGGTCTGTAAGTGCATACTATACCCAGAAATTTACAGTATGCAAAGGCAGATGGCTTGGGCACTATTCTTGTCAGAAAGAAAGATATAGAGAACAGCACGATAACATGCTCAATGTGTACTTGGTGATGAAGAGACCTGAGGGTTAATATCTTTTGCATCACGTACTGGTCTCTCTCAGCTATCTATAAACCATGTTATGTGCCTTCTCTATGTACCTTTTACCTTAAGGTAAAATCATAGGATAAACTCGCATGTATGCAGACTGTTTGCTTGGAACAGCTTCCTGTTTACAGTAGGAGATAAAAGTAGTGTTAAAGTGATACAATTTTCAAAGTAATTAGCCTTCATCAAAATAGAAATGGTCCACCTAATGCAATTCGTTGTGTTTCCATCCATCCACTGTGTATGACTATCCACACTAGAAATATTATCTTGGATACTTAAATATTTATTATAAGATTTAATATTATACTCTAATATAATAAACTTTAAAATTTATTTCAATATTTATTTAAATAGCTGGCATTCAAAATTAAAGCCTGCCTGGCCACCAGTCCTAATGTATTCGCAAACAGCGCTGCTCATACAGAACCCCCTTTCTAGCTCGTCTGAACCTAGAGAAGTGGATGCATCCTCAAGTGTTTGCGATTATGTGCTCTGAAAATAGTGACTTGGTGTTGAACAAATAACTATTCCTACTTTTATTCATGAATGCCTTGAAACGAGCATGTGATCAGTAAAAAGAATATTTGGTTTTCCCTGGTTTCAACAGGCCAATGGGTTAAATACTCAGATTGAATGTACTGCTTGTGCAAGAATTATCATGTTAGTTGGCCAATACAGGCATTTTTCATCTTGTAATCAAGAGTCACCTTTAGAATATGATTCATAGGCTCATTATTAAGCATGTTTTTAAAGATAGGATCAAGGCTCTAAGTTTACAGATATTTTTCAGTGGGAATAACATGCTAGTGTATGTGTGGGAGCTAATACTTATTTTGTACTAGATTTCATGATAAAATGCTTTTAAAAGGTACTGTAGGAACTGAATGTAGAGCAAAAGTGTTCAGTAGTTTTGAGCATGTCTTGCATATTTCTCAGCCTTAGGGTGCTGAAGCAGTAGCTGATTTGTAATGCGATATTGGTAAAACTTGGAGCTTTGCAAGGATAATGCTTTAGCAGAAGAAAAATACTTGGATATCCGAAAAGCTGTCATAAGAAGTGTTACTTTAATTTGAGGGGGAGAAAAGCCTTACCTGTATAAGTAATCTTACACACCCATCTCTTCTTTACATGAAATACAGGCAATTAGAAGTTCACAAACTTTTTGAAAATTACAAATGATGTATAAATGGTGTGCAGGAAGAAAAGCTTGACAACAGTGTTTGGCAGAAAATTTTTTTATCTTTGTGACCTGGATCATTCATGCTGGTAGCTCTCCCGCCCCCCGCCCAAGTTTAAATGTGTTAAACTTAGTATAAATGTTTCAGTTAAATAATCATGTTGCCTGCGGGAGACTGGAATTTTTGAGAGGTGTTTCAAACTGCTCCTCTGGTATGTAGAAGGAGAGCAATGTTATCCCTTCAAAACATGAAAGGATTCATATCTTCAGCCAAAGACAGTTCTAGTGAGCCGTGGCTTATTTGGTGTAGGCTGAGCTGACAGAAACCTCTGCTGGTACGGACATCAGTTGGGAATCGCTGTTCGTGTTTTGTTCCCAGTATAGCTGTGGACTCCTTTTCTTTGGACTATTCAGCTTTCATTCATTAAGCATGACTTCACCATGTATAAACAACGCTATACATGTACATATATTTTTGTACTAAAAAGAGCTTATAACTCACTCTTTAAAACAGTATACTAAGAAAGCTGTGGTGAAAAAACAATACCAGCAATATCTAATGGAGATGTAGTTCATTGTGTCAAAACAGTTCTTCTGCTGAAAGATGTGGAATCACTGATGGTTATTCATCGAAAGAATTTTTTGCCAGTATGCTGTATCTGCTCCAGAGACCTATTAGTTAATTTCATCCTAATTAACTTAAAAACTTGCCCATCTAAAAGGGTAGAAAATGATTAACAAAGATAGTTCTCTCCTGTTATAACAACTAATCTTGAGGGGTGCAGGTAACAAGCATGTTTTTTGGCATGTTTTTTCTGCATGACTCTCTAAGTAGTGCATGGGAGAACTGCTTCAATACAGGCTACTTGCATCACTTTGCCATCAAATTAGAGGGTATTTAAGGTGGAGAATATGTCTGTATCTAGTTCTAATGATGCTTTTTATTAATAACCGGTATGTGGGAATATACTATGTGTTGACAGAGAGTAGCATTGTACTGGGAATGTTTGCAGCTGCTCTGCAGACCAAGATTAGAAGACAAAGTTATGCTGATAAATTGGAGTAGTACTCTGTGAATGCTTGCAAGTGCAAAGTTCTAAACGGGTAAGGAAGGTGTCAAAGTTGAGTATAAAAGCATTATCTGAAAGTGCTGGAGTGCTACAAGAGGCTTTGGCTCATTTAATTTTCATTGTAAACCACCAATGTGAGGCTGCAAAAAAGATGGGCTTCCTTCTATATGTCTATAGAAGAATGTATTATGAGACAGAAAGTTATTTCCATTATATCTCATGCTGGGGAGCTTCAGTGTCCAGCTTGGGGCACTATATTAAAAAAAAAATAATAAAAAAATCAGTGAAACTGTAAAGAATCCAGAGAAGATCAGCTGAATTAAGAAGATTGGAAAGTTAG
Source organism: Himantopus leucocephalus (assembly GCA_003993805.1). Lineage (NCBI taxonomy): Eukaryota > Metazoa > Chordata > Aves > Charadriiformes > Recurvirostridae > Himantopus > Himantopus leucocephalus. The sequence goes on along the minus strand of RSEF01000001.1, from coordinate 216,463,762 downwards.
GAAACATTGAAAGAAAAATAGTTATTTTATAAAGAAAGTAGATAACAGAGAATAGTGTTTTTTCATTGTGTTGATGGCTTTTATGCAGAGGGCGGATATTCTGTCTCCACTGAGAAGGACAAGATGTTCCTTTTTTCAGTCTGTACCAGAATATCAGGCTTCTGAGATATAAGGTAGGTCTAAGGAAACTTGAAATTATGGAGATGTGGAGTAACCACTGAAGGCCATGGCAGACATCTTTGGAGAACAGCAGATGATTATAGTTGGATGGTGGCATAATATAATCGCTCATTGTTGCTGAAAGTGAGAGGACTTGTCCGCTTCCCTTTTTCCTCTTATTCTTCTTACTTTTGCATGTCATCATCTCCTCTTCTTTAGTGGCTTTTGCCAGTTTTGGTCTTCTGTGAGCCATTTTTGATCTTATAGGACCATCAAAAAAACTATGTGGTGTTGTGTCCCCATGTGTCATCCCCTGTCTTCCCACCACCACTTAAGTTAGGGTTTGTGTNCCTGTTCTGAGAAATTAATATGGTTCGGAGAGAAGTACACTAGTGCTGGTATAACATAAGCAAGGGAAGTGTGTGGCTGTTAGCAGAGACAGGAATGGGACAACCCTGTTTCGTGTTAGCTGTCATGAAAGCATATCCTATGGGTAATTATGTCTAAGACGAAGCAAGGGGATTACACGTTAACTGAGATCCTTTCCAAACTTTCTTGATTTCTGTGATTTGGTAGCAGTTGAGATGTAATAGGCTGAACTTAAGTTATGAGGGGCTCTGAAAATAAAGTAGCTGGTGTTTGAAATAATATAAAGGGTATTTAGTTGAGGGACTCAGAAGGAAAGTGTAATTTAAGGCTCACTCTTGCTTGCCCATTGATGGTTCTCTTAGACTAACTGCTCGTGTAACCATCTTGACCTGTTCTTTTGAACTTCTGTTGGTCTAAAAAATTAACTTATGTGATG
>RSEF01000001.1:216433301-216462698 GCA_003993805.1 Himantopus leucocephalus | reverse complement strand
CTTTTTTTGGGGGTGTTTTTTTTTTTTTCTCCTGAGGTGGTTTCTTACATTCTGCATTAATTTTTATATAGCTGCTTCTGATTTTTGCCCCAAGTGTACTAAAGCAGGCACACAGAGTGGTTGTCTGGGGACAGAAACCTTCTCGTTGATAACCAAGGGTCTACCAAATTGCCTCTTTTTATTGAGTCTCAAGTTCCATGGTCTCAGTATAGATTATGAACAGATCTTTTTCTTGATCTGTATCCTTAGACTAACAGTTATCAAAATATTTCCTATCGCCACTGTCTTAACATAGAAAAATTTCTGTCATGTCTTAATGTTTCCTTCAATGCCTTTTTCTTTTTCTATTGACTTGTAAATGAGAGAGTGTGTTGTGGAGTTGATGCAAACATCTTCGTAATTACATTGTGTCATCGTTTTGGTAATAATTTCTATCATAGTATGAGAGAACTTGCATAAAAATACTTTGGTTTGCTTTTGGAAGTAATTTGCCTAGGAAGTGAAATGTAAACTTCTGTATAGTTTAGGACTTCTAGATATTTGCAGTATTATCTGTTTGTTTGATTTGCATGGTGAATACAATGACATACGTAGTTCTTCATAACACAGATTAACTATACAAAATCAGGCAAAAATATAATGAAGCTGTCTTGCGTTAATATGTTGCACTTTATTTAGAGTAAGGTTCTTGTTCTTTAACTGACTAGTTAAGTAATAAGCTTCTGAAACTTGTTTTTTAGGCTATGACATGTCAACGTTTATCCGACGGTATAGTAGATATCTGAATGAAAAGGCAGTTTCCTATAGACAAGTGGCTTTTGACTTCACAAAAGTAAAAAGAGGGTAAGGACTGTATTTTTGTTTTGCTTATCTTGAGGTTTTTTCTTATGTCCTGTAACTCAAGTGCAAAGTATTAATGTTGGCTCCAGCTTAGTAAAGACAGTAGCGTGTGCTTTTCTCAGTTGAGTACCTCCCATGACGCACAAAGGCTGAACTGCCCAGTTATGTATATCGCAAAAATGTTTTGCTTCAGTTGCTGTAATTTTGCTTCTTTATATTAAACTGTTAATGTTTAAAGAAATGAGAAATAGTGTGCATCAAAGTATATGTCAAAAAAAGTAGAAGTTTGGAGAAATCTTGCACGATACATCACAAGTTACTTTGTCTTGCATGTAGTATAGAGGACTATACAATTTACTTGTGTTTCTAGCTCTGGAACGTGTAAATGACAGGTGTTTTGTGAAACACCTTGCAGTCCTCCCTGGTGTTTCTCTGTTCTTGTCCCAAAATGTCTGTATGAAGTTTATTACCTTTGTAAAGGTAGTGCAATTCATACTTTTAACCAGAACATTGTAGTAAATGCTATTCTGAGTTTGTCTACAGGAATTAGAATTTTCCCTGGAAAGCGAGCTCCTTTGAGAGATCGGTTGTTTGAGACTAGGTACATGTTTATATGTAAAATAACACAGTGCAGAGCACCAGTAGTTGGGTAAATTGCACATTATAGTGAACAATGGAATTAATCTGGAGATCTCTATTGGGAAGGTGGGAGAGGAGGTACTGGTCACGGTTGAAAGTCTTTCCATCTCTGTCCATTATGTCTGTATGGAGAGGTTTTTAAAGTTTAAGAACATAATTTTAGTTTTACGTTTGGGTGTCCTTTATCATCCAAANTGTACTGGTCACGGTTGAAAGTCTTTCCATCTTTGTCCATTATCTCTGTATGCAGAGGTTTTTAAAGTTTAATAACATAATTTTAGTTTTACGTTTGGGTGTCCTTTATCATCCAAACACAGGATAATTTATCTTGATGCTTAAAAGTTAATTTTTAACTAACCCACAAAAATCTCAACCTAAAACTGGTAAATAAGTTAACTGCAGTAATGGGCTGCCTAATGATATGTCACATTAGTGGTAAAAAGCCATCTCAAATTGGCCTGGGAAGAGTAGCCAAATCCTTTATGCCTCTTTGCTAATACTGTACAGTCCACTCGGTTTTAAGATGTGATGCTGAAGTAAAAGGGGAGTGCTTGGGCTTCTTTCACTGGTACTGCCTTTAGAGATGGTTGGAGTGCCAACAACATAAAACACTTAGTCTTTTTCACGTATGGGCTATGTGTGTGGTCAGGTGGCTGCAGATACACTAGACAGTTACATGGTTGCTTTATAATCAGGTGGTTTAGGCCAAACAAGGTGAATTATTTAGCCCGCAGCATCTGTGAGCCAGCAGGAATAACTACTCTGGTGGCAGCAATCTACCTTTTCCACACCTCGGTTTTTCTCAGGGGCTCTGCACCCGTACCCTGCCATGTTAGGTTTGTGGCAGTTGCCGTTTGCTGTAAGGAGGGAGTACGCAGCACGAGTAGAGAGCTGGAAGCAGTGTGCTCCCCATTGCTTTCCAGCCTGGAGAACAGCCACCGCCTTTTCTGTGCAGATGCACTGTGAGATTTACACTTGCAGGAAATGTTTGGTTTGCTGTGTGCATGCTGATGAACTGTAAGGCTGTCCAATTTGTCTTGCAGAAAGCGGTTGTTTCTTGTCACTGAGGTGATTTAGTCTCTTCCTCAGTTGTTGCTTTTCTTGAATATATTTGGTCTTAGTCTATTTAATCTGGACAATTGATGAACAATGTTGGTAGTCAGCCATTAAAAAAGCATCATGTAGTCTCTAATCTTTCTGAAAAAGCTTGAAAAATATATTGCCACATTATTCTTTCTTACTGCTTTTAGTTGAAAATAATCTAAACAATATTCAGGTGATTGGAAAAAGCATAGGTAAAAATTTGCTTCAGAAATAACCGTCAGAGCATTTTTTTGACAACCTGATGCATTGTAGCTCTGCTGTGTTTCTGAGCACTGTCAGTTTCATTTCCTCTGAATAAAAATTAATCCTGGAGTCATATGTTTGCCACATAAAAGTTGTTGCTTTTGTGCATTGCAGTTATTACAGTTGTATTGGCTAGACAGCATTCCTAAGCATCAAAATCCTTGCTTTGAATGGCCATGATTTAAATGTTTTCTCTGACCTATTTTAATTTTCTGTGTTCTGTTTCTCACTAACAATTGCCTTCAAAATTCAGGTGAAGGATTTTCTTTTGTTTTGCACAACAGGGCTGATGGAGTGATGAGAACAATGAGCACAGAAAAACTCCTAAAAACTGTACCAATTATACAAAATCAAATGGATGCACTTCTTGACTTCAATGTAAGTTTGGGGGCATGTACATGTCTAACATACTGGCTTTGTACAAACCTGCACAAGCTTGTAAAACAGGGCAAGATTAAAGGTCTTGAACTTAGTTGCATGTTTGTCCTTTTGTGTCCATGTTATCTGCACATCTTAGAGTACAAATCATTTTGGTCATTGGTATACTCCCAGGAAACCAGAAAAAAGAAATATGGTGCTCACTGGAGAGAATGCTTCGTGCTGTATTAGTGTTGTTTATTGTGTACACTGTGTAAGAATTGTTTGTTTATTTAAAAGGTGATTATTTCTGCCTTCTGTCTTTTAGTTATGTTAGTTGACATTAGTTAATAAAAATGTCTGCCAAAATTATTTGCTTTAATTCTATACTGAGAGATCCTTTGTTGATTTGCGATGTTGCTACTTTCCACTAATAGCTAGTGAGATGACTGGAAAGCATGCCTTGGGATAGAGTACCAGAGTTCAACTAGAAGTTTTTCAATAATGGATCAATTCAGTTAAATTAACTTTTTTTCTGATCTTCCTAGGTCAATAGCAATGAACTTACAAATGGTGTAATTAATGCTGCCTTCATGCTTCTCTTCAAAGATGCCATTAGACTGTTTGCTGCATATAACGAAGGGATTATTAACCTCTTGGGTAAATATAACTGCTTTCTGCAATGCTGAACTTCAGGGAGTAAACGATCACAAAGAGCTGCTATTTTCTGAGGAATTGAATTAGTTCTACTGTAAACCATCAAAATATCACTGTTATCTCCAAGTCAGATTTATTTCTAAGGTTTTCCTGTCCAATAGCATTTTCCGTTGCATTGTGTACAGAGACGGGTAAATTTCTGAAACAGACCCAATTCAAGATTTTTTCACTTCATTTTGTTCTCGCGCTGTTTTTGGGGTTTGTTTTGTTAGGTTTTTTTTTTTTGTCTCATTGAACTGCATGGCAAACCCAAATCATGATATTGATGTTTCTTATTTAAGAAACAAGATCGGGTTTTGTTTCTTCTTAAGTGAAATAAGCTATGGTCAGTTACAAATTTGCAGTCACAGCATCTGAGATTTGCTTGACTATCGAAACTTTAATGTTGGTTGGTTTTAGTGACTGGTTGGCTTTTTAAGGGGGATTACAAGTTCAGGCTTCATGCCCTTTCACTTGCACACACTGGAGATGCAGGGGAGCCTAAATCTGGAAAATAAGTCGGAAGTAGTTTGTTGATATGCTTGGTTTAGTTGTATTCTATGATTGGATCAAGCTACTTGATGGCTTTTATTACCCAGTGCTTGCAAAACGGAAAACAGAAATAGTCAGTGAAGGGCGGTCATGCTTCCAGTCTGAAGTCCCTGTCTACTTCTTTTGCCTCAGCAAGAAGAACTAGCATACAGTTGCTTTCACTCATGTTTTGAGTGAAGCTTAATACAGAAACAGTGTTTGAAAGGGCTATTTCAAGAAGGGAGTTGGAACCCTCTCACTTCCAGCACCGATGTTTTGCAATCGGTTGCACCTCATTGTAGACCACACCATAACAAGAGGCATCAGTCTCGCAGAGAACATCAAAATCTTGCCTGGTATGTGGCCACAGGGTTCTTTGGGTGACCTATTCTTAAACCTGATTGTCCTCTTCAGGGTGCTTACACTTCTGTGAGATCTAGTACCTGCAAGTTAAGGTGTAATTGCATGCATGTGATTATTAGCGCGTGTTCAGCCAGAGCTGTTGGTTGTCATTTGGTGTAAGTTAGGCATAGCAACTTCTGCGTTAACATAATAAAACAAATCTCCAGGTATTTTCTGTTTGTCTTGTTCTATATGCTTTTACTTTGCATACCCTTTGCAGAATGCTTGATTTCTTATTTAATGCAAGTATTCTTACTGTTTACAGAAAAATACTTCGATATGAAAAAGAACCAGTGCAAAGAAGGCCTTGATATATACAAGAAGTTCCTCACTAGAATGACACGGATCTCAGAGTTCCTTAAAGTTGCAGAGGTAAACTTTAGTCAGCCAAACTTTGCACTTTATTTGAAACAGCTTATAAAATGCTTATTTTCTCATAAAGCAGATACTTCTTCCTAATTGCAGTTCCATCAGGGGTCATCTTATCTGTCTCTATCCAGGTGATTAGTTCATTTGAGGACTGTATTGAAAAACCTGACAATAAAATACTTACTAGTGTATCTTTTACTTAAGGAGGGTGTATAAATATGGACTTTTAAAATTTCCTTGATTACATAATAATTGTGAGCTTTCTTTGAAGAAGAGCCTTGCTTTAAACAAAGTAAATTCATGGTGGTCTGCTTTCTATGATTCTAGCTATATTCTAGTTTGAAACCCACAATTCTGGCATAAGTTTTAGATGAAATAACAGCTTCACAAACAAGAAATTAAGACAAGTAGATGAACATGTGATTATTCTTTTTAAACATGTCTTGACTATAGGTGTGTTCACAGTGGAAAAAGCAGTTACCTTGCAAAACATTTGGTTGTGGGTTGGTTTTTTTTTTTACATGTCGCATTCTTGTTTCTGAAGCATTGTTGAATTGATGTCCTAGTATTAGGGAATTCCTCACTTGAGATGTGCTCCTGTTCTTCTTTTGCTTTCCTTCATTATTTATAACTCTTAACAAAAAATTAAGCAGTAAAGCTTGGCTTGCTGTCTGTCCTGACAGAATATCTCTATCAGAGGTACTACCTTTAGCTATCTGCAGCTGATAGTGCTATCAACTGAAGTTGAGAGTATTAATCTTTCTATTGTGACAATGTATAACCTGCTGCAGAGCATCTTAAGTTTGATCTGTGTTTTAGAAAACAGCTTTTTTACAGAACCTCGAAAGTGCTTTGTTTTAGCAAATATATGCTTGATATCAGTAGGTCTGAGAATTTGCCACATAAATTGTGCGATAGGCAAACTTCTCAAGCCTTAAAATTCTGAAACATTTGATTCTTATTCTTTTTACTTCTATCTGTTAAAATACCTGAACAAGCCTACTTCAAATGTGTATACATTTGACAGAAGAATTTATTATGACCAACCATTATAGTTAAGATTGTGGAAATTTAAAATGTATATGGACAAGTTTGTGATTTTTACATGACTTCATCTTAATGTTTGCTTTTTGAGCATCTCTGCCTTTAACAAATGCAAACAGGTTCTAAAGGTTTTTTAATTATTTTTTTTTTATTACAGCAAGTTGGAATTGACAGAGGAGACATACCAGATCTGTCACAGGTAGATAAACCTATTATGTGTTTGCCAGTACATGTCTGTTTTGGGGTTGCATAATCAGAAAAACTTGGCATTATGGCATGCACTTACGCTTTCTTGCATACATTGTCGCCAAGTTATTTCCATGTTTTGTGATTAAATCCAACCTCTGTCAGGGCCTGGCTTTTATATGCGGTGATCCTATTGTAAAATATTACAGATCGTTTCTGTCATACTTTAATTGAGTTTTAAAACACCCTGATTTCTATCACGCTCGAAGACAGTTTGTGTCTGTGAGTTCACATAACAAAACTTTTAAATGATATTATGAAGCTGCGGTTTTTAGCAAGCGTGCTTTTGGCTATATGCCCGTTTAAACCACTGTGAAGGCTTGCAGAGTGTGCACATAGAAATGACTTTAGGTACAATTTCCTTCTTAGTGTCTCTTGAAATACTGACTGCTTCCGACTGTCTGCTTGCTGTTTCCTAGCTGTTAAAATTAACATCTCTTGACATATTTCAGTACTTACTGATGAGTCAGTATGACAGAGCAATGTACATCACCTGATATTTTAAGTAATTAAATATGTACAGGATGCCAAGATGCGGTATAAGTATTCTGAGCTGTTGCACCAGTTGCCCTATAGTTGCATTCTCTGAAAGTCTTTTAACTACTGATTCACCTTAGATTCTTCAAATCTGTTCCCTGATGTCTCTTTTTGTAGGCACCGAGTAGCCTTCTTGATGCTTTGGAACAACATTTAGCTTCTCTAGAAGGGAAGAAAATCAAAGATTCCACAGCTGCAAGCAGGTGCTTATGTCCTTGTCCTTTTACACAGTTGTTGAATCGAATGCTAAATCCATTATTTTTGATTTCATTATAAACTAAGGTTTGTGTAGGCTGTGTTGAAGACCAGACTGTATTATATTAGCATTGATAGAATAGCGAGTTATCATGTCGTTTGCCGAGTACTTAAGACAGCTTTTTCCGGGTCAACAAAACTGGAATCTAAGGAGCTACAAGCACTTGCTGTGGGATCCCTCATGTAGTAGTTATACTTTTAACATCTGATCTTGAACTTCTGAAGAGAAACTAAGGTGTTTTTTTCACTTACTGCCTGCAAATGTTCATTTTATGTTAATAATTAGACTTCTATAAGGTATGCAATATTTATTAATGTTCTTAGACTTTTATATCTCAACTGTAATCCCTTTTTTGTCAAAAGCAAGAAAACACTTCCAGAAGTCCTTAAATTAATAATGGATTTTTAAAGTAATTGGGGATTAAAGCTATACTTTATATGGTGAAAGGCAGTCAGTGCAATCTAGAGAAGTCCTTTAGGCAACTAACTTCATTGTTTAAGTTTAAAAAAGCTTAAAATTCCAAAATTAAATACCATTTCTGTATTGCACGTTCAAAAAATGAGGCAGTAGCATTTTATATGTTTTTTTCATGGTAGTGACAATATTAGGACTTAGCACTTATTTGTTAGCTACTTAGAATATTTGTTTTCTTTTGTAAGGTTACTTCAGGTATTTTTAAAAGTTAAGTATTTGTTTTAAATCTTTTTGCACACTCTTAAACATGATGATAAACGGTAAACTTCCTCTGGGATACACTAGTTGCATTGATGGTTTCTCACCTAAACCTGTTAAATTAGCAATGATTTGAATTGGAGCCCAGATTATCGGTGATTCCCATGTGTCTACAAATAATGCCATCTTAGGCAAACAGGAAAAGAGCAAAGGCTTCAAACATGAATTCTGTGACACAGTTTAGAGGGGAAACATTTAAGGGGAAAATCCAAAATCCAGTGTATAAGAGCGGATAGCATGGTTTCTAGGCATTTTCATTTTGCAGTATCTTATTTAAATTTACCACTTTGTATTGTACAGTGTAAGATACAACCAATGTTTTAAAGAGTTCAGAAGAAGAATGGGTGGATACAAGTAAAGTGTTATTTAGATGTTCCTGTCACGTGTCACCTATGAACAGCCAGCTTTTCTCCTGTCCAATTACTTTAGGGCTACCACCCTTTCCAACGCAGTCTCTTCCCTTGCAAGCACTGGCCTGTCCCTCACAAAAGTTGATGAAAGGGAAAAACAAGCCGCGTTAGAGGAAGAACAGGCTCGCTTAAAAGCTTTAAAGGTAGGCATACAGAATTTTTAATCGAAAACCCTTTTTCTGTGTTCTTGTTGATACGTTATTAGGAGTCTTAAAGGAGCAAAGGGAAAAACCAGAGTTACTAATACTGAAAGTGTACTGTTAGCAAAGTGCTGGAAGTAGAATCTTATGTACCTTAGGCCATACAAGTTGTGGAGGGTTTGTTAAAATAGTTTCTGAAGGATTTGTGTACCCTTGACTCTTGCAACTATAAGTGGCTGACACTAGTGAGTGGAATAAATAAAAAGAAATCTTTAAGTTCTGCTTTACTGACCTCCAAAGTCATACACACAAATGTTGTTTCTGGATTTCTTATGCCAGCTCACTTTCCCAACAGGAGCAACGTCTAAAAGAACTTGCAAAGAAACCTCATACCTCTTTAACAACTGCAGCTTCTCCTGTGTCAACCGCGGCAGGAAGCATAATGACTACACCAGCCATTGACATTTTTTCTACTCCTAGCTCTTCAAACAGGTATGCTTAATGGTGTTGCTTCGCTGTGAGATGTGCTGCAGCTAGGGTTTCCTCTAAATTTCTGCTGCAGGGTGTACATTGCATAAACTTGGTTGGGTGCAGAGTACATTAATGATAAGAAATGGTGTTTTGGGTAAAGTTGATGGAAAAAATAACCTATAGCCATAAATAACATAAAAAGTGCATTTTCATTGTCCATTTTCAGAATAGTTTCTGATAAGAACCAACTGCTCACAGCCCCTGTAGCTGTTCTTAGTTGGTGAGCCAGACGGTTGGAACTATAAGACACACATGCTTTGTCCCCAAAGAACCTTGCAAGTTAATTTGGGAAAACTCAAACAAATATTCGGTTTGGGAGGTCATAAAGATAATACTGATTTTAATGTTGCATTTCTAGGTCTTTAAAAGTAGAGTGGTAACAAATGTTCTTGGTAGATTTTCTGGAAAAGGAAAGCCTGAAACAAGGTTTGAAAGGAGAGGCAGGTTTTGCAGCCTTGAGTTGTATCTCTGTCTGCAAGGACTTGCAAAGATAGTGCAAGAGACTCACTGCACGCTAATCCTGGTCTTTGACTAGCAGGAACTGTTGGTATGAGTAAGCGTGTGATCTTTATTCTGTAAAATACCTGTCAAATCAAGCAGTAGCAGGAGGTACAGTGCTTTTGGCAGTATAGGAGGAAATAGCTCTCTAAAGGCATATTTTTTGCTTTGGGTGTGATGCTAAACCTAAAGGGTTGCTTAGTTGTTCTGTTAGAGCTCACATAAGAATCTATTTGTCTCCTTTAGCTTTTTGCTGTTCTTTAAAAGCAGTCAGCGCTTTGACAGCCTTCTTTCACCACCAGAAGGCTATTGTAGGAAATTACTTGACACCGAATATGTGGAAAATAGCTGAATCACATGTAAGGAGCTAGAGAATCTGTCAGTGTCAGTAACTGAAATCTCTGAACAGGGATATTCTTTTAAATTGCTTTTTAGAGGCCAAAGTATTTGAAATGGGCGTATGCTTTGAACTAGTAACTCTGAATATCTGTTCTTGCTACTTAAGAGGTCTGAAACATAGAAACATCTGCTAAAACTTCTTCAAAACGCCAGAAAACATACATAGTGAAGACAAGAGCATTTTCGTCTAAAAAAACAAATGCTAGTTTGTAGTCATGTTTAAATTCAGTTGCTGGCAGTATGACTGCTGTGAGCAAAGAACAGATTTTCCAGCAGGAGCTGCCATGAAGGGGATACGTTGGGTCATAAGTTCAGTTGCTTGCTATTAGATGCAATGTGTCTGATTAATCCCTATCATTACCTTGAACAGGCTTTACCTTGAAAATCATCTTGGTTCTGCTGCTCACTTTACAGGGCTGTGCCAGACCACACTGCTTTTTTTTTTTTTTTTTTAATAGGAGCAGTAGTGGTAGAATGTGATTTCAATCACTGTTGAAATGAAATGGTAAAAACTGAATGATACAAGTGATTGGGTCAGCAAAGGAATTTACAGAGACCTAGGATGTGGCTACTAGCCTTTAAACTCTTGCACCATTCTCCTTTTGAAAGGTGCTTGGATGCCCAGTGACTTAGCTTCTGCCCATAGTAGCAGCTGTACGTGTAAATTTTGGTTCATTTTGTGTGCTAAAAAGTTCTGGGTGAACTCCATTTTTTTATTTAGAACTAACTTAAAGCATGAAATGAACTCTCTGCAGGAGGAATTTTACTGTTCCTGTTTGACTCTTGAAATTATCGCAGTGGTTGTATTTAAGACTTCACTCTTCATTTCCATGTGATGTTCTTAGGTCTCAGTTTGGGTTTGAATTGTCTAAAATGTGCGTTTAAATGAGTTTTCACATGACTGATGTGTGCCTAAGTGTTTCAAGCTTGTTGTATTTTGCTTTCCCCAAAGTTCTTCAATAGCTTGTAGGTGTTGGCCAGTTTCTCAGCAGTGGTTGATAGTGGAAAGATACTAGTTGTGGAGTTTAGATGTAATGTTTTGGTTGTGCAACCCATTAGAATTCATTCTGTCAGTCTGCTTTTGTCATACTGTAGGGCTTTCACGAGGTTATTTTAAAAGCTGCTGAAGATTGCAGAACGTAACATGCTCTAGCCCTGGTGTTGGACTGTGAGGAAGATGAGAAGGCTGGTTGTCTTTCTGTCTTAGACAGCTTTGGCAGAAGTCACTTGGCATAACATAAAACTTAGCTTGCTAAATTAACACTTTTCTATGGAACTGAAAACGTGAAGTTCACCAGACTTTCTGATTTTGGGCTAGTTGTATATGTTTTGTAACAACCACTTTGTAACGGAGATTTGCTTATTGTTGACAGTCGCTAGCATTTGCCTTGTATTGAAAACTGTGATGTAGTTCAAACAGTTGTATTAATTTGTCTTTGTAGCACTTCAAAGCTGCCAAATGATCTGCTTGATTTGCAGCCAACTTTCCATCCATCTGTACATCCTATATCTGCTCCTCCACAAGTAGGAAGTACCTGGGGAGGTAAGAATTCTGAATCGGATTAAGGTTCTAATTGCTGTAGCCATGTTCCTGTAAATGTTTCCCCTAGTCTGTAGGTTTTTTCTTCCTTAAAAACAGAGATCTTGCAAAGACAAGCTACAAGTGGATGACGGGAACAGAATAAGTCAGATCTGGGTATGGATTAAAATAATGTAGGAGCATGTGGTGATTACAAAGAATTTTGATATTTCGGTAAAGTTACTTTAATTGTTGATCCACTCCGTCAACCTTAACTGCTGTTGTCAAGAGTCACATAGCAAGCTGCAGAAAGTTAGCTGTGAGAAGGCAGTTCTGTGAAGATGTCTGCCAGATATCCCATGTTGCATAAATGGGAACCTGAATGCAGAATTTTTTAGATACACTTTTTAAATTCTGTCTAATGTTAAATTGAATTTGCAGGTGAGAATAGAGCAAAACTTGGCCGAGGCCTGAAAGGAGGCAGTTGTGACAACTATGCACAGGAAGCAAGAAAATCCAGAGTTAGTTATTGGAAACAAAATAAGGCACCTCTTTACAAATTCTCTGCTGTATTTCACTTAACTACAGGAGCAAATTAGCAAGAAACTGTGGTTGGATCTGTTTAAGTGAAGAGACAAAATTTATAAGGAACTCTTCCCTCTGAAATGTACTTGAGAACATCCAAATTATCATTCTGCCAAGTTGCTAGGATGGACTGAATGAGATGTTAGATTATCTTATTGATACAGACAAGTCCTTAAACCAAGGCGGCAAGCAAGAGCGTTCGAGAAAGTCATGAATGTTGTGCTTCAAAATAGTTTGAGTGTTAGAGCATTTAGCCATTTACTCAAAGCTCTTTTTCTTTATGCTGTTTTGCAGTGTTCCAGAATACTTCTGGTATAGGTAACATACTGCCTGCTTGCAACGTTGGTTTTACTGGTGGAGGTTTAAAAATCTGTAATGATGTTTCTTTATACTTTTCTACATAAATGGAACTTACTAAAACAGTAAACTCCTGAACTATGCGGCTATTTCCAGATTCTTTTTTTTTTAATAAATCAGATGCTCGCAAAAATGCTTTCTTTTATGATGTGAANAACTTACTAAAACAGTAAACTCCTGAACTATGTGGCTATTTCCAGATTCTTTTTTTTTTTAAATAAATCAGATGCTCGCAAAAATGCTTTCTTTTATGATGTGAAAATTTGGGACTTGCTGCTTCAGAAAGTTTTATAGGCATTGGAATAACCCTGTTCTGAAATTTTACTTCACTATTTCTTTTTGTGAGCTGTAGTTTTTCCTAAACATCTTTCCAGTTATCTAACATATCTTCATAATAAGCAGTGTATGCATTCTACTTTCCTATTTACTTTTTGCTGTGTGCTTTGTGTTTGTGTACCTACTCGCATTTATTTGTAGGGAAATAACACAGTTTTGAGTGACAGAGGCAATACTAATTTATGTGGTAGCTTCAAAAATAAATAAAAGTAGCTTACTTGTCCTTCAGTTCTGCTGAGCAGAGCATCTTTTAGAAAGATGCAGTGAGGAGCGTATTGAGTTATACATACAAATTTCAATGTTTAATAGGCTTAGAGTTTAGAACTGGAGAAAAATGTTTTGCTCATCTTGTTTACTTTCTGGAGAATATCTTCTGTTTCAGCTTGCCGTATTTGTTTCATGGATGAGAGAGAGAAAGGGAAATTATCTTCCTCTCAAATGTCACATCACAATCTAGCATTATTTTGTTAACGTGAAAATTGAGCCTGAAAGTCTGTCTGTGTTTGTTCAATGTTGTGTTACTGTTGGTAAAAGTCTTCAGTAACAGTCATTGATATCTGCTTACTATTGACACATTGCTAAACACTTTTGAGATTTAATTAACTGTGAAGATTTCAGATTGTCTGCTGAAATTTTAAGGTAAAATTCTGGGATCACCTTTTTTGTGTTACCTGTCATGAAAAAATAATTTAAAAAAACCCCAAAACCTCTTCAGCTTTACATACATGAACACTCACTTCACATAGGTGAGGTAGATAAGAAGTGCTTTCCACATTTTACAGATGGGGAAATCTGAGCAATTAACTGACTTGTCCGAAGTCATACGGCAAGTCAGTAGCAGAGCCAAGAATGGAACCTGAACTATTTCCAGTCCTGTGCTCTAACCACTGCACAGCGCCCCTCCCTTAGGTAATTTTCTGACGCGATGATGTTTGTATTTGGTGTATATGGTGACTTTGAGAAGAGTAGTGAACCAGCTACAAGTTGCAATGGGCTAAAATCAGTTACTGTTAAAAATATTATGCAGCAACTCTTAGGTATGTAATAAAAGGATAAATTGTTACAAAGGCATTATATTTGGGCTGCTGCCTTTTGTCTTGTACTTCCAAAAAAGTTAAAGCTAATGAGATTAAAAACTCCTGGAGGATGGGTTCTGCAATTGCATGTTTTCAGTTTACTTTTTCAAACTGTAAGAAATGCCAATGAAAAACCTTAGTTGTTGTTCTCTCAGCTAAAATACTTCTAGTTGGATAACTTAAAGGTAGAAGTTTGCAAAATTCAAATTACTCTTTTAAATGCACCTGAATTGTCAATGCTTAATGATAGCCTGAAGGTGCAGAATGGTTCCATTGACACAAACAGATGCCATGTGTAATCAAGAATGAAATTGGGCTTTAGAAATGTTGAGGTGTCGCTGTCAGGAGAGACAGCAGTTTTTAAAATCTGAATATGCAAGGATATAAATTTCCCAAACCCAATTAATTTTTACTTACCTCTGTCACTAGCATTTGGCAAGTTTTGAGACTCGGAAGGGATTGAACACACTGGCTAGAATTAGAAGGAGGCAGATGGGCGAAGAGTCTGAGAAAATCTTGATAACCTAAAATTGAGTTGTATTTTCTTACTAGTCAAAACACGTAACTCTGTATACAACCTTGGCTTTTGGAAACAAAGTAGTATGTAGTAATTTTCCTGTTGAGTTCATGCGTAAAATAATTCCAGTGGATACTAGTTTCAAAAAAAATTATGAAAGAAGCTTAAAAGGACAAGAAGTTTTTAACCATATTTGTTTATCCGACCCGTTTATTGGGATTGTTCAGAGACCATTCCGGCTGTGTTTGGTATATTTGCCAGCTATCAATTTGTACCTGAACTTCAGAAGCAAAACAGATGTATCAGTGTGGAAATAATCAGTTTCACCTATCTGTTTGGATTTTTTCCAATTACAAGGAGAACTAATAGAATCAGAAGAATGGGAAGCAGCAACAGAAGAAGCAAGCAGAAGCTGATTTAAGGATGATCCGACCTGTTATATTGTCAGATCTGTTTGTTCTACAGCTTCTAGAATAGCATTCAAAGCAGCCAACAGTTTTGAGCAGTACCTGAAAGCAAGGACTGCGTTTCAGGTGACTGGCTGATGAGCATGTCCACAAGTGTGTTAGGTGGGAATATTACTATCTAAAACATACATGAGACAATACAAAGTTTTGTATTGCTCTTAATAAATTACAAATACTAGATTAGCTTATTCTGCTTATGCTTTATTCAGTGTTTGACACTCATTTTGCTGACAATGATTTAGGAAAAGGCTTTTCAAGGTCATTCATTCTTGCAACGTAGCCAAGCAATTTGGGAGAGAAGTCAGGTCTTGCTGAATAAGACACCTTGAGCTTGCAGAAAATCAAAGGGCGTATTAAGCCTGCAAAGAATAATGCAGTTATGGTTTTAAAAATCTCATTTTCTTTAGGACTTCCATATGATTGAAATCTACATGTTATCAAGCTGTGTGGGATTTATAGCTAAGAATCAGGAGGTCAGATTCAGGGAGAGAAAATAACTTTCAGTTTGAAACTGCTGCAGCCATCACGGTAGTGTTTAAAAGAGCTGTAGAGAAATCTGTAATCTAACCAAGTTATAAAAAAAAAAAAAAAGTCCAGAAACTGAAGTAACTCAAGAAATCTCTCCTGTCATTATTATTCAGACATTTCTCTGTAGCGGGTTTGCCTGGAAGAGTAAGTTGCGTTTCTAGGCACTGTGATAAATCAAACAGGTTCAGATGCAACTCTTGCTGATCTCACTAGTGAGTTCTTGAGTTTTCCATCAAGAATTTGTGTGCTTTGAAGCCAGACAGCTAAACCACAGCTCCTTCTGTCAACAAGTGTTGTAGCTGCCTTTCCTATCCTGTTTATCTGTTGGATCCTGGAGTGCAGGAGTGTTTTAGCTTGGCGGTTGTACCCGTCCTTGAAAACCTTGAAACTCTCCTGTATGCCTTGAAGTGACTCGCATAGCGTCGTGTTTCCTTCATTCACCAGTATGGTCTGATGGTTTTTTTTAATAAGGAACATTTTCCTTGTCCCTGCTCACTGGCTGTTGTCCCTCAAAGCAGAGCAGGTTTTTGCTTCCTTGCAGCTAATTGCATATCCACAGCAAGTGTATTGCTCCTGATGCCCCAGGTAGTGAGCAAAGTGCTTTTGTCCTGTATGCTACCTTGGTGTATTCATGGCTCCTGAAACTTTCATGATGCCCTGTAACAACAAAAAAAAAATAATCCATAAACACAGTTTGAAGAAGAAGGAACAGTACAGCTCTGTTGGTTTTGCTTGTTTGGGTTTTTAAATCTATCCTCCAGATACTGCATCCAATACTTGCTTTGCACCTGGGGTTCTGTTATGCTAAGAGGCAGTTTCTGCTCCAGAGAGTTTGTTGCAAGTGTGTTTAAAGGGGAATAACATACTAACCTTCAGTATAAAACACATTGTGGAAGAAACACACTTTACCAAGATGGTATTAATTAAAAAAAAAAAAGTGTAGCTAATACCTGTAGTATTTTTCTTGAGCAGAGAATGGATAATTCTGGACAATTTGAAAATGAAACAATTAGCTAGGTCACCCCAAGTTTAGAGATGTCAGGAGAAAACTGTACTTCCTGGACTCTTGTTAACTCTTGCTCTTCTATACCTAGGAAGGAGCACGTAACTAAATCCATCTCCCTTTTCTTCTTTCTCTTGCTCTCTGGAATTGAACAGATCCTTTTTCTGCTACTGTTGATAGTGTTGATGATGCCATTCCAAACCTAAATCCTTTCCTTACAAAAACTAACGATGCTGCTCATCTGTCTGTGTCTTCTGATGTATCTACTTTCACCAGTAGGACACCCACACATGAAATGTTTGTTGGTAAAGTACCATTTTCAACTAATTTCCTGAAATAATGTTAAAATTTTTAGTTTCTAAAGTGTATTTGTGGGGCCTTTCAGAAACTAAAAGCTGGTCATTTAGGGCTGATTTTGTGCTATGTTAGAGCTTGATTTAGTAATTGTGCCATGAAAACGGCATTCAAAACCTTGCTTGGCTACCTAGATGGAATTCTACCTGATGTAAAAGAACTTAGTTATAGTTAAAGCAGTTGTTTGGGCACGGTTTTACACAATCTTTTATGCTTAGGAATTTTAAGGTCAAATACTACGTATGCCTGAGAATGAAAAGAAAATGCTACTTCTTTGTTCCTCAGGTTGAAATGTTCTTTTTTAGATACAGGAGCTTAATCTGATTTTTTTTTTTTGGTAGTGGGTGTTTTTCCCACAGTTGTGTTGGCATCAACAAAACTGGTAAAGCCGTGCGCTTTCTGGTGCATGGTCTGCTCAGACTGTTTACCTACTAGGCAATAAACTAATGACTCACCTTTTTAAAACTGTTGAAGTCTTACTTTGGAGGTGATTCAGCATGACTGTCGTATTAGAAATCCTTCTAACATTTCTGTTGGTACAGCTACATAGTAATTTGATTACTTTTCAATATGAAGAATTAAGTTAGCTTTCGTAGACTAAAAATCAATTATGTATCAGTTTTGTTCTTAAGCAAAGGTAGGTTTAAAGACAATAGGCCTCTCTTTTTACAGGTTGAACCCCATGAGAATTGATCAGAAATGAATCCAGACTCTTATAACAGAGATGTTTGGTATCTCTGCTACTTGTTAACAGAGATAAAACCAAGGGACCTCTTTAGAGATATTCATACCACCTGCACTTTGTCACCTTAGCTAACTGGTTTCCTAGCTTGTCTTTGGTTAGTGAAGAGAGAAAGCAAGCAGGATCTTCAAGCACAAGAACTCTTGCTGTGAACTTCTCTCGACAACTCCTGTGGAGGATTAGTCGGCTGAGGCAGTAGTATATAAATACTTTAAGCTAGTGCCACTGCAGAATAATCTGGCCTATGCTTCTAATCGGTCTTCCCCACATGTCCCATAAAATTTGTATGGCTGCATGTGACTGTAGAATGATCATTTGAAATACAGCTTTCTCTTTTTTTTTTTGTAAGGTAATTATTCAATCAGATCGCTTTCCTCTGTATAACTTGTTCTGCAGTCATACAAAAAGTTGCAGCAGTGCAGGGCTGTGAACAAGGAGCCTGGTGGGTTTTTGTGGCACTCGCTGGTTTGTGTAGCATTTGTCACACGACAGCCCTGAAGTCGTGGGAGATGGGTGGCATTGATACTTTGCATTCCCTTCCAATGTCTCATTCTCTAAAGATATATTTAGAACCAAATGTTGACCTCCCGACAGATTGATACGTGAAATGTAAATGCAGTTCTAGCTGTAATACAAACAAGGTGCTACGATAATGTGAATGTGCATTTAAAATAACTCTTTCTGGTTCTTTAGATCATTACAATCCATTTACTGAACTAAATCCCTTTGTGGCAATCAAATATGAATCCACTATTGGGCTGTATCCTTATACTTCAGGTATAAGAAAAATGCCTTGAAGCTTTTACGCTCGTTTCTTCGAGTGTAAAACATGGCATTTCCTTGGGAAAAAAAAAAGTGTTTTTCCTAATATAACTGTAAGTTTGAAACGGTGCTTTCCCCTTTTGTGTTAGAGATAATGTAAACTTGTTTCTTGCTGTATGTCTGATGTGTATTGATTTCATTCTGTTGGTTCTGTGTTATTAGAGTATATGTGGATTTATAGACTGACCTGAAATTAATTTTTTTAATAGCAGATAAACAGTATATCTTGGTTCTCTTTCTGTAACTCTCCCTCTTCTCCTTCCCTGGCTTTCTCTTTTGTGTGATATGCCTTATCAGATTCTTTTTGTGGTCCTCAAGCTTACCCTAATGCTTCTCATTTCCGCAATGAGCCTTCTTCTGTAGCTGGTCTATTTGGAGGTAGGTAATGGGGTACAGCCTTACCACAAACACAGAAGTTCAAGTGTGTTTTGTGCCTAGAACTAGTAGGTATGTTATTGGCTACAGAAGCGCATTATTGTAGCGGCTCCAATTTTTATTCATGTGCTTGTGCTAGGTGTGTTGTCACAAATGATATATATTTTTTCAGTTTGTGCTAAACTAAGGCTTATTTAGTCTAAACATGAAATGAGTATCTCCCCATTTCAGGATCTCTTGTAGTTTACATGTTGCTATGTACCACACAAAAGACATGTTATAAGTATCTTCTCATCTTACTCTACCTCACTGCTTTTAAGGTAAAGGGATTGGGATGTTCTTGCTGCTTATGGTATTTTTGTTGATATATTACTCTTAAACAGTGTGCTAAACTAGTACAGAGCTTTGCAACAGAACATGAGAGAGAGGTATCCCCTGCATTAAATTGCTGGCTAATCATTTGTGCGGCTGTGTAATGTCTGTATAGTAACTCAGTACCGGTGCTGGTTCTGGAATACTGTCCCGACAGTTGCTAGACGGGCTGTGGATTGTGACAGATGATGATCTGCCTAAACCAGATAGAACAGGGAGTGTTAACATCATTGCTATGCAAGGTTTAAGAATACCTTCAATAAATGGTTTGTGGAAGGGTTAATTCTTAAAAGCACCATAAAGTCACTTTTTGGCTTAGTGTCTTTGAATAGAAATGAGCTAGAGTCATTTAACAAAAGGTTACATGCTATGTATGAGTCTGTTGCTTTTGTTCCACATCCAAAAGCAGGATGATTAGTTTCTGTCAAGTCTTGTTGGTTTATTCTTTGGAAGGAACTCCATTAAAAACACTGACCTTTGCACCTTTCAAAACATCCACGTGAGACAAAATGCCCTGGGCTGCTGTTCGATACCAGGAGTAGGATTTGATCTTTTTCAGAGGCTGACCCAAGGGAGTCCTGTGTATTGTTTTGTCTTCTGGCTCTCTCATCTCATTAGCTTCATAAAGCTTGCAACTTCCTAAAATGTGAGAGCAGGAAACTCAGCTTGTTTCAGTTAAGGCGATTTTCTAAAGAAAAACATGAGCTATTCTAAGTCAAGTTTTCTGTCGGTACAGGCACGGTTTTAAGAGTTGCAGGACATCCCATCAAAGGAATTCCTATCCGCAGTTCAGAGTCTCTGAAATGGCATGTTACAACTTGATGGTATATTTGTCATAAAGATACTCATTTTGTTTCATTGTTTATTTACTCCCTATCTTTCCCCACATTACTGCTTCCCATGTTTTGCTGTATGCTGTTTTCTTTGATTTGTTTTTAATGAAAAGTACATTGTTTAAGTTCTTAGAGATGGATGCTTTTGAGTTATGAGTTGTATGTTCCTTTAAGACAAATAGGAAGGAACAGGTAGTCCAAATTCGTTTTTTCTGTGAAGTTTATGTTCAAGTATAACATCCTATAGTTTTCTAGGTGAATTGTGACTTTAATTTTCTAGGTGAAATGTGACTTATTTCAGGAAAACAGTGAGATTGAAATGCGGTGCTGTCTCAGCAGGCTAAATGAAATCCAAGAGGTATTCTTGGTCAGTTATTTCCGCTCACTGTGATGTTTTACTGCTGAAGTATTTGTGATCCTTTTCTTTAATTTCTCCATAGCATCGAAATTTCTGTTAGAAACCAGAAGAGCTAGTTCACAAGACGGCATTGCATTTTTTGGGTGCTTTTTGTATAAAGGAATAATTCTGTAATGGCCTGAATATCAAGATGTTGTACATGCACGCATGTATGCATAGATGTGTGCATGATTATATATAACATTAAAAAAATATTATTTTAGAAACAATTCAATATTCACTTCCATATTACCAAACCATCAACTTAATACTGTCTAACATCACTAGCAGTGCTTTATACTGCAATAAATTTTTGAAGTATTGGAAAAAAACTGTATTTGGAGAACACTTACAAGCAGATTACATCTGCTTTACAGATACATAGGGGGAGACAAAAGGAGTAAGGTCAGACAGGAGTGGGAGTTAAAACTTGGCTTTAGCTCCTCATATCTTGCCATTATTACTGGAAACTTAAGTGCAAAGCATGGTCTCCCACAAAATGTGTGTCCAAAAATAACAAAGTAAACATTAGAAGCTCTTACTACTAGTAGTTTTTATAATCCGAGGCATTACTAGTCATCTGGGGACAATATGGATCTTGCTCCAGTTGTATATGAGAGCTGCTCAACTAATATAAAACATGGAGGGAATGACCTCCGGGCAGGTCATCTTGAAACAGATTCTGTACCCAGCCAGCTGCTTTTCCTGGAGAAGCATGGTGATTGCTTCCTCAATAAATTTATTGCAAGTATTCGGTAAAAGGATAAGGATGATGTAAGTAGTTAGTCCAGAGATTTAACAACTGCGAGGAGGAAGAGTGTCTTCTATGGCCTGTCTGCCCAGTTTTTGAGACAAAACCTTTCTTTAGAGGAGTAACTCCAAATAAGCTTCAAGTAAACTGCTTCTAGCTTTTTCTCTTACATGCTTCTCGGTGTCAGGGTGTGATCTGGACTTTTGAGATATTCCTAGTCTTTCTGCGGTACTTAAATCATCTACCTATTTATCTGGCTTGTCTTGCATAAAGAAGGTGGATTCGTGGAAAATGCTGTATAAAAACATTCAACTTCTTTCTTTTTTCCCCACAGGGTTCACTCCATCTCCTGTTGCTCAACCACAGCCATCAGCTGGCCTTAATGTTGACTTTGAGTCTGTGTTTGGAAACAAATCTTCTAATGTTGTCGTAGATTCTGGTGGTAAGACACTTACTAAAATAAATGACGTATGTCCTTCAACTTTTTGTTATTCTTGAGGTATAAATCTCTTAATCTGTATTTACTCGTACTGCTGTGACAGTGTTCCAGCTGAAGAAAAGAAAGCTGACTTTAAAAGGCCAGTAGCAGCATTCTTCATCCAGTTTTTCTTTGATTATCAAATATTTTTTCCTTACATGCTATTTCTGTGTGCACCCTGCTGAAATGTTTACATTGATTTCCTTCACTTAAATATTTTGTGCATTAAACCTTCACACAGCGAACAGCCTTTGTTTTTACACACTGTCAAGTGAAATTAAGTCTGTATTTGTAGAGTGTGGTCAGAAGAAGTAGAGTTGAAGTTGCATCTTTATTTTTCTGTGCAACATGTTTTTGGCCCTTTGCCTACATGTTACTCTTTCGATGTTAAGATTATTTCAGAAAATGATAAATTGTCAAAACCTACACAGTT
The DNA here is from genome assembly GCA_003993805.1 of Himantopus leucocephalus. Classification (NCBI taxonomy): domain Eukaryota; kingdom Metazoa; phylum Chordata; class Aves; order Charadriiformes; family Recurvirostridae; genus Himantopus; species Himantopus leucocephalus. The sequence goes on along the minus strand of RSEF01000001.1, from coordinate 216,440,779 downwards.
AATTTGGATTGTAGTCATAGTTAGTACTCTTTCTGTTCTTTTGAGCATCTGGAAAGTAAATACTTTCTGGTCTTTTTACATTGGACTCTTGACATTGGAGTCTTTTTGGGCAAACCAGTGATCTGCTAAAAGAAAATACATAGGCATTTTCATAAAAATGAAATACTTTAGCTATCTATTCTTTATTTTGTTTTATATTTTGATTGCTTTGCAGTCATTGTGAATCCATTCCATGTAAAATTGATGTCGTGTAGGTTAAACTAGTAAAGTAAAATCTCCTTTCTGTAGTAAATACCTCCTTTATCAAGAGGCTGAGTAAGTTTTATCCTACTTGTATAGTGTAGCACTACTAGGTTAAAGTTGGTATTTTAGCCGCTGTGTTGAACTTGCTCTCTATGTAATTGAATGTCATGACGTTTATGGGAGGCCTGTGATTCAAATCACTTCTTTTATGTTTATCATTCCAAGGCTTTGATGAACTAGGTGGTCTCCTAAAACCAACAGTGGCCTCTCAAAACCAGAGTCTTCCAGTTGCCAAAGTACCACCTAACAAATTAGTGTCAGATGATCTGGATTCATCTTTAGCCAATCTTGTAGGCAGTAAGTATTGAACCGCTAACACATAAGTATTTATTTAATTCTTTTAAATGATTAGGATTTCAATAGTATCTTTTTCTGCTTCGTGACAGATTTGGGCATTGGAAATGGAACTACTAAAAAGTGAGTATGCTTAATCAAAGGTTGAGCATTTTGATTTTCTTGATAGTAAAATTTTATGGAAGTACAAGTTCAAACCTGTGCATGACAACATAATGTTAACCTTCAGAGCACGTTTGGGATTGTACTTTGTTTTTTTCATACAAAGTATCGTGAATTGTTGAGAGCTGTTGGAAGGTGACAGCAGGCAAGATGTTCTCCTGGCTCTGATTCCTTTCAGGCTTTGTATATATTTAGGAAGTAAGTTCATGAAAATGTTGCATTGTAGGTAATCTTAGTACACCTTATAAATACTCTGTGTGATCTCAGGGTGTGCAGAGCTGTACTAAAGATTGTGCAACTACAACCTCTGACTTGTGGTTGACCTTTAGAGAAGTGAATCTTGAAGCAGGGTGTATTCTAGAGTAGTGAACATCTGCTCTAGCAGCACAGTTGAGAATGCAATTAGCAAATTTCAGGCTTATTGTGACCATCTGTGCCAACAGTGAAATCATTCAAAAATCTAGTATGCAGATGCTCCTAACGAAACTATTTTGACCCAAGGAAAGTCAGCTAGACTAACTTCCCTAGACTGGGGAGCTCGGCTGAGATTAGATAAAGCTGAGGTGGCTCATGTTGAACATCTTACATTACTTTTCCTAGCCAAAACAAGCTGTCACAAGACCTTTTGTCATCTTTACTAAATGAGCTTCTTCACTAACAGAAGAATCCACATTTCCAAGAGGAATTGTTGTTTACCTGAGGGAGTTTTGTAAGAAAATCCAGTGTTTTCTAACAATTCTTAAAAAAATTTATTTGAAGTGATGTAAACTGGACTCAGCCAGGTGAAAAGAAACTAACAGGTGGTTCCAACTGGCAACCCAAGATTGCACCTACAACCGCGTGGAATGCTCCAACGTTGGTAAGCAAACGCTCATTTTAAAATAGTGAGTTCCCTGTGACTTAGATATGCAGGCTGATGGATAACGGAGAAATTTGAAAGTGATCTATAGCTGCAGTAAAAGGCTAGTAGAAAATTGAAGAAGTGGTCAGTTTGAGACGTGTACTGCTCGGTTGGGTTTTTTTCTTAGCTGAGTGGTTCTAGTAAACAGTTTGTGATGTGACCTGTGCAGGTTTAGCATAAACTTCAGCAGTGTTTGACCAGCCTCTCTCATGGCGAGATCGCAGCCTTCACGTTTCACTCAACTGATGTAAAACTGTGAACTCCGGGGGCGGGGGAGGCACTTTGCAGTCTAGAAAAGTAGAAGCGTGAAAAGTATGTTCTTCAGGTGCACTGATACATCAAGAATTTGTAACATTACAGCTCACCCTACTATGGGCTGCGAGATTTATCCTCTTGATTCCCTGTAGAGGTGTCTACATAGTGATGTGGGCTGTAGCTTTCTTAACGTACGTAACTACTGCTTTCCTGCCCCGATGTGTGCAATTGTTTTTAATGCATGTTAATTTTGGTGATCAACTTCATAGTGTCTATTGTAGCAGGTAGTATTGGCAAGGATTTTTGGGTAGTGTGTAGAGTGAGGGTTCTTAATTACAAGCCAAAAAAAACCCCAAACCCAAAGAGGTTAAGAGTCTCTATGAGTAGTTTTCACAATGCCAACAGAACGTTTCTGCATGTGAATCCTACTCGCCCTTTCACCGATGACCTGGAGAACTGGACATGGACAGAATAAGTAACAAACTGCCCCAGAGGATTTATTGCATCTGACCCTGTAACTGACTGGGGGAGGCTGAATCCACGGTGTAATAATAATACAGTGGTGTGGATTTGGAAAGGGAGAGCCTGTCTCCCTGGATCCACCACCTCTTCCCTACTGGGTGTCAACTCCCTACCCTTACGTAGGGAGAAATGTTTGTGGACCCTACTGGAGGGTGTGCAGGTATTGAAGAAACCGTAACGACTCACCTGCTTTATTGACTGGTGGTTTGAGTTTACTTGTGTGCTTGAATCTGTTTAATAACTCATGTCTCGTATATACATCTTCTTGTGATAAGTCATTACATTTAAGAGCTTTTATTATTTAGAGATAGTGTTGAGACACTGCTCTTCCTGTGAAACTGTTCTATTAACATAAAAACCTTGAAACAGAAATAATCTAGGGGGAAAAAAACCCATTATTTTCCTCTGCTGGTCTATTTATTGTGGAGTTGCTGCTGCTTGCTAAATCAATATGCTTTTGAAAATAAGGCTTTTTTTGTCTTTGGAAAAAAGGCATATACCAAATAAATGGACTATGCAAAACAACTGCAAACCTAATAAGGATGACAGTATCACAGGTGTATGCTGTCTCGGTAAATGACTTGAATCACAAGAATGTGTTGGGGTAAACATTTAATGTATTTGTGAACTAAAATGCTATCTGTGTATATTCTGTTGTGTAAGTATTTGCTTCTAATCCAGTGTTATTGCATTATGTAATTGTTCTCCCTGGGAAATACAGAATGGCATGCATTTTCCACAATACGTAAGTGAAACAACCCACAGCCTTTTTGCAATCAACTGGCATGCTGATATTAACCACTGCTGTTGCAGAATCTCATAACCTTCTTGCTATTTACACATTTCTCATTTTAAAATCTTTGGTGTGCCAAAAATTGAGCTTTTCCTAGCATACACGAACTTCCTAGGTGGTCTGCAGGCTCTTGACTCGAATGATGGCATGGGAAATACCGAGATTATTTTTCCTTGCTTTAAACTGTACCATTTGCTGCCAGAGAGCTGGGGTGTGTGTCTGTGCTGCCTTTAATGCACTTGGTGAATTTTGAATGAAGATAAAAATGTTTGTGTTTGAATAACTGCATGAAACCTCACGGGCTTCTGTTACACTTGGCACTTTATCCACATTTATGGTAGATCTTGATTTTTTTTTTAATTATTTTAATTTATTTTTTTTTTTTGGTGGGGAGAGACCAATATGTCATTATGCTCATAAAAAAATAAAATCCTTGCTGACACTTTACAAAGGGCAAGCAATAACCTGTGCTTGCTGTCTGGGGAATGCAGTCTTTCGTTTCAATGGATTTTTTTTTCTATATGTCAACAGTGATATTGGTCTTTCCCTGTATTCTGTTTTTATTGCAGGGTAACTCTGTAACTAAAGGATGGTAGGTCCATACTTGAGCACTCAAAAATAAATTTAGTCAGCATGCATTTGTGTGTGTAGGTGTGCATAAACAAACAAAACAAACAAAAAAAGTAACTTTCAGGATAGCTTTGCCAGCTGTGTGAAATACATAGATAGTACACAGTCTAGATAATTCTTGATCAGGGAAATCAGTTCTGATGGCAACTGGAATGCCAGTGACACTGGCTACTATCTGTGAAAAGGCAGCTGATACCTTAGAACTGAATACAGAAGCAGCTTTGCTGATGTCCTGTTCTTGGTGTTACAACTTCTCTGCTTTAATTAATCCAGTGGAGTTAATATGTTGTCACTTTCCTCTTTTCTGTATCAATAATCTGTGTATCAAGAAATGCGTATGGTCGTTGTCTTGTCATGAGTAGTGATCCCCACAGCAATAACATGAAAATTAGACTGTTTTTTCTTAAAGGGCAGACTAACAGGAGGTGGGGTGGATAGACAGGGAGTTATCTGAATATTTATAAGCACCAATTTTATAGTCTGAAAAAAACCCCACTGTTTATCCTTGTAAGAGCTAATACCAATTTAGAAAGTGGACAACAAAACTGTAGAACAAAGACTATGGTTAGGGTATGAAGAACTGTGTTAAATTTGTTTTTCTTTCTAAGTTATCAGCTGGTTTTTTTTTTAAGTATATGTTGCCAAGTTGTTTACAAAACGTAGCTTTACCCCAGGTTTTGTCTGTTGACAGCAATCTTACTGTAACTTCAGAAAAGTTAACTTAGGTTAAGGGTAATACAAACACCTCTGCAAAGTACTAAGAGGACTTTTAACCTGTTCAAATTCGCTGTAGTAAGTGGGTGAGCGAGAGGGAATGCAAGTTGGATATTCATGTTAGAGCTGAATTGATACCGACGCATGGCAGGAGAATCCCCATAGTGTGTACGTTCTGGCTAAAGAGAAGCGAATTCCTGTAATGTCAGCAGAACCAATGGTAATTTGGTCTTCCAGTCTATAAAATTCTCTCTTAAGAATCCTTGTGCACCGTTACTTCTGATTTTGAAATATAAGTATATACTTCATGCGATTTAAAAAGAATGCTTCTGCTTCCGGAGTATTTTCTCTCAAACTTCTGTGTCTCATAGTGTGGTCTTTAAAGAGGATGCTGAGAGAACGGTAGCGTGCAGTTTCATTTAGTCAGCCAGAATCCTAACAGGTTAAAAGCAAATACATAATTATAGATTTGCCAAGAGACTTTAGCTTAGGTGTTATATTCCATCTGAACTGATTTGGGTACACTTTTAACTCCGAGGCTGCATATCCTATTTATTCTTTGCTATATTCATAATAAGCTAAGTGCTGCAGTTGACCCTTAGAAAGCAATGTCTTACCGGTGCGCAGCTGATCGCCTCTCCTCTCAGTTTACCACTGTTTTTCATACCAGGCACCACCTGTAATGGCGTATCCTGCCACGACGCCAACAGGAATGATGGGCTACGGGATGGTGAGTGGAGCTCCTCTAACTCAAAAGTCAGATGCCGTGTGTCGTTTGATTGCGCATAGTTTGGTAGCAGTCGTTTTTCTGAACTATTTTACTGCAGACTGAATTTCAGCTCCTATCGGGTTTATTCCTCACCAAATCACTAAGGCCTGGTTTTCTGAACTACCCCAGTGGGTTTTGTCTGGAATCAAGTCTGCCCGTTCTTACCTCACGTAGTTTTTTGCAAACTTTTTAAAATTAAGATAGTGTCTATTCATGGTGGGCTTTATTGGTGTAGAAAGAAGTGTATCATAGGAATAAGTGTTATCATGTGAGTATAGATAGCTACATTCCCAACAGGAATGTTTTATCGGCGAAGTGAAACCTTCCTTAAGTACTCGCTCCCAACTGCAGCAAAAGGTATCTGTAATGACCGATGCTACAAATCTGCAAGTTTGTGACACTGCTGTGTGTTGTGGTGTGGGTTGAGAATTGAATCTCTTCGTGGCACACCAGTACCGGAAGGTTTCTGACATAAACCTGACCTTGCTGCATGTTGCTCTGAAAAGTTGTTCAAATGTTTGTTCTTATCTCAAATTCAAATTTTAAAATATTTCTGAAATGATATGCCTTAACTCTACTTTATTAGTACAGGTTTTTACGTAGCACAGCTCTGCTGGGTGAATAAAAGGAGAGAGAACTTCCTTATGACAATTATTCTGTTAGTGGCACAGATTAATATAATAAAAACAAGCTAAATTTTTCATCATACAATGAAATTATATTAATGGTTTATAATTCATATATGCTCAGTGAGTGAACTGCAAAAGTGGCCAACTGTGTTCTTGAGGGTCTTTTGGGAGAGAATCATCTTCCCCATTACCCATCCCTGAACTCCTGTAGTATGTTGTGAGGAAAGTCCTGGTTAAACTACTGTTAGCGTTGATTCAAACTTGGTCTACGTAACTCTGCACTGACGGTACTGGAAGCATTTTCTTAGTTATTTTGATTCAGCAGCTGGGGAAGGCAACGTATTTAGTGCATAGGAAGTAATTTTGCATGTTTTGTAAAGCGGCTTTCATTGTGGGGTTTAAATGCCAATGTGAAAATGAAACTACAGTTAGTAGGAGCTGTAGCTCCNTGAAAATGAAACTACAGTTAGTAGGAGCTGTAGCTCCTGAGTTGCTGTTACTTGTTCAAAAGCGTGCAACGTCTGAGCAGATGGGTGAGGTGGGCCGTTACGGAAGGACCAGTAGGCTTTGTAACACATCCTGAAAACTCTCCTGGCTCATTCCGACTTTACTCGGGACACTTACTGCTGGGAATCTCTGAAACATTGACCCATTTTACAACCCTTGTGTTTAACTTTCCTAAGAGCAGCAGTAGGTAATGAGCAGGGCTGTTCCTAAGCGGCAGTCTCGTAGCAGGCTTTTCCCTTGGCACACTGGGACAGACAGTCTCATTAGTACCTTAGCATTCCCTGGCTGCTGGTTCCTTTGTCTTCATTGTGCCAGCAGTTATTTTGAACTTTTTCATAGGGTGTTTTCATCAGGGTCAGTTTCTTGAATGGATTCACCATGTGATTGCCCAAACAGTTGCTTGGCATGGTAGGAGGAGGACCAGGATTAGTCAAGGAAAAGCTGCCTGGCATGGGGATTGCTTCAGTAGGACTGCGGCTGGGTATTAACCCGAGCCTGAGGGGAGTGCCAACAGCAGCGCCAGAGATGGGTGTCTACCTAAAATAAATAAAACCTGACTTTTAAGACCATTAATATATGCTAAGCTCTTTATTTGGCTCAGCCAGAGTGTCAGTAACACTTTAGACTTTGATTGCATAATGACTTAGCACTAATTATACGTATAGTTCTCATTTGCATTTTTTCTTGAACCATGTCAGGTCTGCGTTGGTATCTCTAACACTGTCCGTGTGCTTTCAGAGGCAGGCAGGGGAGTGCTGTCAGACCTCAGTTTTGGGAGCAAGAGGACGGGCACAAATGCTTGTGCTTCAACAAGTATTTTAGTGTTTCAGATCTTTGCAGCGAGAGATTAAATGGGCTCAGTTGCTGTTGAGAGTATTCCGTGAAAAGGCTCTAATGTTCCTTTCTAGTAACCTTTATTTGCAGAATATTGTCAAAAGATCTCGTATGATTGCATATATCACAGAACGGTCAGGGTTGGAAGGGACCTCTGGAGATCAT
>RSEF01000001.1:216423046-216433201 GCA_003993805.1 Himantopus leucocephalus | reverse complement strand
CCTTCCAACTCTGAAAATTCCGTGATTCTGTGATTCCGTAATTCCTAGCAAGAGCAGATGAAGCTACACGGAGCTCAGCCTGAACTGAAAATCCTGGTAAGCGGTACTGAATTTTGGGCTGAATCTCCATCTGTTCTGGTTGGTGTGACCAGGAAAAGGATATACCATTAGGCAAGAAGGACCATGTGAGTGTGCTTATCTGTTCATGGTAGTTTCTATGGATTCCTTAGTATCACATGTTTTATCTTACATCTTTGTGTGNAGAAGAAAGAGGGAGAAAAAAAAGGACAAAATTAAATCAAAGAGGTAAGTTGCAAAAATTGAAGCCATACAGTTATAGGTATGTGAACAAGTTTGTTGAAGTTCTGATCAGTTCCAGCCATAGGTGGGCCTTTCTGGAACCACCAGGTACCAGCAAACATGTTGAATAAGACTTCTGAATTAGATATGTGTTTACTTTGAACACTTCAGCTCTATTACTTTTGCTAGACCTTTACAATATTTACTGGGAGGAGTAGGTTTCGTTCCAATAAGCTGGGGTCGAGTCACTGTCCCAGGCAAACACGTAACATGGCAGTCCATGTCCAGAATTTTCTGTCAGCCTGAGAATTAGTCAGCTGCAAATGTGAGCTCTTCAGGGGGGTTATAAGTAGACTGGCTGTGTTTCAGTAATTTGTATATATGTACATAGAGAGATGCATACATAGATACAGAAAAAGTTTATACTTGTTTTTGCTGCCTTTCCTATTTTCTTAACTATTCAGGGCTACATAGGATTTAAGTTGAACTCATAAAAGCTCTTTTTCTTTTCTCTTGCCCCATCCCACTACTTCTAACTTCCAATCAATTTCAGTCCCTGATCTTGATCAGAAATTGTGAACAGAAATAAAATCAGTGAGCAAAATCAACATTTGGCTCGGATTGCCAATTAAAAATCCTACCAAGCTGTTCTTTACATCACACTGGCCAAGCCACGTTAAAGATTGCAGGGAATGCTTATACCACATACTAACTCTGATCTTCATAAAGCTTAACAATTACATACACCTCATTGTTCCTCTCTTTAAAAAGCAAAGACAGATGGAGATGAAAGCCTCAGAAGTGATGCAGTCTCCTGTCAGAAAGAAAAAGCCTTTCCGAAGATCCAGTCTAAAACAGAGCATGAGAAGCCTCAAGACAGTGATGAGGAGCTGTGGGGAAAGTCATTCACTCCAACTCTTGATAGCTTGTTGTATGAAGATGAAAAAGATTTCCAGGTATGACTTAAAGTTATCGTGTCTTTCACTGACACAAACATCTTTCAGTATGGAGCAAGAGCCCCAGCGGTGTTACGGCACAAAAAAAAATCCGACGTCTTTTACCTAGTGTACAATTCGGGTGCTTAATCATAGGCACCCAGTGCTATTTGAGACGATTAGGAGACTCCCTGTCCTTCAGGTGCTGGGCCGAAAGAGCGTAGGTTCTGTGTCATACAGGCCAGCCTCATGTGAATGTTTTGGATGCTGAAGGGCATTTCTGATAGCACGAGACACATTATTTTGGCAATTGAATGCTGTCCTAGGAATCAGCATACGTGAGCGTCAGGATGAAATTCCCCCTAGAAAGAATTTTGGATGTCACCTAGTGACAGTTTTCTATGGTATTGAACAGACTTGTTTGCTTGGATGTTGGTCCTTTAGAATTTGTGTTGCATAGTAGCATTAAAGGGTCAACAAGTAATTTATTTCTTCAACAGAAAGCCAAGATGAAGGTGTTCCTGGGTGCAAAATACAGGGGTTGAGAAAATAAAAAGGTACAGGTTATATGTAAATGGGCAGATTTTGTGTGGTACTCAAAAGAGTTGGTGGCACCTGCTTCAGGAGATCCGCGATTCTAGGCTGCAAAATGATGTTTCCTGGGTGCCTGTGATACTACACTCTTGAGTTACGAAAACTTGAATACATTTCTAAATAAACTAATTACTCTCAGAAAATACACTACATCATTGATTTCTACTGCAAATTAAAGATGATACAGACGCGGTGCAGACTGCAGGGTTTACTGTGTAAAGATACTTCTCCATAAAGTTTCTTTACTCTTGAATATTATATTCAAACATACTTAATAATGAGTTTTAAAAAAAAACAAACAACCAACAACCAAACCCAACAATAACTTTTCCTAGAAATTTGGCATTAGCTTGATTAATACCCTGCAACTTGTGTTCAGAGAAATCATCCTGTTGCCTTGATCAGAGACTAACTGAAGGAGAGGCTCTGTGCTGAAGAGTCGTTACACAGAAAAGCTGAACATTTAACAAAAAAAAAATATCTGTCGAGGCGTTTGTTTCCTTGCAGATGTTGCCTTGGGAGAGGAATACTAGCTTTACGTCTTTCCTCCTGCACTGCAGAGGGACAATGTCCCACTGAGGGACATAGGTGCTGCTGACATTCTCGTACTTTATAGCAATGAGGGTGTAATTGCAAACAGCGAAGTTGCATTGGCGACTATTATGAAAGCATTTATTAAATGGAGGCGATTCAAGAGCCTGCACCGTAGGGTTCCTCCTTCCCTCTGCCCGGCCTTGCCTGTACGCTCCTGCTCCTGCCTTTAGGGAACCCTTTCTGTAGCTGATTCACTCGCCAACCCAGCAGAGAAGCTTGCTTTTTTCCTCCTCCTGAATTAGTTTTCTGGTGGGTTAGTCAACCGAATTGACTCAGAGGTTTGGAGAAGACCAGAGCCAGCACAGTCGTGGTGGAAGCACATGGCTGGACTTGGACTTCTCTCTTGGCAGTAGCGAGCTGTTGGATTAGTTTAATTCTTCTCACAGAACTGAACCTGGGAGCAGAATTTGGTTTGCAGAGAAAGTGTTACTGGTGAAAACACACAGGAAAAGAAGAGGGCAGCAGGGCTGCAGCCTCCAAAGGTGAGCTGGCGTGTAAACCAAGCCTGTTAACACTGACATTATCAAACATAGCAACCCCAGGGCAGCATCTTCACAGTTGCTTTTAAAAGGAAAGTTGCTGGGTTTTTTTTTGAAGAACAGCTGCTTTTTGATGTAATTGCAGAAGAATACTATTCTTTCTTCTCAAGGAATACTTAAAACTGGGTCCTCTGGAGACAAAGCTGATGTGTGTGGTTGGAAGAGCCATGCCTATTCACAAAGAACCAGAAGAAATGCCAAGCAGGAGCCACCTAGAAGATGGCATTATTGGTAAATCAGACGGGCGCATCACAGCTCAGATGATCAAGGCCTTATCTAAAGAAAAGGTTGGTTAAAAATAGGCAAGCTGTGCTGTTAACACACTAATGTAACATTCTCAGTTCATTAAATATTTGTTCTGTTCAAGAAGCGTGTGGCACTAGGCTTTGTGGAAGCTATTTTTGAGTGCCTGGATCATGATTTACACATGGAAGTTTAATGAGAAGTATGTCTGTGGGCAGATGGCTAATTGAAAGGTTGCTTTCCCTACCTCTGTGAGAACGCTTGTGCACTTCTGGGGCTTCTCAGTCCACATAGCTGCACATGTATCTAATAAACGATCTGAGTTAATATTTAGTTTTTGTCATCCCCACTTATAGTCTGTCAAATGTGGAATTCCCTCGGGATCAGACCCGGCATGGGTAAATGCAGGCTGCTATAAAATGTAGACCTGTTACAAAATACTTAACACCCCGCTAAAGCAGAATCTAATTTATCAAAGCATAATTCAACTATTGCTAGAAATTGAATATTTGAATGCATTTTATCTGTCTTCATAAAACCCCTACTTATATATATTGAAGTAACCCAAAATTAAAAAAAAATTAAAAAACAAAGTGTAAACATCATAAAAGTTTTAATTCTTTTATTATTTTTTTTTTTTTAGAATTGGCCAAATATGTTGTGTAACCCTGTATCTTTGGTTTGTGGGTAGTTTCTATGAACATATATCTTAGTGCATTGACTCCGTGGGGGTGTTGTCCACTCTATTGCGCATCCTGGACACCCTGTCACGGGTACACAACGCAGTTATTTCCCACAGGCACCAGTGGGCTTCTGACCTCTGCATTTCCTATTTAGAAACTTGTGAAAGCATTGAATAATTTGATTTAAACCCATGACGGGTTAATCAGCTGTTTGGAATAAACTTAAAACACTTTAAACAACCTGTGTCCATGCAGCGGCTCAGCTTACCCTGTACTCCAGTGCAAACATTTCTTTCATTTTTCGGGCGAGCGCAGATATTCCTGCCCAGCAGGTGTTCCCTTGAGCTGCAGGCGCATCCGACTGTTCTCTGGGCTCCACTGCCTACAGCTCCTCAGAGCTGACGTGTAAAGGTAGGAGCCTTAATCCCAGACTGAATCTCACTTGCATTGCCACGCAGTGAACAGTTAAATATTTAAGTTTGGCTGTGTCCCTGCTGTAACCCAACTGAGTTACCGCAAAGACTGAGGTGGCTCCTAGTGCTCGAGTGTCGAGAGAAGGGGGATCCGTACGTGCGAGTTGGTAATGTTTTCAGCACAACAGGAGCCTCCCCTCGGCTACACCGGCTTTGAGGGAGGTGCAAGCCCCATGAAATGGCTTACTTGAAAGAGAGATTAGTTCTGCTCAGTGATTAGTTTAGCTTTTTGCTTAGTCGCAGAATTAGAATATGGCTTATGCTGACCAGCTTTTCAGTTAAAGACAGGCCTCTCCTTCTTCCCACCGCTCCCCAGAGGGCATTTACATTTCCTAGTGATGTAAACGTAGGGCCCATCTCGAGGCTTCTCTTAGCTTACGCCCATGACGCATACCACCACATCTGGGGCATGGGGCAGCACAACATAAACTTGCTCCTTGGGAAAACAAAAGAAACTTCGTCTCTTCAAGTCCCTGTTTAGCCTTCTACCATAAACGCCTGTGTGGGTGAGAGGGAGTTAAAAAGCAATCTGAAACATGCTAATTAGGGTACAAGCCACAGGCAGTCTGCACAAGCCAGAGGCAACAGCCTGTAGCAAAACGTAGTTAGTGAAGTGTCCCAAATCCCCTTGATTTCTATAGGCTTAGCACTGAGGCCGGTGTGAGGCTTTTATCTGGAGAAGGCTAGGTCTTCAGCAAATGAGGCATCTGGATTTGATAATTTTGTTACTGGCAAAAGCTCTCCGAAATGAGCAACGTGTTGTAAAACAGAGGGTGATCAGTCCACTTTCTGGCAGCACAGCCAACGCTTCCAACTCCTACTTAAACAATGGGAGACAGGGCTCACTGCTCCGGTGAGGACAAAACTTACAGGAATCACGCTTACATCCCCAACATTATGAAATACCTTTTCTTTACTGTGTTTCTGTTGCGCAAGACAACTCTAGGACACTAGGTAGGCCACAAGATGCAGGAAAGCATCCATGTGTTGTCCCCCACAACTCTAATCCAGCCAAGAGTTCTGCGTTTAACTGGCATGCAACATACGAAACTTGCAGTTTCAACAGGAAAAAAAAAACCAACAAACTCACAAGTGTTCCCTGGAAATTCAAAGTTAAAGAAATACAAGCGTCACCCAAGTTGCATGTAAGTGTGTGGTAATAAGAGCCATTTTAATAGAACTGAAGTCCATGTGCTGGGACTGAGAAAGCTCGATCCATCAAATGCCTGAAAAGCACGGTGGGGTGGGCTGGGCTGCTCGCCTGCATCCACTGGAGCGATTAAAGCAGCCGCTTACATCAGCGCACTGCTGGTTTGAACCCTCTCTGAGCAATTTCCCTGTAGAGTCAAGCGAGCGGATTATATTGCTTTATAGTCTGGCTGGGCAAGTATGATCGCTCCCAGCCTGAGCTGCGGGGATTGAAGGTTACTTAACTTCTCGTCTGGTTTTTGAGAGGTTTGCAGCCTGCGACGCAGTTAGGTTGTATAACGAGGCAATCTTTCCACAGGTTCAGACCTGCGTGTTTTGGGAAAGGAGGGTAGGAGGCTTGTTCTGCAGCATTTGTTCTTGTTTGGCTGCTTTCTGAGAGAAGTTATTAAACGCTCTGCTTCTGTGGGCTGAAAGGAGTTTGCCAGAATCAGGTCAAGGCAGAAGCTAATGGACTGAAAAGTTACACTGCAGTGACAAGCGAGGAACAGAGAATCTAATGGCATTAGTGTCTTAAGCCACTGATGTTTTGCGGCTGGGTGTTCCTCTGGAAAAGACTTTCCCTTGGATTTTGAGTCCACAGCAAATGTCTGTATAATACCACACTCCAGAGCTCATGTTCTGCAGACTACCACAAACACCATGTTGTTTTAGGACACGATGTGGTAATAAGATGCCAACAACTGTTCCTGTATGTGGCCCACCGCACATCTCCACTGAGCCATGGAAAACTGGGATTTGACACAGTGCTGGATCTTTTCCTCACTTTTAGTGATGAAAGTGCAGTGAGAGGCTAAAATTGTACCAAAGAATGCTTTTCTAAAAAAACAATACTCGGGCAATTGCTGTAGCTGTATGGGGAAGTTCAGCAGTTACCACTGTGAACAAAGCAGAGATCTGTGCTATGAAAACAAACCTGAGAGCTCAGCTCTCCTCCTATGCCGCAGCTGCCGGATATCCAGAGCAACACGCTTGTATCCAACACATCTTCAGTACCAGTATCGGCTCACGCAACAGAACTTAAGGAAGTTGGCTGTTTGTTCCGTCGCTTTTTGATCTTTGCCTCAGGAAATTTCATCAGCAGAGAAGCAAGAAAAAGAAGTAAGAAATGCGTTTCACTCAACTCCTACAGCGATTTGTTATCTTGGGCAAGTCATCTCCCACAAGTGAAATGGATACGGGCATTTACTCAGCCTTCAGATACAACAGGGTGCCAAGCGGGTGGCAGCAATGTCACACCTTCGGGAACCTGTTCAGGGTTCTCTCCCCCTCGCTCATCCTCCTCATCTGGTCATAGAATCACAGAATCGTCTAGGGTGGAAGGGACCTTTAAGATCATTGAGTCCAACCATCCACCAAACACTGCCAACACCACCGCTAAACCACATCTCTGGTCAGCCAAGGCCCTTCGTTCTCCAGTTCAAACATGGAAACCGTCAGTAACTCACAGATTTTTNGCCAAGGCCCTTCATTCTCCGGTTCAAACATGGAAACCGTCAGTAACTCACAGATTTTTCTTGTTGGGCAAATTCAGCAAAAGATGTCAAGGCTTTCCGCTCTCTCCACTGCAGTGCGAGCGCGCTGCGAAGGTCAACAGGCCAAGGAGAAAGCTCGTGCTTAGCTTACGCACGCTCCCATTAACATGGATTTTTCTTCTGTATTCAGCGCATTTCTTCGCTAGCCGTACATTATCTTGTCAATCTTCTGCTCCCATCAGCGTTTCCTATCTCTCCCTGTGTTTATGGCACCTAATTCTTGTTTTTCTGCCACAATCTTTATCTCAATTATGTGATGGCTTTCAAGTTGCAACTCATTTATAGCACTACAACATTTACACCCGGCTCTGAAAACAGGCACTTTTTCTCTCATAAAAGACACGAGGTTTCACCTTGTCCCTCCTCCTTGCTGAAAGGCTGCTGGGCAGCCGAGAGTCCGTGACTTACCCCAATAACTGGCTGAACCGACCATCCGATGTCACGTAAAAACAGTTTTCAAATATTTCCCGAGGTACTGTCAGTTTACTGCACAGAACAGTTCAGTTCCCTTTGTGACTTCGAAACAAAGAACAGAAGCAGCAAAAGAATTTAGAGTTTTCTTCAGATGAGGATTCTACATTTGGGCTTTTAGAAAACACCCAAGGCTACTACCTGTCCAAGTTCTTGTTCCAGCAAGGGTAATTACCTCGAGGTGAATCCAGTTGGTTTAATTATATAATTCTCTTATTAAAAAAAAATTTAAAAACATTGTGATGATTCTGCGACGCTAGTTTCCTTCCCAAAGCTCTAAAAGGAACCACAGCCCTCTAACAAAGCGCTGTGTCCTCCACTGCTTGCTAGGAGCAGGCAGCTCTCCTAAACCCTTCGCTCTTCTGGATTCACAGAATCACAGACTGGTCAGGGTTGGAAGGGACCTCTGGAGATCATCCAGTCCAACCCCCCTGCCAGAGCAGGGTCACCTACACCAGACTGCACGGGACGGCGTCCAGGCGGGTTTGGAATGTCTCCAGAGTGGGAGACTCCCCCACCTCTCTGGGCAGCCTGTGCCAGTGCTCTGCCACCCTCACAGGAAAGAAGTTCCTCCTCATGTTTAGATGGAACTTCCTATGTTCAAGTTTGTGCCTGTTACCTCTTGTTCCATCACTGGACACCACTGAAAAAAGACGGTTCCCATCCTCCCGGCACGCTCCCTTTAAGGGTTTATAAGCGTTGATAAGATTCCCCCCCTCAGATTAAATAGGCTTTGAACTCAACTTTGAGGAGAACCGGGTTTTCACAACCCCCCATTATTAAAAATGGCCCATAATTCAAAAGAAAAACATGTCTATGAGCTCTGCTTTTTAAATTAAGCTACAACTGAGGGTTATTCCAGCAATACTGAAAGCAAACATACTTATCAGGAACAAAGTAAATGGGAAAATAATCCTCGGGCAAATTCACAAGCCAGTTTGTCTCTGGAGAGTGAACCAAAGGTGAGGTTTCTTAGCCAGGCCTCCGACAAGAAAGCTTAACCCGCGCAGCAGCACACAGAGCAACTGGGAGTGAGCAGGAGAGGGTAAGAGCTGAACCCGACATCCCTGCAGAAGAGCCATTTTGTGTTTGTCTGGGCATTTTTGGCACCTGCCCAATTTGCCACCTCAAGTCCACAGCCCCACAAAGCGGGTGCAAGGGATCAAAACGAACTCTGCACGCAGATCCGCATCCTCAGCCAACAGCCTCAAAACAGACTGAAACCCCCGTGTGCAGAAACCCCCACGCACAGAGCGCGCTGCGGGGCTAGAAAGGTGACAAGGGTGGTGTCTGTTTTTATCACACCCCAGCACAGCGGGCTACGGGGGAGGAGGGAGGAGGACGGTCGACCTTGATCTTTCACACAAGCTCTGGGCTGCGTTTCTGAACGATTTGGACACCGGTGGTTACCGATTCAGCTAACAGGACACCAACGTGCACCTTTTTCCCAGCTGACCCCCGATTCAGACAATTCACACTTTTGATATTCTGAGCGCAAGCGTAAAAACTAAAAGGAAGTTGTTCTCTGGTGGTTCAGTCCCACTCAAAGCCCCGGTTGTAGGAAGGTGAACATTTAAGTAAACTGTATATGAAACTCCCCAGATGTGGGCGTGTACATTATATATGCTAAAAGTAACAGTTTTAGGGGTTTAATTCATGCTTTTAGAAAGAAACTGTAAATCTGCTGATCATTTGATGACGTACATCCTTCAGGACAACCCTCTGGTTGTTGAGAAGAGGGAAATCTTATTTCTGTCACAACTGCCCGTGACGAAAACTAGCGTCTAACGCAGACAACGGTCTGAGCACGCTCTTCACCGCTCCCCCAGCATTACCTTCCGCCGAAGGTGAGGGAACGTACCTAAATAATTCTTTTTGGTGCATTCATGCTTCTTGCTCAGTTATAAACAGTACAAGTTTATTGCCATGGATATTTTGAAAAATTAGAAGATCATGGAATACCATATTAAGTGAGGAATCCAGCTCTTAATGAGACAACTCATTATAGCGGAACTAAGGCCGTCTACTGCAGCACCACCGGGAAGATGTTGTCTGGGTCACGTCACTCACGGATTCACAGCGCTGCGCTTCCTGTAATACAGTCTGCACATACGAAATACATTTGGTATTTTATTAAGTAAACAAAGCAATTATCAGTGCACATTTTAAGCAGCAAAAAAGAAAAGAAGCACCTCAGACTTTCATACCGTAACAAAAGTTCTGTGGAAGCTGCATTTTATTTGAAAATCCACCCATTTTTGCTAACGTACATTTTAATATTTTAAACAAAAATAGAATCTGCAGAGACAATGCAGCAAGTATGCTTAACTCATGTACAGAATTGCTTTCATATCACTGACTATCCTTCTGAAGGCCCCACTCCACCCAAAAGTTATGATGTATTTACACAAAGCACCGATCAACAGCGCTGCTTTAATTCTTCGTTAACTAAATAACCAACTAGACGTACATAAGGAAGCTACTTCCCCTTTTTTTTTTTTTACTTTTAAAAGGTCCGTGATCATAAACATGGCACCGTGGCACTGGCCAAATGAAAAGGCTTCCCCCCAACACACAACACT
>RSEF01000001.1:216408856-216423036 GCA_003993805.1 Himantopus leucocephalus | reverse complement strand
GCTATGTCCATGAGACTAAAAGAAAACAAATGTTATAGTCTCCAGTCAGTCCAAGATTCAAACCACAGCTGGCAGCTCTCACTTAAAAGCAGTCCAAGGTTTGCAGAAGAGAGAAAAATGGTCACTTCTTAAGACTTGGAGCTTTTTATGCAATATGGCTGAAATCACTGAGCTAGGACTGGAAAATGAAGATGGATCATTCCCATTGTAACTTTGCGCTTTTGATGCCATTAGCGTTGACATTTTGCAGCTACATTAATCTTTCTCTAGGGAACAAGTTAAATAATTTCAATATAAAAGAAACTAATACAACAGACACGTCTACAGACAGACCAATACCAAGGCCTCTTCCTTACTTAGTACCAGGTCATCCATTTCACTTGAGATTGCAAAACCCCATATATTTGTTCATTAATCTTCCATCCTTAAACATTTTGCCAACAGTAAAGAAAAAATCTATTAGTCAGCACTTGGTCTGAGAAGTTGGGTCTGAGACGATTACAGCAGAAAGAAACTATTTCCAAGCCCCGATGGTATCCCCACTAAAAGAAAGTGAGTGTTGCTAGGTCATAATAGATTATCAAAGAACCCATTTTCTTCCACGAATTTTGGTATTTATGAGGCTACAATGTCACTGTCATGGTTCAGAGACACAAGTCCCGCAGGTACTCAGTCAAATCCTGCCTCCCCTCAACCAGGAAACTACCTTGGCTTTCTTGTGGGAAAGCCCAAATAGCTTTAGAGGCAGAAGGCGGCATTATCTTTTTAAAAAAATTAATCACTTTTGAGTCTGCAAAGGCATCATTTTACCTGGGTACTCTCAGATTCTGAAGTCTGCTATCTATCAGTTTTGTCACTAAACTGATATTTTCTTCTTCCAGGAGCTGAATAGAGGCTTTCAAATCACTCACTTCCTTTTGGTACACCTTAACCTTTTGACAATTTAAAAAAAAAAAANATACTCATTTTGGAAAGCTTTCATAGTAACTATTTCAATAGCGCATACCTAGAGAGAATGCAGCTTTATCAGCAAGCCTTCATATTTGCTGGAGAAACATAGTGACACGTTTTCAGGCAAGGAGAAGGCCTCTCTGGTTCTTTCACATTCTTTTTAGAACCCTTCACTGGCACAACACTGTCAACCACAGCCACACCTTTGGGCTATGCAACCCTGATAGCAGAACTTTCTCACGTAGCCAAACAAGTCTGGGAGACAGAAGCTCTGGATTTTTCTTTNCTCATTTTGGAAAGCTTTCATACTAACTATTTCAATAGCACATACCTAGAGAGAATGTGGCTTTATCAGCAAGCCTGCGTATTTGGTGGAGAAACATAGTGACACGTTTTCAGGCAAAGGGAAGGCCTCTCTGGTTCTTTCACATTCTTCTTAGAACCCTTCACTGGCACAACACTGTCAATCACAGCCACACCTTTGGGCTATGCAACCCTGATAGCAGAACTTCCTCATGTAGCCAAACAAGTCTGGGAGACAGAAGCTCTGGATTTTTCTTTTTACTGCTTTCATATCAGAGCTTTGAGAGAGAAAAACCTTCTTTGTAGAGTTATTCAGGCCCTTGCTCAGCAAGTGTTGCTTTTCTAATTCCTGCCTACACACA
The DNA here is from genome assembly GCA_003993805.1 of Himantopus leucocephalus. NCBI lineage: Eukaryota > Metazoa > Chordata > Aves > Charadriiformes > Recurvirostridae > Himantopus > Himantopus leucocephalus. Next base: position 216,421,420 of record RSEF01000001.1, on the reverse strand, counting down.
AAACCTTCTTACGCAGAATTAGTGAAGTTTTCAGTCCAAGTTAGCCACAACATTGGCTAAACACCAGGTTCTACTTTCTTTTGGACTGGTAATTGCCCCATATTGCCGTGAAGGTATATTAACCAAAGGATACCAGTTATTCAGTTCCCACAATTCCTCTCACTTTTCCTGAAGTACAAGCAAGTTCTTACCCCTTCACTGGGAATTGGGACGTACTATGGGATGGATACCTTCCCAGAAATCTTAGCCATATGCACATGTTAAAAACAGTATCTAGTGATCTGAATGCACATGTTCTCACCAAAGCCAAATTAACCCAGCTATAATAATCTAGATTTGCAGTTAAAAACTAGTTCCCTTTTCTCCCAGGGATTAAAAAAGGTGAAAATGACAGGACATTAACCAGTAACAGGATGTGGCTTGGCACAATGAGGTGATGCAGCTTTGCACCATCTTGGTGTGACACAGTAACCATGGAAAAATGTGACTGAAGTCTCTAAATCTGTTCAAATTTGGAGGTAACTAGTTTAGGGCTGCTTTGGTAAGTCATTTTTCAGTTCAGTGGCCAAACTGAAAAAAATGATGAATTTTGAACCAGGACAAAACTGAAATGTTTGGTTGATTTCCCCAGAAGAAAATACCGGAAGAGTCTGTCAGCTACATATAAACATTAACCTGAAAGAAAATATTTCGTCTGTATAAGAAAAGCACAGAAAATGAATGAGTGAATTCAGAGGACTGGAGAAGTTAGTGATAATAGTTTTGTTTTCCACAATAATTCAAAGCACTAATTCATAACACAGGAAACTTCTAGTTGAGAGGAAAGAAACCCACATCCCTCAATTCTCAGGAGAGGGCCTGTCAGGACATAAGGGTACGCCAAAATGCATCTCCTCTGTTGACACTGCCTAATGTGTGTAAAATTTGTAAGCGTTCAGTGAGACAGGGAGATGGGAAGCGAATTCATATTCATTCAGTGATAGGATGTATAGATTCAAGCTTCTGTTTCTTTATACAGATTAAAACATTAATTCTCTCCTGTTGACCCCACCTCATTGCCTCAGAACCTGTGGTTTGGACACCCTCCCTGGAAAGTTAAAGATGTAGGCTCAGCGCTCATTAAGGGGAAGGAGGAAAGTCATATCCCGGCACACTGGCGAGTGTCTTAAACTAGTAGGTAAAAGGGAGAAAACTCTGCCAGGTTTGTTGATGTGGCACTGAAAAATAATAAGTTCATTTATTAATTTCCAAAAAAGTTTTGCTCAGTTCTAAACTGTGAGGCTGTAAAGGTGGGGAAGGGTACTTCCTCCCGCCAATCTCTTGCTTAGATTTGATCAAAACAAAGAATCTGTATTGATTGGAACCAACACAATCGAACTTTCACCATGGAAAAATCAGTTTCCTAAATCTGGCTCACAAAAAACTTTCTTTATAAGAAAAGTGACAATTATCTAATATATAGCTCTAAATTGCCATTAAAGGACAGTATAAAAGCTATCTAGTAATCAATTACAACTATATTAGATTTTGATTTTCCTTTCTTCAGTGTACTAATCTCCAGGGTTTCTTTATTATCTCCTGTTTAAAGCTGTCTCAAGCCCTTTCTCCAAAAATGTTTCCAACATCTGTATCCATCTTCTTTCAATACAGCAGCACTAGAACTTCAATGCAATTCAAAACTACACTCTTCAGATACTTACATAGTTGAGCTTTTACACTATTTAGTATCCTGATCTCCACAGATATAAGTACTTCATTGTATGGAACGTTGTGGTCCTTCATAAAACTGCTTGGGCAGGAATATGGGTCTTTCATTTGTGAAAGCAGCTGTTCACCTTTTACCTTTATTCACCACATACGCTGTTTGCTACTGAGGATTACAGATTAATTACAGGACAATTGCTCTCCTTTTCCTAAGAAAGCCTTCAAAGGCCCACTACTGCAAACATTTATGACTGTAGGCCACTGTAGTTCAAACCTGAGCTGCCATGGTAAACTGTACGCAAGTGATCCTCTTACCTCTTCTTTTAGCCATTCATTCTCTTCAATTTCTCTGCGACTGTTTTTGTCCAAGTATCTTACAGCATTCTGAGAAAACACAATTTAAGATCATCTCATCTGAAACCAGGACTTTGACAGTGCTGCATGCATTTTGAAGAAGAACCTTCCGCTGTTTAGCAGGAAATAATTAAGAAACATCCACACAACAGACTGTAGCATCCCTTGAAGGATTACAAGGGGATTTAGTCCACAAGGCCAGCTGTTTTTTCTCTATCATCCTGCCTAGTGCAGTTTATATGTCAAGCAATTTACCAATACTTTACAATTTCCCATACCAAAATAGGACATTTTCTTTTTGTCTAACAAGTTCTCCTGTGTTCCCAATACAGCTCAAATCTTCCTGTTTTCATGAAATCAAACCTTTAGCTATTAAAAAAACACAAGCAAAATCACAAATGAGGCAGTACTGACAAGTGAATTAAACATGTAGGGGTCTATGCTAATGAGACAAGGCTACAATTTAATTGTTGATGTCAGTAAGAGGAAAGGAACAACTGGGAGGGAAGATGCCCCCGTAGATCACCGTAAACACAGTCCTCTGGATTGTGTTCTCACATGACTGAAAATTCCAGCACTGAAGTAAGGAAATTTAAATACCTAATGGGCCCAACCAGTGTTTTGTCCTGAAGCAGGATTTGCATTTCATGAGCGTAAAAAGTCGTTACCATAAACACTTTGTAAACCATGTTTGCAAATCAGAGCTGGCAGATACAAAAAAAAATCTATACATCAATAAGCCTAAATTTTACTGTAGAATGCACTATTTTGGCATTTTTAAAATGTTGTACTTTACAAGTACAAAACAACATATTTTTTTTCAAATGGATGTCTATTTCCATGAAGACAATCTCCTAGTGTGTTATTGCTTTTTGAAGTCTATGCAAACATCAAAATTGAGGTCTCGGCAAAAGTGACATGTTCTTGAACAAAACACATCAATGCATGGTGCCCCAGTTTCCCATACCTTGTTTGTAAAATGCCCTCACATCTACTCATTGTTAGTCTGATGTAAAAAAAAAGTACATGCGTGTATAACAGTAACCATTGCCATGTTTAGTAATAAGATTTACAGTTTATTTTACTCTCAATTTATCAGAAAAGTTCCAAGTCTTAATTCGAGTTAAAATAATTATTAATGCAGAGTACATGAATCCTAACTATGACGCAATTAGCACTTTTAAAAAAGGCAGAAGGAATACCTCAGGGGCCTGTTCCTTACAGAACTTTGTGTGCCTCTCAACCAGTCTGTCATTTTCTTCTTTCACTGCTTTCAAAGCATTTCTATAATATTCTTCAAAACAAAAAAGAAGAGCAGAAATCATTATCTGACATCAATTTCTCCTGACAACAAATAGATGATTGGCATGTTGTTCCTAAACTGGAACTCATCAGCCAGCATCACATGCATAGATGCCCCACAGAAAAGGATTCAAACATCCTTGTCCATAGAAATTATCCTCCTAAATCCAAAAGCCAGTAGTGTTAACTACAAAACTAGAAATCTGAAGTGGCTTACACATTTCTGTTGGCAACTACAACAGCTAATAAACTGAGCCATTCTCTGCTAAAAAATTGGTATTTTAACACTGAGTTTTGTCTCTATCGATAGCAGAGCTCCTGGAGTCATGCAGGACATTTGCTTAGAAAACTTATTTTTTAGGTATAGAATCATATTGGATCATCTTATGCACATGCCATTTTTTTCAGTTATCATACAGAGCCTAATAAATTTTCTGACTTATCTAAGCCTTCCAGGGAGTTCTAATATGACAACAGGACAAAATGGAGAATGTGGCAATTACCTCAATGATTTGCTTTCGTTGTTACTTGTGGTCATTATTTAGAAAGTGTCTGATACCTAACTGAATTTTTTTGGCTCCAAGTTCTAGTCATTTCCTATTTAATTATTTCATCCTTCCCTTCAACTGGTTTTATGCTTTTTGAAATAGCCTAGTATTGTCTCCTTTTGAAGGAATGAATGAGATTGTAGCAATTTTCTTTTAAGGAAGGCACTTCATACTTATCCTAGAAGCTTGAAATTCAGCCTAGCTCTGCACTTGTGTTGCAGACAGCCTATTGCTGATCTGTCTGGTCATGGACCCACTGTGGAGTTAAAGGCAGTCAACCGTGAAAGGTGCATTAGTAGTGCATTAGTTCTTAACACTGTGGAAGTTGCCCTGCCTTAGTCAATCCACCATCTAAACTTGGCAGAATGAAATGGAAGTACTTACATGCTATAATTAATTCATCTTTTCATTCTTTCAGACAGCTAAACAACCTGAGTTGTACTGGGAGAATGAAGAAAAGGAGGAACTGTTCAGACATACTTACTGTTTCTAAGGAGGCTATTTTCCCTAACTCTCTCACTGCAACACTGTTTTCCCCAGACCTCATGTTAGTGTATGGCTCTCTTTTGCTTCCTTTCCCCTCCAGCAATTTTGTTTAAAATGTCATCTCCAGACCAATGAACTGTGCCAGCGTCAAGCCCTTCAGTGGCACCTACAGAGGCAGAAACCTCTTGAATTATGCTTATTCCCTCAGCCTGTTACACATTCGAGGAGTGAATAAGCCCAATTTTTTGCCACATCACTCTGGAAGCTTGTTAGGTTTTTTTGTTTTGGGTTTTTTTTTTTTTTTTGTAGGCTAGAAGACCGTACTTCCCAGCCACTTTACAAGTTCGATTTTAGAAAGTTGAGTAAAATAGTATGCTAATATCCAGTACTGGCAGCATCACTTTGCAGTTTGACAATTAGGCAACTGCTATATGTACCTCTGTAACAGTCTTTCTATAAATACACTTCCGTTCGACCACAAATTTTTGGCTCTGTACCCTGTGACATGCAAGAGGTCAGACTGAATGTTCCTACTGGCTCATTCTGGCATTCTCTATAAAAGCCCATTCTCTTTTTTATTTAATATTTCAGCAGCTATATATCAACATTTTAAATTGATTAAGAACATGGAAAATGCATAATGAAAAATATCAACCTCTCCTGAACAAAGAGACTGATATCTGACAAGCTATCTGGCAATGTAGAAAACACAGTGCAGATCTTAATCGTGATAAAATATGTTTCAAGAGACAAAAAGATAGCTAGCTGGCTCTTATCCACAGTAGTTGATGCCTGGTAATGGTTGGCACAGAATATACAGGGACCCTTAGAGCAGTGTCACTGCCTGTTACTACCAGCTGCTTGGCTGTGGTCATGCATACTGAGAGGGACATAAAGGAAGAAAACCAGGACATCCTCCTCCCATTAGAAACATGGGTTATGTAACAGTAAAATATTTAAATGATTTTCAAATAATGCAGTAGTAAAGAAATCTTTGTAAAGCACTCAGCACCAGAATACATAAGCTCTCAAATTAATTCCACTGTTGTGTCAGTATTGAAACAGTTCCCAGTGTTTGTATATGTCTGTACCGGCAATTTTGCAGGGCCTCATACACGAGACTGTGCAACTAGGAGGCAAAGTTCAGACCACTGGCTAAACAGCTCCCTCTAGTTCTGCATTTAAACCACTCTGCTCAATTCAAAAGACTCTGTTCCAAGGATGCTCTCATAATACTTTCCTGTTAAAGGAGTTTTCGACATGTGAAGTGCTTGTAGCGTGACGAGAAGCAACAAGAGCAGAGTCAACATTTTCAAGTATGACCGCTGAGAGCCCTGTGTGTAGGTCACCTAAATACATGTAGGCTTATTTTTAGGAAAAACACTGTCCTTCATTGTAACATTTTTTAGAAATGGGTTGCCTGTATTTTACAAGAAGATAGTCAGAAGACAAGCTTATGAGTTTCTTTAAGTGTTTACAATTTCTGTAACCTTATCAATTTCTTTAATAGAGTGACTTTCACAGAGAGAGCGAGTTCTTCCATTTTATAGGTTTATATAGCCTAGTTTAGGTGCACTGTCTTGGAAAAGTTGATATAAGTTACAATAACTTGACATCAAAATAGATTTATAATTTAATTAGTTCCCAGAAGTAATACAGAAAGAGCTTGTAAGACTTGCATTATACCAGCTGTAAACTGACCTGTAGCCCTGTGAAGGTCATCTTTGATTTGCTTGATGTCTTTTTCCAGATTCATAATCTTGTTGGCCTGTATTTTACTTCCTACATTTTTGTACTCCAACCAATAATCCCTCTCAGCCTGCTTTACTGAAAGTCTTTGGTCAGTTTCTTCAATCTGGGAGTGCAGATCTATTAAAGTAAGAATGCCAGAAGACAAGTGCCTTACCAATTTCTTGAACTGATAGTTCATATTTCTTACAACTTCATCAAATTCTTTAATTAAGGTGCTTTCACTGGGATTGGTGAAAGAAGGGTGATTCTTCTACACTACACTACATTACAACATGATGGCCTCACATAGTGTCAAGGGCCACCATCATTGCTGAAAACAGCTTGATCTTATTCTGCCAAGGAGAGACAACAGTTCTCACTGAAATGTTGTAACCAGACAGATACGTCTCCCATGGAGAATGTCAGGGATGGCAGCCAGAACTGTCAACAATCAAAACTGGCCATTTTTGCTGCCATCAATAATTTTTTTTTTAATCTTCCAGTGGAGCCAGTGCATAGGGCTTTCACAGAGTTCCACTTAATGGAAAATATGAAGCCTCTGTACTTGCACAGTAATACACATCACTTGGAAGGAACAAAACAGAGTCTAATATACAGGGTCAGTTTCTATAAAAGACCCACTTCTATTGAATTTTAACTCAACTTAATTAGCAGGTTTACTTATAAGCCTTCCACAATCTCAGACTAGGCTTAGGGAGCTTAATTTTGGGGAAGAAAAGCTTTATGCTTTTTATGGAACAAAAGGAAGTTTAATCTCTATTTAAAATGAAAAAAAAAAGTACTCAATCCCAACTGTAAACTGCAAGCCACACTTCCAGGAATCACAACATACCTTTCAGAAGTTGTTCTTTGTCCTTAACGTACTGCCATGTTGCTTTCAGCGACTCTTCCACATCATCTCTAGCTACAACCTCCTTTTCATCTTGGTCTTTCTCCTGTTCTTCTATTTGTCTTAATGTACGCCTGATGTGCGCCCGCTGCTCTTCCTTCAGAAGGTCATTCTATGAAAGAACAACAGAAGAAAAGACATGTATTAAAACATTTTCAAATTAGTTTTCAAAGTTGCAAACTTAAGTAATAAAGAAAAGTAAAATCTGACCTAGTGCCAGGATGCACTGCAAAAACACTCAGCTAAACAGCTGCTCTTCATATTTGAAAAGGATGGAGCCGAAGGGAGAGTTTGCAAGTCTCAGAAGTTTCTCAGTAACTTCAAGACCATTACAAGGAAATGAGAGACAAATGACTGCGGTACTTGGTGCAGCACCTGAATAGTCCCCTGTTGCCTGGAAAGAAAGTTCCTTGTTGGTTGATTTAGTAACAATACTTATTTGTAGGAGTTTTTTACTTCACTTCAACATTCTTCATGACAATTTACCACCTTCACGTAGAAATATCAGACAATCAGGTGACTTCCATGTAACCACAGTAGAGAGTCTTGTCAGAGTTGGAATTAGTTATACCTACTGATTCCACCACCGTGATTATATCTCCTTGCCCTGACCCTCTCCAGTGACACTCACATTATTTGAAATTACTGATCGTGTATGTTTGCTCCCAAAGGATACCATAAAGGCACAAATAACCATACCAGCCAAATTGTAACAGTAACTATGCAGCTGACAGACTCTGAAACATTCCCCACTTCTAAACAGATTAAGTCTAAAACACTCAGAAATATTAAGCAGGAAACAAAGAAGGGAGCCCTAAGAACTGTCAAAACATGGCTAAATTGAACAAATAGTACGTAAAGCATGCCCTGCAGTACCTTGCACAGTCTAAAATATGAAGGAGTCCTTGAGAGACATGAACTAGCAGCAAATTGGGGGAATAACCATAAGAGAATTCAGATGTCTGCAGAGAAGAGCCAAATGCCACTTCCACTGATAGTTAAGGCCACAAATGAAACACAGTCCAGGCTTCGGGACTGAAAGGAACACCAACGAAAGCTAAACAGATGGATACTTACAAAAGCAGGGCAAGTATCGGGCACCGGAAGGACAGAGAGACATTGTTTGTTGCCGTGTTTCACTGCTATAGGAAGAGCAGGCTGCAATTTGTTTAATCACATGATCCAGTTTAAGGATTTTTGAGCGATTTGAATTCATTTCATTACGTAACTGTTTATATATCCACTTTCAAAGTTCACTGCTCTCAGGCATCAGATGCTATGGTTCTTTATATGCGGTTCTTTATATATGATTGTTCAAAGTGTCGCTCAGGTGTGATCAGTAGTTACATAACCTTGTTTCTAAAAATCACTCAACATAATTCCTAACCCCAAGAAAGTGACTCTTCTTCAAGCACTGCTAAAAATTGCATCTAGACAGTTGTGTGATGCTCTTTCTTCTTTGTTCACTGTTAACTAAGTTTGCAAGAATAACTAAACTCTCACAGATACCTGTGCAATTCCATTACCTCGGAAGTGCACAAAGGAAGGTCAGCAAACCTCAATACTTGGTTAGATCTGCTAATACTACTGACAAAAATGAAGTTAATACAGTTTATTCTTCTGTGTGTTGAAAGTCTATTCTTGACTTCCTCGAGGAATATTTGCAGGATTGTTTAAAAAGTCACATCTGAATGTACTGCAATAAAGTTACCTCCTGAAAGGTAGGCTCGCTGTCCTCTTTGCTGCACAGTAAGATTAAATACTGAGGCGGTTACTGAGGATCTCATGTGCATTGGAAAACACCTTCACTGAACTCACTTTTACCTACTGTGTCCCATTCTGCAATGTTCTACTCCTGCACCTCTTTTTTTGCGTGGTTATATTTAGGACACTTATGCTTTACGTCACATTTAATTCAGATAACTAACTTTCAAGCACGTAAAGTGACTCACTAACTCTAGTGTCATTGACTGTAAGAAATTCACTGCAATGACTAGTTATAGTAACTGTAGTATTAGGATTAAAAGAATAACATTGAGTCTGTGAGTTAAAATACTACATATAAAATGTGTTGGGAGGAAGAAGCATGGTCACTTACTCTCTCGTGATATTCTTTGTTCTTTTTTTCCACTTGTTTCAGATCAAGCAAAACCCGATCAATTGCTGCTTCTTTTGTCTCAATTCTGTGGGGAAGGAGTAAAGAAAGAGAAGTTCTTACAAAAACAGAAGAGAGGAATATTATTTAAGCTAGATTAGATGTAAATACTACTGAAATGTTTATTTTCGTATCATATTCCTTGACTCATTTGGGTAGATACTACTGTCTGCTTATATATATATAAAGATATTATTTCCAATGTACATCTGGACCTTCATGTTAGTTTGGATCTCATACCCCTACTGGGAAACAGACTCCCTGATTATACTGTTGCTTTGTAACCACTAGAGAGGATTACGCTGGTTTATTCTTTCTGGATGTGGTTTAGCTGACCTGTTGCACAGGTCTCTTTTAAAACAAGATTATTTGTGCTCCAGAAATATTTATTACTCACCACTCACTATAGAGGAAGCCTAGGCAACTCTCTCAGACATAGGTCAGATGAATCCCAAACTGGAGAATTAAATGGAATTCAACTATTCTGAAAATTTGGTTTCATGAGCTTCATAAACTGCATTTGTAAACCAAGAACTGGTTAGCTTTTAAGAAGCGCTAAAGGAATAGGGACTGCAGCCCGAGTAGTTTCCTCTAAGTATGTTCATACATTTTTGTCAAAGAACTAGCTCACTGCTTTCATAATTTTCATAGACTACTTGTCATCCTTTTTGCCACAGCTGTAAAATAAGCATTTTTTTGTGGTGTTCTCTCTTCCAGAATGTGAAACGCTGGGTTGCAAATGCTGTCTATTTGCAAAATTCTCTGTAACATTTCTCTCTCTTCCTGGAATTCATTTACCATCCAGCACAATAGAGGCAAGTATTACAATTATCACAATATCTTTTACTGTTTCAACAGCTATTGTTCCTTGGGCTTTTTGTTTTGGGTTTTTTTTTCCCCTCCCTATTTTATTAAGTTGTTTTAAAGGAAGAACATTTTTTTCTGATTAAGTTTAGATCACTCAGTCATGCAAATTGCAGGTTACTAGATTTGCATCCTCTGGTGGCAGTGTGCTCCAAGGTATTCCTCAGGTTTTCCATTAAGCACAAGGATATTAGTTAGGGAGTCTAGAACAGAGATGTGGGGGTATGGTGGTGATGGCTACAGCAAAAATATCTCACTTATTAGATAGAGGTGACAGCTTGGCCACATACTGTGACCTCCTAAATTACCTGCCATTTAAAACCATTTCTGTATTTTGAATACTGATGCTGATCTTAGTTTCTGCTGCTTTAAGATTTTCCATGAAGTGGCCATCCATACCCATCACTTTGTTGATGTCAGAAATTTATATGAGTAGAATTTGTTGTTTTGTCTGCTGCATATTGGAAATTTCCTCTTCAGATTATTTTTCTATGGTGTTTGTCAGATTCAAAGAGCTAAAAACCCAGCTATTTTTCTCAACTCTGAATACTAGGTTTCATCTAGATGATTTCATCATCTAGAAACAACACTCTTCTCCAGTACCGTGACAGTTTTGGCAGTCATCTATAGGATGTTACTAGGGCGAATCATTCATGGGGTTGTTGTTCCTAACCAATCCTGAAACAGAAAACTGTACTGAAAATGCAAAAAACCTGGCTATGAACAGCAACCATTCTTCAATGTACAGAAGAAAAAGAAGGAATGGAAGTTAAATAACACACGCTTGATAAACCCTAAAGTGAAATGTGAAAGATATTCACTTGGATGATTACGCTGCTTTGTTCAATAAAGCCATACAGAGAAGTTACCGATTACAGACATTAAGAGACAGAGGGAAAGAGAGAGCAAGAGGGAAAGAGAGGATTGAGAAGGATAAGGATAAAGACAGAAAGAAAAATACTTTTCTTCACTTTTCCCCCTACTGTTGCTGTAGGAAGTAAATATCCTGTGTCAGTACCGCACACATTTCAGTGGAAGATCCTTCAGACAAATGAGTCGTTCGCTTGGATATTTGAATATGCATAACAGTAATTTTATCAGAAATTGGTGGGGTTTTTTCGCAGTAATACAGTTTGCTTACTTCTCAGCAAAATAGATGGGTTGGTTTGTTGACTTTTTGGATGGTATTTATTTGTGATATCATTCAGCTAAATCTGGTCTGTTTCCCTATGGAAACTTGTACTCTGTTCTTTGTAAAATGAAATAGAAAATCCCATATAAACCCTGTAAACATCCTACAGATGTCACTAGAGCTATATGTGGTGCTCTTTGGTTTGCTTACCCTGCTTTTCTTTTCTACATCAAGGCTGTACTCCTTGCTCCCTGAAGGCTGATAATTGTTGAATATTGGATGCTGTTGAGGTTTTTCCCTTTCAATTTCTGTCTCTTTGATAAAAGTCACAGAGCTTAATTTTAATCTTTTCAATCATCTACTTAAGAGACTGGAGATCAAATAAATTGGACTGTTTTGTAACTACTTCTGACATTCCCCCCTTATTTTTCTCTGCTTGGTTTTAAGACACCTTTAAGTTATGTCTCCATTATTTTCAAAATAAAACACTTTCCTTTGTGCTCCACCCTAAGCTGCATCAAAGGAGCAAACTGTAGGTCTTAATGTTCTGGCTAGTGACTACATACCTCTGTGAACACAAAGGAATCCTAACAAACACAGTCAAATGTGATCTTGCAACTTCAGCGTATGTTGATCGAAAACTTGCTACTAAGACAAAAATGTGGGGGTTTCTTTGTTTTAATAAACCTCTTTTCCCCCAAGTTGTAACGTAATGGCATAAAATTATTTCTGAGCCACTTAAATGCTTTCTTATAGGTATAGTTTAAAAAGCGTGTATTTCCAAAATAGCCTTAAAAACCCAAAACAAGAACACAAAAGAACAGTACACAACTGCCACAGTCGATCAGCTTGGCTCTGAATTGGATAAGTTGTCTTTGTTATCTGCTTTAGCCATTCACATATTCTATATGAGTGAAAAGTTAAATATACTAAACCTACTGAAATTCTAGTAAGGCTTCTGGGAAAGCTGATTCAGGTTCTGCAAGTTGCTCTTCTGGTTTCTCCTCTTTCTTGTTCTCTTCCATGCTTTTTGTTGTAATTGTGCTAGAAGTTAGATCTGAAGGGAGGAAAGGGCAAGCAGAAAAGAAGAAAAAAACTGAGAAATGAATGACTTTTACAAAATGTCATATGTTCACCAGCCTTTGTCACTTGTGACAAGTTCTTAACAGTTCTGAAATAAACAAAACAAGATGTTTTGTTGACAACAATAACCCTGCCCAGGGTAGCACTCAGGCTGACGGTATTGGGACATACTGGAGTGTTGTCCTGAGTAAAGATGTATTCGTGAACAGCGGCTTCTATCGTTAGTTACTTATTGCATCCCTTGTTGTGGGCTGTGTTTTACATTCTTGCAAATCAAACAAGCAGTTGTTCCTTT
>RSEF01000001.1:216367332-216383562 GCA_003993805.1 Himantopus leucocephalus | reverse complement strand
ACTAGATGATCTTTAATGTCCCTTCCAACCTAAACCATTCTGTGATCACTCTTCTCATTGCCGTACAATACCTAGTGACTCTTTCTAAAGCTAAATCTCCACAAGAATGTTCATTTTACCTGTTCTCTGCTCCTCTTTCTTATAAACTCCTTAATATAGATCACTTACACTATTTCACATTAAAAGTTTCAGCATCTGTAAATGAATGGAAAAATAACATGTGGAAGAGGCATGGCTTACAGGCAAGGCAAGAGCACAGTATGTTTGTATGTGCTCTGCCTTCTGTCCTGACCAGTAAACAGATTGGCACTTTGTGTGTCTAATTGAGGTCTTTTAGGCTGGCCATCATCCCTTCTGATCCACGCTGAATTTTTTGAAAGCTTGCTTGGGCTCTGGATCAGGGATGCCACAAATAACAATAACTTTCTCTAAATTTAGAGCTAAGCATACGTTAAGATCCTGTTGGAGCATCCCTTCTAGCAACATGGTTCTGAGGTTCTTCTCAGGGTACTGATGTTATCCTTAAGCCTCGGTGGATTGAAATTAGTCTAGTAACAAGTAAGCGTGACTAATAAGAAAATAAAGCTCACAATTCTTGTGGAGCTGATTTTAAAAACAAATTAAAAAAACCCTAAACTCACTTTGCAGCATATTTAGTTCTTGTATTTTTAGGTCATACATTTGTGTCAACAAGGAGCTTGCTTACGATGTGAGCAAAGCTTTTTAATCTGAAGTTAATTCTACCCTTAGTGATAAAAAAAATCTCCACAGGTTGATTTATTGTAAAAGACTAAGAATTAGGTGGCTTGAACTCTTTTGCTGAAAATTCAGACTGAGAGATCTTAGTATCTGCTCTTGTCAAACAGAGAATCTGCTTTCACACACAGCTCAGATATATTATAGGAGAAATAGAAATTAATTGTTATTAATTGAAACTCATGCTATTTTTATAACTAGTTCTGAAATCATATACCTGTGTCTAATGGTCATACCACAGACTTCTGATTAACTTTTAATGGGCTTACTTGTTAGTAAGTATAATGTGTGGGTGGCCAAAGTGTATACGTGTGCTTGGAGATTGCCTTCAGCCAAATCAGGGACATCCTGTAAGCTCTTTTCTCGTGCCCTTAGTTGACTGATTTCTTTCTAGCTGGGCAGATTAGCTGAAGAAGGAGCTTCATCACACTGTGAACAACCTGGAGTACTACTCCAAAGGACCTTGAGAATAAGGCTACACTTGCCTGCTGTCCATACTTTCCTTCCTTCCTTTGCTTGGCTTTGTGTAGTGGTTGCATGAGATGAAAGCAGCTCAGAGACGTTTCCCATTGCCAAAGACAGAGGAGATCCAGCATGCCAATTCAGCAACAACCTTTTTTTTTTTTTTTTTTTTAAATAAATGAAACTTGATCTATATTTTTTTTTTCTTTTTTAGCTTTAGTAGTTTAAAAATGGTATTTTTTTTTTAGTGCTTGGTTTAACATGTTAATGGGGCAGGGCTTCTGAGACATTTGGCAAAAATCAAAGTAGCACTCCCAGTTGCTGATTTTTCGGGTGTGTAAATACCTAAATACACCTGGATGAGAATGTTCCCCTTGGGCTGTAAGGTGCATCTGTCTGGGAGGAAAAGGATAAGCTCATGTCTTCTGGATTAATTCCCCCTTGTGGACATTGCTTAGCACCAAATGTGGCTTTCTAAATACAGTGACCATTCAGGAAATAGAGCAATTTTATACTCTAGTAAAATGTGCGTGCCATTATCTGCCCTTTTTAACAAAGCCAACTGACACAAGAATGACTGTGGGTTTGGTGAGGTGGTTGGTTGTTGCTCTCCAGAGATATATTAAAAAAAAAAAATCCTAACAACACCCCCAACTCCCTATTCTGAGCAAACTCCTTTTTCTGGCTAAGTCTCCATTTGTCACTGGACAGACAAAAAAATAAGGGGTTGGATATCCACCAGAAGGCTCTTCTGCATCCTCTGTGGTTTCTGCCAGGTTCATCAGACCAAAGTAACAGTGAACTACCTTGGTCTCAGCCCACCTTGTGAAAAGCCAGTAAAAAAAGCAGGACTGTTTTCATCTTAATCTGGTGAGATAAGTGGGGTTAAGGAAGAGACCCTACTTGCTGGTCTTGGTAGCAAACATGGCATTGGACTATACTGGGAACTGGGCTGATACCTTTTCTTCCCAGTAGCGATCACTAACTTGTCTACTAGTAACAGATGGATTATTTGACTGGATGATGCTTGTTTGGAACAGCTCATAAAGCAGGGTGGATGGAGCTTATTTTGTACAGTAGAAGAGTGTGCTTAAGGGAAAAACTGGATATTAGTAAGGCTGTTTAACCTCTAAATGGAGTACTCCTTCAATAAGTATGTTTTTCCCTACAGTACAAAAACTATCTTGGTAAGATCTATCACTTGTTTGTGCCTGGAACCGTGTTGTATTATTGAGTGCCAAACTGAAGCCTTTGTCTTCAGAGTAGATTAGTCTTGATTTGTAGCTCGCATGAAATCCTTAAGTGTGACCTCTTCTTTAGCACAGCATCGGTTTCTTGGAGAAGCCCTTGCCGTGAAGAAGCCTATAAAGTACTGGGAACACTGTTTGAGCGGAACCTGTGAGGGAATGAACATACTTTCATGCAACCTCTCCTCCCCAGATTCAGGTCGTCCTGTACTGCTGTCCAGGCTGACTCTAATACCAAAGGTGTATTGTCACAGGATAGCTCTTCCTTCGTTGTGAAGGTTTTGTTGCTTGTTTGGTTTTTTCCATGGCAGGTTTACTTGAGTTGTGTATAAAGAGGGAGGGGAGGCCATGGGGAAGCCTCTATGCCAATCCGTTAAAACAAGCAGACAAACTAACCACTGGAAGGCTGGTCTAGAAATTAGACAAGTGGAAGGTAATGGAAACTGTGAAGGCTGGCAGACCTTTAAAGACTCCTACCTGTTGTACCCTGTAACCTCAACAGTACTGCTACAGATTTCCTGAATGGAATAAAATTAAGCTTCCCTATAGTAAGAAATGCTTAAACAAATTTACATATTCTGTGTGTCTGCCTAGGGAGTATCTAATTACATGATTTATAACATATTACTTATAAAATGAAGCTTACTTCAAACTTGACAGTGAAACTACTAATAGGAGAATAAGTCTGAATGCTAACTGCAGGTGACATAGCTGAAAAGCATATAAAAATAAAGGACTCCATCTTCAGTGCAGAATATATATGTGATTTAATCCCTCATGGCAGCGGGGTTGGAACTAGATGATCTTTAAGGTCCCTTCCAACCGAAACCATTTTATGATTCTAAATGAAATATGGGGACAACATGCCATCCTGATGCCCCACATGTGGCCCCGTCTCCTAGGAGAGAAATGATGTATAGCAGGGTTAATGTGGTTATTGTGTTTCACAGACACTTGCGCAGCACAGGAGTTGGGATCATAGTTTTGGTTCCAGATTCTGGTGGAGACCATATTTAGTGGGCAACAGAGCTGCCTGCTTTCACTTCTTCCTCTCCAGAATCAGTTGACTTGTCTCACACCTACGAGCATGTAACTCATTCATTCTGATGCTACAGGCCTGGATGTGTCTGTCTTCCCTTCTGACTTCAGAATAAATGTCAGTTTGTCTTGTTAGTCATCGAGACTTGTGCTGACTACAGCCTAGTTAGTTCTTCAAGGATCCAAAAGCAAGATGCTAGCCGAGATTAATTCATCAGGATATGGTTAGTAGACCTAACATGCCCAGACTTCTGAATAGGCATAAAATGGAAGAACATGCAGGACTACAGACAGAACTAGACTGCCTTTTTCTTGTCTCCACCTACATCTACCTACTGAAAACCTTGCTATCCAAAGAGACCACAAAGGCAAGAATTAAAGAGGTGTTGCTGATGAGGTATCATGATGACAAGGATGGGGAAAGGCTGCAAAAACCCATTGGTTTGCTTTGTTCTTCTTAGTATAGCCCTCAACCAGTTTAAAATTATATTGCTTTATTTCTTAAACCAATCGAATAGTAATTTGTATGTGTGCAGCTACCATGCAAAAGGAATAATCCATATTCCCAACACAGGACTGCCCATTATAAATGTTTTGGGTGTAGTTTTCTAACCAATGACAGAACAGACTTTTTTCCTGCACCTTATCTAGAGAAGTACAGACTAAAAAGGCACGCTCATGCAAAGTGGAGTGTTTAAACAGTTAATCCTCTTGCCTTGTAAACCTTTTATGCCTGTTTCCCATTCTCAAATTAAAAAAAAATAACCTAATCATCAAGTCAGACACTTATAATGCGTGGTCTAATATCCTTTTAGTCCTGTTCTTGAATGAGTGATACTATGAAAAGTTTCTTGTCTGTGTTTGTTTGGTAGGTGATGCAGAACCTAAATCCTTTGTCGTCTTTTTGTTGATTTGGGGTTTGTTGTTATGCCTGCAGCAAATAGAATTCAGGATAAATTCCTCAAAAGTCTCTCTCCTTCCACCTTTTCCTTGGTATTTCATTTGCAGGAGGGAGGTTTTGGAAGTGAATTTGTAGATAAGGTGGTGATATCAGGCTTTAAAAAGTCTTCATTTTGCTGCCAGTCACTGGGGTGCTTTTTTCATACGTTCAGAATAGAGGGTGTGAGACGCTAATGAATCTGTCTCTTTGAGCCAAACATAGACCCTGATTTAAATGCTTCTTAGTTGGTCACAAGAAGGCCCAGAATGTACTGGCACCACACAGACTTCCCTGTGCGAAAAGCTCAGTTTAAGCTGTCAATTGAGGAATAAGTCAATAAAAGAATTAAGATGTCAGTTGTCACATTTTGCAAATCCTGTCATGGTTTGTAATACAGATTATGAATAAGGGGGGTACAGGGGAAAGAATTGAGACACTGAGGAGGTGTAGCTGAACAGTTGAGATGCAGATATGTAGATACTGTTGTCTCAAAAAAAGAAACAGAAGTCATTATCTTTTCGCCATAACATGCAATGAGCTATTACACTAGCCTACAAAGCTTAAGATAAACCATTCTGGATTTGCTGATAGGAAGGTTGACAGGGACTGATTATATCAGAGCAGATTTCCTGCCTTGCATGTGATTTAGCCCGCTATCAGATGTTCTGGAGGTGGGGAGAAACAGCCCAATTAATGCATGTATAGATTTACTGTTTGCCTGCAGAGTGCCAGACGGTTGCTTTGTATGCCCAAGCAATGTAATTCTGCATGTACTTAATGCACTAGTGGGATGAGAAAATTGTCATCTTGCCATCAGAAATGTTCCACGTAGGCATAGAGGGAAAATATTAAGTAATGGGGAACTCAGGCTTATTTTAAAAGGGAATTTTAAAGTGAATTCCTTTTAGCTATGTACCTTCCTTTTCTTGAGTTTAATGTTCCTATAGAAGAAACAGGCACTAGCTTTATTATAACTTTAGGCAGTTTCACTCTGAAAACTGCAACATAGGCTAACTGGCATTTTAACAGACCACTGAGGGACTCCAGAACACATGCTTACGTCGTATGTAAAGCTGTTACTGCATTTTCTCCTAATTGCAAATTTGGCAACTGAGCCTGCAATCTAAATCTTAATCTGAATGCCTACTAGTTCTTTGGTCACCAAGAGGAAAATAACATAATGACAATTTACTTAGGCTTTCTGTTTACTGGGGAGCTGGTGTAGAATCAACTCTTGGCTTCTAATCCTGTTGTGGTGTGCTGGGAGGCGTACGTAGCGGTGGAAAAAGATGACTGTTGTCTGATTTCTCCACAATTCCTTTTAAGGTAAAGCATCATCTAAATCTAATGCCTAGCAGTCAAACAGGCCCACACGGTGCAAGCAGTTTGATATTATTGCTAAGGCCTGCTCATAGCAGAGCTTGAGAATTCACATAGCATTGTAAAAATTCCCATTTGTAACCTCAGCAGCTGTTTTTTGCAACAAGTCTATGATGTATTGGTGAATGCAGACTTCTTAAAAGCCTTTTTCTCTGCCAAGACTTAGAACTACTTGTCTTGCTGATAGCGGAAATCTGCTGCTTTATTTGTGGCTAGGGAGTGCCTGGGAATAGCTCTAATATTTATGTTGCTCTTAGTTCCTCAAAAAATGGGACTAAGAGGCTAAATACTTCTCTTGAAGAGTGTAAGCCAAGCTAACAAGGGTCAAGTGCTATCAAGGTGAGAAGAGAAGATAAAGGAAGTAGTTTGTAAGTCAACTGCTGTGAGCTTCTGTGACTTCTTACTACACAAGCCCTGTCAGCCGCATGGGTCATTTGTGAAGGAAGTACTGGGGACATTGAGGGCACATTTACACCTTTGTTAGCAGCATAATTGTCTCCCAAAGTCTAGAAGGCCTGTTTAGCTGGTGCAGTAAAGGTACACTAACTTCCTTAGGCAGCAAGCAGGGGTGGGAGCAAGGTGCCTGACATTGACTTTCAGCCAAAATGACGGCTGCATTGGCTGTGAGCGACATTCAGTGAGAGTCTAGAGCCATGACAAATCCATGCTTCTGTCTCTGTCCTTTTTGTGTTATGTTAATCGGTCACAGCTCTGAGTCCAGCAAGTACATAAGTAGGCTGACACAGCTGAGAGGCCTGGGATCCTGTCCGCTTCTACGGCGGTTTTTGGGTCTGAGCTGACTCAAAAAGGTCTCCTACCACACCCTAGTTTCAGTGGTTGAATACAAACGGTAAAGAAGTGAGCAGTCTGGGGTAAAAGGGTTGAATCAAACAGGGTGAAGGCACCGAATACTTGTTCTGTGACTCAGTACCTTTCCTCTTGAGAACCTCCCTCAGCATGTGTTGTCATACTGCCCTGAAGCACTGGCTGGGGTCAGAGCTCTGCTGCCCTGCAGGCTGTTCAAATAGCCGAAAAGCCAGTCCCTAGCCCTAAGGAGCATCTGTTCTGAGAAGGCAAATAACACATGGGAAAGAAGGTGAAAGGGAGAAGCAGTCTACTGTGTAAAAAGGTCTTGCGTGCCGTATTTCCACTATTCTTGTTGGCTGTGCTCATAAACTGGCTGAAGCAATGAGGAGTTGGCTCATACCTGAGTAATATACTTGCTTGAGGACAGAGGGAAGCTACTGCTGTGTTCCTGCTCCAACTTGGAAGACCTGCAGCATACGAGAAGTGTGTATTTTGGCTCTTACAGAAGCACAGTTATAAGCAAGAGGGAGGGCCAAATTTTAAATGGCCCACTAATGCTATGGACTGTTGAATCTTGGCATTAAAAATGCCGATGGTGACCTCAACTCCTGGCAGCCTCAACTGTGTGTAGCTGGTTTGAGACAGAATTTGTTTACACACCTAGGAGGGACTGACTGTTGACAGTACTTTCAAAAAGAAGTTTAGGTATTCAAATTCTAATATAGCTGATGCATTCAAATAAGCCTTTTCATTTCTGGCCATACAAGGATGAAGAAGAAGTTGAGTGATAGGTGAGAATGGCCTGTCTTAGTGTGGTGATTGGGACGGGCTCAGTGTCCTTTTTCTGCTGTGAATGACTGACTGTCATCATAGCTACTTGATTGATTGCCCTAGAAGTTCCTTCTCCTAAACTCATGAGCAATATAATACTGGCATGAACCTCGTTGGAGTTGGACTGGATGACCTTTAAAGGTTCCTTCCAACCCAAACCATTCTATGATTGGCCATCAGGCCTGTGGAGGATAGCACCATCCCACAACAATGTGGGTTGTGTTTAGCCTTAAAGTCTCTGAGTAACTTGATTTGTTTTGATTTCTCCCTTGGGTTCTGTTATTAGCTTGTTTGCTGAAGGAAAGGACATAAATGGCAAAGGCAGATGAAGCCTGACTTGACTTTTTTGATTAAGTACTCTCTAAATCTGTGTAGTAACTTTCCTGGTCTGCAGGTTAGTCTCCAGGCTATGTATGAGCATATGCCTAANAGTCTCCAGGCTATGTATAAGCATATGCCTAATGTGTTATATGCCTAATAAGGAAAGAAAACAACCTCTCAAATTACACGCAGCAACTCCTTATTCTGTTAAAGTGTGCTTCATAAAAGCAGGGTGACCCTGAAATCAAATTATTATAAATTTGCTTCACAGTATTTANATGTGTTATATGCCTAATAAGGAAAGAAAACAACCTCTCAAATTCCACGCAGCAACTCCTTATTCTGTTAAAGTGCGCTTCATAAAAGCAGGGTGACCCTGAAGTCAAATTATTATAAATTTGCTTCACAGTATTTTAAATGGCTGCAGTTCATGTGATGGATATATGTAGATTAATAAACTGCACAAACTTATTTTGTTGTTTCTTCCATTCAGTGCTGTCTTCCTTCCTAACTCATTGTATCCGTATAAGGATTTTTGTGAAACGTATGGAAAAAATGGCACCATCTTGCCAGTACACTCTTGGAATGTGTATGTAAAAGTAGTGCCATATGAACAGCCTGAAAAGGCATCTCCTGAGCCCCAAAACAGCCAGAGACTTAATTTTGGCACAGATTTCTTATGCTGCCCTGCTAGCTTGTCTCTATTTTAACCTTGGAAAACTGACTTTGGAGGCAAGAAATCGAGATCTGCAGTTACTGGAGACTTCTCCAGGGCTGTCTCTGCTTGAGAGTTTATCATAGCAAAGCATGGGGGGTTTTTTTGTTGTGGTTTGTTTTTTTTTAAGAGTTCCTTTAATTGATGCTCTGAGGGTAACGNTCTGAGGGTAACAGGGCTGAGGATCTTCGCTCTCCAGCTCATTGTCATCCTTCATAATTAAATAAGGAGAATAACAGGTCAGAAGATGGAAATAGCATGCTGATACAGCATTTAAAAAAACCAACCAGCACAACTCCCCCCCAGAAAACCCAGAACCATCTGACTTTTGTTCTGTTCACACAGGTATGTAGATTGTGTGTATCTCATCTACTAATTTTTTTTCTTCTGTCCCCAGGCATTTACCAGAAAAAGTCAAAGATGATGTTCAGCTAAAGAATATGAGTGGGCAGTGGTTTTACGAAGCAAAGTCAAAGAGGCACAGAGATAAGATACATGGAGCAGATATTATTAGAGCTTCCATGCGCCGGAAGCCTGCCACTCTTGGTAAGCATTTGGTTTATATTTTATTTTGGAAAGGCTGGCTCTTACTTAGATAACGTCAGGCACTGTTGTCTGTGAAATACATGAAGAATATTGCTATCTCTGCAAGCAGAAAATGATTGAAAAGAGAGATTTCCCATGTAGTTTACAGTGTAAGCTTTCCAATGCTACGTATTAAAGAGAGAATTCTTTGTGGTGACTGCTAACAGGAGGGACTAGCTTGTGTTTATGTGTAGGACTAAAAGCCCTTTGCACTCCTGGACTGCATTCTTATGTCCGTTTTTGAGGCCGTGTGAGCTACGCTGGAATGTGCAAAGAATCAGAGATTGAGGAAATTGCTCTTTAGTATGGATTTCCAAGTCTTTGGGTGCTTAGTTTGAGACTTCTGAGGCTTAATTTATTTTTTTATTTTTAAGGTGACCAAAGATACTTCAAATTGATTTGAAATGGTAGGCACCACGAGCTAGAGCTAGTGGTTATAACTACTGAAATATATGTGCCAGGAACTCTGGCAGCTAGAACTGGCCTCCTGTGTACACGTTACCTTTGAATGCACCCGCCATTCCCTACATTTGGGTGTCCTCAAATGATCTTTTAGAAATGTTTGTTAATGCCAACTGTCTTCATGTGCTAGATAACAGTTGCAGACATTAATTTAGTAGTATAGATAGGGAGTAGTATATTGTGTGTAAATTGAGTAATGTCGACAAGCTTGGTGCTCACTTGATAGTAAATATTATATTATGAAACTCTTATCTTCCCACATTATAATTTTTTTAAATAATGCACTGTGTTTAACATCAGAAATAAATATAGTGTTTTGTTTGGAGAGAAACAAAACAAAAGAGTAGAACGTAAGAGCCGCTCTACTGGACCAGACCAAAAACACGTCTCCCCGTCACCCTGCATCTGAGCGTGCCTGGCAGCGAGGAGCGTGTTCAGGCTCCGAGGCCGGGACCCAGGACCAGCCTGCAGCCAGTTGCACCTCAGACTCTTTTGAAATAGAGGAGGTATATCTGGATTATTTTGCCCCCTCATTAATTTGTTCAAGAAGTTCTTTAAAGCCATGCCTCTCTAACATTCACCATGTCCTGTCTCGATGCATTTTAAAATGAAGGTTTTCCACATAAGAAATGACCATTTCCTTTTCTGATTTTGAACTGATCACCATTAACATTATCCCTGGGAGAGAAAGTAAACAGTCGATCTATATTCACAAAAACATATATTATATAGTATACAGGATTTCATAGACTTCTATTATAAATCTCTCAGACTTTCTAATCTGAAGATTCCTGGTCTATTTTGTCATTCTTTGTACAGAAAGTGATTTTTTTCTGAGAAGTTGACCTCTTGATTGAGAAAAATCCCCTCTTCACCTTCTCTGGTTCTACTAAACCCTTTTGACTTACAAGGGCAAAACTCTTATTATTCTCACCTGATTGTACTGATACTTGTAATTTTTTTTTCCTTTTTTTTTTTAAGTTCTCTTAAGGGATTTTGCTGTGCGCTAGTGAAGCAAGTAAGGTACTTCTGTCAATGCTGTGAAGGACTACAGCTTGCTACTTTCTATAGGTTTTGTAACTACCGCTTAGCCTTGTTTTCCTGTGTCTAATCCTGCCGTGTTACACCTTCTTAATTCCTATATTCCCAGAGATGAGTTTGGATAACGGCGGTTTAGTCAGTTTGAGATTACTGTGTGTGATGTGTTTGGGTTTTTAAGTTAGCAAGAAAAGGCCTGAAACAGAAAAGAATGCAAAAATTCATAGGTGGTTAGTGCGGTGTATTTGTGGTTTGGGCTGGTTTTAGACTTGAAAGTTATGAAAATCAGCTGTAAAATTTTACCTAAATTTTATAGTAATTTATAGCTTAAAGGACAGTACTTAAAGCCATATTATCTGAAAGGAAGGTTAATTACTGCCAATCTTATTGCTTGAACAAAGGGGCATACTGATACCTTCAGAACTATGTGCAGTTGCTTGGTTTCAATGACTCATTAGATGTCAAGATACTTTTGCTTGCAGTTATGGATAGCAAAATTGAGAATAAAAATCTTGCTTAATTTTGCACACTAAGGAATTCTTCATTTCTAACCTGTTGGAGAAGTGCAAAAAAGCAGTAGAGGAAATAAAGTAAACTAATGTTTTGACTGTGAAAGCGGTTATCAGAGTAGGATTCTGTCCTACCCTAGAAAGAAATGAAATGTATTTGCTAAATTAGGCTTTTTGTTTGGGTTTTTTTTTTTATACTTACCTTCTTAATTTCATATGGTAATTCTATCCATAAAGGATTAGCCACCTGCTTAAAGGATAGTTATGACTAACTTCCAGTTTACTGCTGTAGGAAGGGAATAATTCACTTGATTAACTGAACTTCAACATATTTTCAGTTTCCTCTGGTTTAATTGTTTTTGTTTCCTCAGGACACTGAGGTTGAATTTTCAATGTTTATCTAGCTGCAAGAACTACAGCATCAGTCTTTACCAGAGTTGTAGAAAACTCCTCAATTTAGGATCACTTTAAGGTCTAAAGCACATGTACCTAAAGTAGTAGAGTGAAGTATTCAGAGCAGTATGTGACATTTCTAGTAGCGTTAAAAACATTATTCTTCAGAAGGCACCAGGTCTGCTTCTGTACACAATTCAAGTATAGTGGATTTTTGAAATAGCTGTAGGTCTGAATGCAAATACTTGTATTTGCTCCTCAAGAAATCCTCTATGAACATATGGGAGACAACAATATTCTTGTTTCGTGTTTTAGCTGAAGTGAGTCAGAACAAATCAAACAAAGCAAAGAACAGCTGGGTGAGCAATGTTAATAAAGAAGTCTTTGTGTCACCAGAACTACATGGCATTGTGGAACATCAAGAAGAAGAACAACAACTGAAATCTAGTTCAAGGTAAGCTGTCTTTAATCACACTTAGTATGTGTATATTAGGACAGGTAAAAATTGTGAGCTGTAAGTTCCATCTAAAATATTGTACTCGCCTCTTATTTCAAAGATCATCTAATATTTCCTCAGAATTGCCCAAGGAATCTGTGCATGTGAAAGGCTGACAAATGATAGTCGTGCATTGATAATTGTTCTACATTCAAATGCAGAACAATCTCTGGCTTACCTCTTCAAGGAAAAAGTTGTCAACGGTGTATAGAATGGTCCCATGCATGTTCTCATGTCACAGTTTAGTGAGACCAGGATTTTCTTGTTAGAATGGCTGGCCACGATCAGTCCTCTGCAGTTAGTAACAAGGGGACAATAACATCTGCATCTCTTCCTTCTGTCACTTAATGAGGCCAGACTATTGATTCAGCCTGAATTTTGAGCTTGGATCATATGAAGAATGAGAAACTGAGAAATTGCTCTTTAGAATTTTCCAGATTTTTAGGTGCACAGTTTAAGATCTCTGAGACTTTTTAAGGAGACCAAATGTATTTCAGGTGGAACGAACCAGAATCTTTGGATGGATACTTGCAGAAAATAAGTTAGATTATGCCAAGAAAAATAAATGTCATTCTGGAAGGGAGGGGCTTCCATTCAGAGAAAGGCCAGACGGTCGGCTTGGATATGTCTGAATGGCTATAGTTGTTGCAGGAAAGCTGGGTGATAAGTAGTTTCTGAACTACAGAGGATGTTGTATTAAATGACTCTATCTCAAGTCTGTAAACATCCCGAACAGCTCCATTTTACTTTGAAATATTCTGAGTTGATTTCTGAGGGAGACATGTCTTCTCTTTAAAATGCCTACATGTAGTAATTCATTGGCTGTGTGAAAAGCTTTCAAAAGGCCTGCATTTGAAAAGGCAAATGCTGGTCTCTTAGCTAGGGTGACAGCAGGTGGAGATGAAATGTCTTTAAATGGCCA
Organism: Himantopus leucocephalus; assembly: GCA_003993805.1. Lineage (NCBI taxonomy): Eukaryota > Metazoa > Chordata > Aves > Charadriiformes > Recurvirostridae > Himantopus > Himantopus leucocephalus. Next base: position 216,370,660 of record RSEF01000001.1, on the reverse strand, counting down.
GATTCCTCAACATCATTGAGGAAACAAGAACCAGGGTGTAACACAGGTAGCCATTGTTTGTGCTTTCAGTGAACGGAGTGAGGTAAGAACCAGAGTTTCTTCTTAGGATGACTGTTTTACTTCTGGTTGTGCCATTGATCAGCTCTGTAACCTTTCACTTTCTTGTCTGTCTTCTAAGTCCTTCTCTGTACATCGTCTGTTTTTTCTTTGCAGCAAGGCTTGTCTCCTACTATGCATTTGTACACTATCTAGTAGCAGTTGAGTCTTTCACTTTCGTGGTCTGCAAACTGGGCACGCGCGTTCATGATGAATGGCACCAAAGGTTGGTGTAAGTCTTAACCACTCTGGCTTGCATTTCTGGTCTTTCTTATCCTTTAGGTATCATTATCAGTGAACTCAAAGGCATATTTGTCTTACCCACATCTGAATTGTGCTGAAAAAGGTCAAATAAACCACTTTGTTTTAGACTTCCCAAAAAAAAAAAGTACAATGAGGATGATAAAGGTTGCTTATCACAAGAAAGAGCCTAGCTTCCCCCCACCCCAAGCTGGCTGATAATGCTGACAGAGTTAGTTGTTACTGAATGTAAGGTTTTTTTACAGGTGGCTTTTACCTTCAGGAGATTGTTGTGGAGTTATTTCTTTATGGGCAGCACTAGACACACTGCGGTTTACTGTATCTTTTAGAATATTTTGCGTGTCATCTTGCACATCAGGAAAAGATGATGATACTTTAAAAGAAGCACAGCCTTATAATGTTATTCTCACCATTACAACTCCACAAATAGTGTATTACTCTTTATCAATCACACACATCATAAACTGCCAGGGCAACCTCTTCAAAAATATATAACATAATGAGGTTTAAGAACATGTAGACAATTGTTTGCAATATGACCAACTTAATAGTGGTCTTTAACTTGAGGTGATTTGATGACTTATTTCAGGTCACAGCCATGCAAAGCTTGATAATTATTGTCCAGGCCCCTCTTCTGCCCTTTGCTCCAAATTGTGCCAGAAATTAATCAGCCTCTATGCCTTGTTCATGTGCTCATACTCTTATCAATAGCTCAAGATCTTCCCTCTAAAGCAAGCTGTTACAGTCCAGGATTTATGAGACAGTTTGAACTGGACCTTAGGAAGTCATCTATAATATGTGGGCTGGATGCTTACTTGCATTTACTTTGCATAAATACTTGATTAGATGTCTTGGTTTATTTGCTTCTAAAATGTCAAAAGCTGCAGCAAGCAAATGTGGCAGGACTATGTGAAATTCATTGCTTATGATTTTAGTATGGGCTTGTTTCACTGTGACTGAGACTAGTCTACGCAACATTGCATGTGGGAAATTGCAGGAGGTGCCATATGTTTTTCAAATACTCCTCCTTTCTGTTCTCTTGATACTGGACTTTGAAAGAAACTGGTCTGACGTGGCTGCGGGCCTGTCTCTAATGACAGCAGCTGATCAGGAATTGAGGGGAAACAATGCTGGGGAAGCAATAACCCTACCAGTTGGGTTGGGAAGGGAAAGCCTAAACACTGCAAACATTTAATTTGGTTGTTAGGATAGCAGAGCTGCAAGGAATTAATTTCTGTTGACTCTTTCTCTTGCAATGCAATAGTCTCAACATGGCTCTAAGAGGATGAAACAGAGTATTGTTCTGGAGCTCGGGATTGCATAAAGTGAGTTAACAGCTTCTAGTGTCCAAATGCTACATGTGGTTCAAGCACTTGGAGTTTCAAAACACTTTATAGTGCTACTTTAAGGGTCGGTTTGTGGGAGCTTTGGGGTTTAGGATTCAGGAGGGGTTTTTTTCCCCTTCTTCTAAGAGTGGGCTTCAGGCCAGCACCGCCTTGTAGGCTTTGCATAAACTGAACAACTGCTAACGTGAGGATTGGGACTGGAAGATATGTGATAACAAATTACCCAGACCTTTTCTGTTCTGAATCCTATTCTTAAACCAAAAGAATTCTTACCAAATGGGAAGAAAGTTCAGTTCTGGTAGATCTATGTTTGTAAACTGCTGAAGGTCAAATCCAGCCCTGGGGCCAGTTCAGCTGCTGTTGCATCAGGGTGCTGCTATATTAGGTGGAACAGAAGTCAGCCCACAGCTATATTCTTAATCAACATGGTGATCTTCATCCCCACACCCCAAATATCTAAATTCAGTAATGAATCTATGAACAACGTTTTTCTTGGGTGTTACATCACTATGGTACCTTTCTTGCATACCATAGCCTTTACAGGCCAGGTGTGTGAAGTGTCTTTGAAGGTGTAACCTAGCACAGAACGAGTTTTCATAGGGTGACTCAGACTGTCAATATTGCCTCTGTTCAGTGATACCATCTGTCAATATGCTGAATCTCAAAAAAGAACAACGTTAAAGGGGTTTTATGTTTCAAATTAAGATTTGTTGGTTTTCTTCCCTAGGCTAGAAAATAGTCTTATTGAACAGGTGACAAGTGTGGGTCCTAAAGTTCTGTAAGGTAAAAACTTGCACAGAAGATCTAGTTCTTAAAATCCATGTAACTTTTCTGGAATAATAGGGGTTCTGGCATACCTAGATAAGGACATTTTTATGGAGTACTGTTAAATTGCACTAGCTTTACTCACACCAGATTCTCTACCCTTTGGGACGAGCCCAGGAAAGCTTATTTGCTTGAATGGGAGGCTATTTCTGGGTGGACTGTATTGATAGTGCCTGCAAATCTATAACCCCTTTCTCCAGCTTTGCTCCTGCTGTTGCCTTGTTGCCTCTAAATTCCTGTCCAGTGCTGTCCAGTCTGTGTGGAGTTTGGGCCTTCACTGTGGTTCTCAGAACTTTGTTTTGCTGAATTGCAATGCAGGAATTTTTTGAATCTGTATGTATTTATAAGTTTGGTTTCATACGCTCTCTTAGATTAGCCTTGCGAGTACGGTGTATCTGGGAACTGTTTGTTCAGATTTCCTATCTGTACGGGTTGAGGGTAAACTCATATTTTCAGACCCTTTGTTGTGAAACTTAGTTATAGGATCCTGGGTGTGGGTTTTTTTTTATCTCTACTTTGTTTTCTTTAGAGCAGGGTTTTCAGTATGTAATGCCAAATTAACTTTAATTATTCTATGGTAAGTCTGAAGTAGCATTGCATTAAAATATTGTTGGATTGTGTGTGTTCAATGAGACCTAAAAAAGTTATCTCCCCATCTGTAAAAACTGCAGACTGAAGAATGTCTTATTGGTTTCTTGTGGCCCAGAGTACATAACAGTATTTTCCTTGTTTAAAATGAGGGAAAGGTTGAAGCATTCATGACCTAGACCTTAAAAAAAAAAAAAAAAAAAAAAAAAAAA
>RSEF01000001.1:216354645-216366332 GCA_003993805.1 Himantopus leucocephalus | reverse complement strand
GATGGGGCCAGACTCTTGGTGGTGGCACCACTCTTCAGTGGTGCCCAGCAACAGGACAAAGGGCAATGGGCGCAAACTGGAACACATGAAATTCCACCTCAACATAAAGAAAAACTTCTTTACTTTGAGGGTGGCAGAGCACTGGAACAGGCTGCCCAGAGAGGTTGTGGAGTCTCCTTCTCTGGAGATATTCAAGACTCGCCTGGATGCGATCTTGTGCAACCTGCTGTAGGTGAACCTGCTTTAGCAGGGGGGTTGGACTAGATGATCTCCAGAGGGCCCTTCCAACCCTGACCATTCTGTGATTCTGTAATCCTTCTTTCATTGAGATCAGCAGAGTAGCTGGGCTTCTACAGCAACCAGAGACTGCAGATCTATTTTAGCCAATGAGCCATTAGTTTATGCTGGTCTAGGAAATTCTGCTTTCTGTTAAACTGCAGCAGCTTATTTATAGTCTCACAGAGTTGGCATTAACACTATCCAGTCTTCTCAAAATGTGCACTGTTTGTTTTGTTCTAATCCATCTGTTTGAAAAACAACAAGTTAAATGGGTTACGCATTATGTGTGTTGTTTTGATGACAGATTTGGAATTTCCTGCCTCGGATAAAGGAGCAAGGATTAGCCTTAAAGATGCAATTCCACCTCTGCCATCAAGATACAATGCTTGGCTTGCAAAAGGGGGAACAATCCTGTTTTTGCAAGGAATTCTAGGGTCCCCTTTTCCAAAGCGGGAAAACTGCACTCCAGTTGCTTGGATAAATTGTCAGGGGTGTCCCTTATTTTACAGGCAGCTGCTAAGACCTAGGAGGGATGCTGTCTTTCCTTGTTGCCACTGACGGAAGAGTAAGAGGTGACTTCTGATGTGTATGTGGTTTTTGTATAATCTGAGTTTCGTTGTATTACCCGGGCTGAACATCCTACAGGTCATTAGGAATATAAGAAGGTTTAAGAGAGGTGCAGGCAAAGAAATGCCATATAGATAGTATCAGACACAATTTCACATATTTACTCATGTCCCTTTGCTACTTGAGTACCCTGCAAGAGAAACAACACCTGAAGGGTAAGGCAGGGTCCTAAAGCAAGTATTACATTAAACAAGTGTCATGGTTTCAGCTGGGATGGAGTTGAATTTCTGGCTGGCAGCTGGTGTGGTGCTGTGTTTTGGGATGGGAGTGTTGTTGATGGCACACCGACGTTTTCGGTTGTTGCTAAGCAGTCAAGACCTTTTCTGGTCCTCATACTGCCCCGCCAGGGAGTAGACTGGGGGGTGCACAAAAAGTTGGGAGGAAACACAGCTGGGACAGCTGACCCCAACTGACCAAAGGAATATTCTACGCCGTGTGACATTATGCTCAGTATATAAAGCTGGGGGAAGAAGAAGGACAGGGGGGACGCTTAGATTGATGACGTTTGTCTTGCCAAGTTACCGTTACATGTGATGGAGCCCTGCTTTCCTGGAGACGGCTGAACACCTGCCTGCCAATGGGAACTACTGAATGAATTCCTTGTTTTGCTTTGCTTTGCTTGTGTGTGCAGCTTTTGCTCTACCTGTTAAACTGTCTTTATCTCAACCCACAAGTTTTCCTTATTCTTCCGATTCTTCTCCCCGTCCCACTGCAGGGGGGAGAAGTTGAGCGAGCGTCTGCGTGGTCCTAGCTGCTGGCTGGGGTTAAACTACAACAACAGGCTAGAAAGCTGAAGGCTGAACTCTTGCCATGAGCCGTGATGACTGCCTGCATTCTCACTAAAAACCTACGAGCCAGGCTTTTTCCTTCCATGCTGCTAATGCACCATGCAAATACTCCTGTATCTGTGCAACCTGTATCTCATGTCAGTAGGAATGTAGCCCTCTAACCTCTGAAGGTAACACCAGCTTCACTGGGCTATTACTTTGGCTATTTTGTGCTAGAAATGGTCCTTTAGTACTGCGCTAACTTAAAAAAAAAAAAAATGTTTTAAATCACCCTGAAGGAAACTTTAAAAAGTAACAAGCAGGGGTGAAAGGGACAAAGAGAGGAGAAATAGAACTATATTAAGACTTCAGCTGTCTGTGTTCTGCACATAACGGAGCCAAAACAACATAAACACCCCTTCTCTCTGTAACAGAAAACATCCTTCGGACTGGCTCTCCTGTGCAGCCACTGTAAAGGAAGCTTAAATATAGCAGAAATAGACTTACTGAAAAAGTTGTGAGTGGGCTTTAGTTTCCAACACCTTTGTCCAACTCTGCGGCATCCGAAACGTGCGCAAGCAGAAGGCACTGCAGCCACGTCCGAACCTGTGTTGATTGTCACTTGTGCAGGTGTCAGTGCCGAACACGTCCCCACCCCCTGAAACACAGGAGGGCTTTTGCTTTGCAAAGTTTTGTGTTGTTGCAGTCTGTTTGAGATTCCCCTGGCCGAGGGTTCACGTGATCAAGGGTGAAGCTGTGCTTCCAGACCAGCACGTAGAGGGTGTGGGAGGTGTATGCTCCTGGGGGGTGCTTTTCTAATTCTTCCTAATGGAAAGGTGGATGAAGAAATTAACAAACATGGGTCCTATTATGCCTTTTTTAAAAAAGGAGTTTCAATTAAAGAAATGCATGCTCAGGAAAGCGTAACAGCTCCATGCACTACTTAAAATCTCAAACAAACTTGCCAAACGCTTTTCACAAGCTTTGTAAGTCAGAAAATGAAAAAGCAAATGGCATTAAAAACTTAATTTAAAAAAAAATAATTAATAATTTCTCACTAAGGTAAGGAAATTCCAATTAGACAGAAAAATACATGGTGTCAGAGGGGCAGCACTCAATGCTATAGGGTATCTGAGCCCCCAGCTGACAAAGAGTTTCTAATTTAGGGCCAAATTAAGCTCTCATTTATGCTGGCATGTATCCCCAGGAACTCTTTTCACTTCATCGGGGTACTTGAGCCTTATGTAGCTGAGACCATAAATGAACCCTTAAGAAGCTTTTTGCTACCAAGAATTCTTTCGGAGCCTTATCATTATTTAAGTTCTTTCCTGAATAATGAACAGGCAGAGGCAGTAGGGAGAAAAGACTGGCAGACACAAACCTGCCATTATAAAACAATAAAATGTCCTGAAACTTGAGGATTCCGACGTTGTTACAGATACCACTATTTAAGTCCTTATTGTTTACCTCTGCCATTAAATCCACTAAACATGGGGAATCCAGAAACTCCAGATTATTAAGAGAATGAATGGACCCGATTACAACATATAGCACAGTGTTATTCATGCGGAGGCTTTTCAAAATTGTCTTCCAATAACGTCTTTCCAAGTCTAAGAAAAACAGATCTGTACAGCTGGACATTTGTGTAACGTAGTAGGTATTTTACATATGAGTGTGACCTTCAAACACTAACTTTTATGGGCACATCTCTTGTGGTTAGCATGATAAATGATGTTACTCTGGCTAATTAAATCAATAAATCTCATTAATGTCTTGCAGTTTCTGAATTTCTTGTCACTCTCTAATTCCGTGGATCACCTTTCGTATCTGCTTTTCTCAGACCAACATGCAATGTTTTCCCTCTTCTTTCTCTGCAGAGATACAATAATTCCAGTATTCTCCATCTAAAAGTATGGTTGAGAAGTATATTTAGTACATCCAATAAGAGAATAGTTGAAAGGTAACCAGTAGCACCTCCTGCTTCCCCATTAAATTTATTTTCACCATTTCACAAATGGAGGCCCTTCTGCATCTTTTGGACTTAAGTTATAAACTAACAATGGAAATAACTTTTTTTTTTTTTGTTTGACCATGATGTGAATTGTGTTAATGCAGGGAGAGAATAGGTGCTGAGAGATATTATATGAAAGAATGTAAAGAATCCCACAAGGATTTTCACTCTCTTGCAGCACTGACAAGGATCTGAGTTAGGCATATGGCAAACAACATTGTCCCTATGCCTATTGTGTGTGTCTGCCTCTACGCTTCCACATAATAGAAAACCTTTTTCTGTTCCCTTCTTGACTTTTGCCATATATCAAATACCTAATAAGAGTTTTAAAACCTTTCCACAAAAAATGTTTCTTCCACAAAGATAATAGCCTAAATATCTCTTGGAATATGTTAATTCTCTTGGATATTTTTCACTTCTTTTTTTTTTTTTCAGTAAATCATGTTTTCAATACAACCTCAGAATAGAAACAAAAATGTTGAGGTTTGGGGGTTTTGTGTGCTTTTTTTACTTTTTTTTTTCTTTCCCTTCTTTTAAATCCTTCTTATTTACAAATTTCACGGGCAAAGAGAGGGAAGACGAGGGAAGCAATCTCTCCGCAGTTCACATTTCTCTGGAAAAACTTGGAAGAAACAGGATTCTACAATAGCTAACCAAGCAAGATGAGACAAAAAAGAGCAACTGCCAATGTTTTAGGCAAGCCTAGCAACAGCCCATGCCGGGATAGCTTGTTATGATGCAAGTGTGCGGAAAAAAGCAGGGGAAAAGCAATGTTAGTTTGATTGAACTGAATACTGGTAATTCCCAAACAGAGAGCTTCCCGGCTGTAGACAAACTCTACCTCTGACTTAGACGCTGTGGTATAAATGCATTTGATCATCCCATACGCATGGACCTGCCGCCATCCCTGCAGCATGCCAGGATGTAGGAACACAGCCTGACCCCTCCCTGGGACTCCTGTCTTGCTTTTCTTGATTTGTGATGAGAGAACAGAAAGATCCTGGAGTAGAAACTGGGACAACAACCCTCTCTGCACCCCTACAGCCACTAACTCCTGTCCCCTGAGCTGTGGTGCAAGTGGGAAGGGAAAGGTGAGGAATAAGCAACCTGAACTGTAGGCATGTTAGGATGGAGGGCTGCCAGGGGAGAACAGTGGGATGATTACACCCAAAGCATCTTGCTCAAAGGCTTGTCTGGGAAACCTCTTGCAGGTAACTGGAATCTGCTTTCTGCGGAGCCCAGAGCTCTTATGCAGGACTTTTCCTGCCTTCTTTGCACTATATATAGTAGGTATGTTAGTAAAGACATAAGTCCTCAGGTTGTGTTGTTTCATCTACCACTAACGTGTCATATCGCAGCTTGTCCTGCAAGAATCCGGGTTGCAGTCAGAAATCCAGCTCATTATCCAGAGGTGATACAACGCAGCGTTTGCCCGTCCTGTTTCTGCAGCTAATAGACCTGTCAGCTCCGCTGTCATTCGCTTGTCATCCCATCTAGAAACGTATAGAAAGCCTTAAAGGAAACAGGTCATCCCGAGAGTAGACTCTTGAAATAAAATTGACCCTTATTCAAATGTACGTGCAAAATGGCTTGGGCTTTCCCCTTCAATCGTTATTTGTACTGGATTTGCCTTTCGTTCCATAGAGAGTTAATGTGGGTTGAAAATATGACATTTTTCAGGAAAATATCTGTTATAGGTGCCAAAGGCTGTTCTGTTGTCAATGGTTTGTGATATTTTTCGTGACATATTTGGAAGAAAGGTTTTCCCCTCTGCCTCCTTCAGTTGCCTTAAGCCCAACGTTACCATCTCATTCAAGGGATGATAATGATTGTGTTCACTTGTTTCATTAGATGTTTGTGCCAAGGGTGTTTATGAATATTCTAGCTGATTTTAAAGGCAAACTTCAGTGCCTGGAGACACCTTCACATTGAAAGCAATTGAGTCGCCATTGCGGGGAAGGAGAGGTTCAGCAGGTAAAGCGTCACTCAGTCAAGAAGGTGCTTGTTGGGTAGTAAAGTACAGGGGATGACAGCTGGTCTGACAAAGTGACATTTGCAGCTCCAGAGAAGTGAGACTTTCTTAATTTAACCGGAGAAGTGTCAAGATCATCTGCTGAGTAAGTTAGAAGGAAGTTTCAGATGGAAAGAAAGAAAGTTTCAAGAGGAAAAATTAAATCTGCTCAGAGCCCCTGGAAAGATTAGTTATAGACATTGGTGTGGAGGAAAGGATTTTCTCTAACAAGTGCAGCCTGTGACACATGACACACAGGGAGACAGCATCCTTCACGTGTCAGGAGAGCACCTGCAGCAAATGAGTGGGGTACTGAATAAAAAGGAACTTTTATACTGTCTCTTGTAAACAGGCTGAGCATAGCCTTCTTTCTTATGCTTTAAAACCTCTTTGTTACTGTGGTGTCTATTTCAGATGCTGTAAATAAATACTCCCTCTTGGATTTTGCTTTATCCCAGCTGGAGTTAAAGTACTTGATTAAAACCGAGACATTCCTTGCCGAAGGCTGCCACAGCCCTAATAGGCAACCAGGGAGGTGGTCTGCTCGGGGTGAGGAGGAGGTGTCACCTCTTCCCGCAGTGAGGGATCGCTACCCAGGCTCTGAGCAGGCTGCTGGTGAGCATACCTGAGTCTCAGTGGTCCTGAGGGAATTTGTCGCTGGTGCGCTTGTGTCATGCTGTGTTTTTATTCCTCTCTGAAAGAGCGAACCTACATGTTAAGGGTGAGCTTATTGATCTCCATTTCTTTCTTTGTTCATGAGCAGCTCCTGGTTCGCTGGGGATGCAAGTAGTTTACCAGCAATCATGTCAGAACATTTGTTAGCATCATGCTCCCACTTTTCAGTCATAAAGCCGCTAAGGGAATTGCTGCCCCATCTTTTAAGCAAGGCAACAAAGGCATAGATGTAGTAATGCACACCCCTAAGTATTTACCCAGTTCTTTTCACATTCCTCTCTTTGTTTTCCCAAGTAAAAAGCAGCACTCCCTAGCAACCATTTTAAGGCTGAGGGCATGATGAAAGTGAGCTTGACAAATGAAAGTGAGATGCTGCGGCATGTGGGACTGGCGGAGCAGCCCGGTGGAATTACCAAGCCCACGCTGTGCACAGCCACACTGGGCTGCATCCCTGGGACTCCCAGGGATGGGAAAAATACAAGCAGCCACCTAAGCCAGAGAGCAGGAGGTGCTCAGGAAACAGGCTCCTGCGACTTAACAACTCTGAACCCTGCCCCGGAGTTAAGTGCTATCCCCTTTCTTTTTTTTTTGGAAGAAAAAAGGAAAGAGTGGTGAATATTAGGCTTCCTTTTTAACAGGAGAGGAGAAGCAAAAGTCCCAGTCTTAAATGCTGACCACGTGGGCAGAGCACTTACCTGGGCTGTAGAAGGCTCAGATTTAGATCCCACCTTTGCCTGAGGAGATCTGACCATCAGTGTATGATGAACAGACTAATCACCAGAACGTGGGGTATTTAAGACAGTGCTCTTTCCAGATACAGGTCTGGCTCAGCAGTATCATCTAATGGCTCAGTGACAGGTGTGGCTGTGCTGTGCCAGCCGTGTAGTCCTGCCCTCTTCTCCGTGCCAGCTCTGATGGCTTCCTGACCACACAGCACACTGCTACACCTCACCAAGCAGAGGACATTCACCTTGGTTTTGTTGGTTTAATTTCTCCTGGAAGGGGAGAAAAGGGGAGGACAAAGGTTCTGAAGAGCAGGACCTCCTTCCTTGAGCATCAATGACTGATTGGACTGACCCAGCTGTACCACTTACAGTCCCGCTTGTTAAAATTGCTCAGCATCTCACGGAACTGTAAAATATTCCCAGAGCTTGAGAAAGACTATTTAGCCCATAGTAGAGATGCTTATCTAAGAAAGATGAGACATGGACTTTCTTCTCTTGCCATGTGTTTCCCACTGTAATTTTTTTTCCCATTTGAAATCATACTGGGCTCATTTCAGTTGTATACCTGTCGTACACAGTAAGACTGGGATTCTGCAGTCTGAGAGAAACGGGGAATTGGCCTGGTCTCTCAAGCAGAGAAATGGAGGATTGATTGTGTTTTGATTCACATTGTATAATCTTCAGTTAGTAAGTAAACTAGGAAAGCTGAATGTTCCCTTCCAGACTCAATAACGCATACAATTTTCAGGGACTTCAGCAAATGTCCTGGTTACCCGCCTCTGGCGTAGCTCCCTGTATCGCTTATGAGTACTGAGCTGGATAACTGGAAGTCTTCATATTCTCATCTGTCACTTTGTGCTCCAATGGGTTCAGCTTGCAACAAATGCTGCTGAAATGAGTCAGCCCCTGGGGGAGTGCACAGGGAAATAATAAGGCGAGGTAGGTGTCAGATGTCTACCCAAGAAGATTTTACTACCAATTCCCACTAAATAAAGTGTCAAACCTGTCAGTGTGACCATCAGGCAGAGAAGTTAAAAGGTACCAAAGCAACCAGTGTAGCTGACTTTTAGGTATATCTTCTAGTTCTTATCAAAAATGGTTGTAATCATTCTTGGGGTTCTTTATAGCAAAAATTAAAGGGACTATATAAATGCTGCATTTTTTCTCCAGAGACTTTTTAATGCCAGTGGAAACTTGCTGTTGCCCGGATCCATTAGTGCTGGTAGAGGCTGTGTGTTTGAGAACCATATTCTGTCCATTCTTCCCATGCACAGTTTAGAAACTTAGTGAGTGATTCAGAGCATCCACTGTCTGGGGTCCATGGTCATGGCTTATTAGACAGGCAATGACTAAAATAATTTCAGTGTTCATGACAGGCATTCCTAGCGAGATGTTTGAGTTCAGCCCTAAATCTCTTCGTTAGCTCTGAAATCCTTACAGGACATCCAATTTGTCACTTTTTTTGATTGGAAAAAAATAATTTTGAAGTTTTATGCAAAGACAAATACGATAGAACTATGAGGGTATATCTTTTTGTTGTCCGGTCACAGAGCCCTAACATATTAATATGCACAAGGGAATAAATGCTACCAAGTTAATTTACCCTGAAGATGGTGATTGAGTTCATTAAGAGTTTAGTTGTCTTTTTCCAGTTACGTTGTTTCTTATACTTACTGGACTTATTCCTACCAAGTTTGTCCAAAATGATACGGTAGCACCCAGGTATTCCACTTGTTTTCTTGACTGCAGCAGCCTATTCTCCATCAAGGCACAGTCCTGTTTTGTTATTAAATCAATGCTTATTCTATTTCCTCATTGTTTGTTCTGTTTCTTTTAAGGTTCTGCAGTTGAAACAATAATACTTCATTAGTGCTGGCATTAAGGGGAAATTGCCAGATCTAAAATTATCAGTTACTGAAGCAGTATAAACTCTCCTGCTTCAGGACATTTATCTTGGGTTTGAGCAAATAAATTGCTCTATAACAGCCAAATTTAGGGTTTTGGGAATTTCCTTTTGAAGCAGCTTGCTCTGCCTACTGTTGGAAACAAAACAGATGACAGTTCTCATGCAACATAGGAAAGTTTGTGTTCCTTACCAAAAAGAACTCACCCTCCAAAATAAACATAGGGACTTAGGAAACTCAGGGACTCCGTGTATTTCTGCACGTGCTTCACTATGGCTTAGCGTACATAAAACTATACACGAGGTACCTAGTAGGGTTCATTCATATTAAATGGTGAGACATCGGCTGATATTGCCGGTATATTTAGGTTTAAAATACGTGTTAGAAATACAGACAGTCTGGAGCATAATAGAGTCAAGTTCTGTTTATTTTTGGTAAGGTGACTCCAAATCATATTAGGAGCTGGGGAAACATCATCAGCTCCTGAGGCAGTCACAATAACGATAGCTTTATCAGCACTTATTCACCATTTTGAAGAACAAAGGTTAATAAACAGGAGATAGAATATTTATTCTAATATGGGTCCCCGGGGTACTAAGTCATCTTTAATGAGAAATGAGGTAATTACCAGTTCTGTCACCTTTCGTCTCTCAAATACACTTGAAACTGTTTAATATGAGGCCTGTGTTGTTCAATGGAAAATAAAGACTTGGAAATTATTGTAAAGCATTGCAATGTCACTATATTAATGTAAAGACAATGAAGCCTGAATATCAAAGTATATATTTAAAGGTGATTTGAACATTTTTCTTAAATCAGAATGGGATGAGATGTCAGGACAAAAAAAAATACATCAGTTGTCCTGGTCTGTCATCACCCTAATCCTTACAGACTACTCAGGTCCTCAAATTAGAGATATTTTGAGTTTGAAATGGAAAACACAGTGAAAGAATTGGACTGTGACAAATTTTGGAAGGACAAATTTCTAAAGTTGCATCACCTGCCTTACAACCAGAAAGCTTGTGGAGAGTGATATGGGATCATCTAGGATGAAAAAAAACCCCCGAAAATCACAAAGGTAATGTGCATGAAGAAGGAACAAGGAATGGCTGCCCCAATTAAAGAACATACACATGGTCAGACTTCTGGAAGGCTGTAAGCCTCGTTTTCCTTTGCTTTGCTGCATTTGCTGGATCAAAGATGCTTGACGTGGATTTAATTGCCTGTCCCTTCTTGCAATGTCAGAGCAGTGGAAAGGAGACACGATGTAGATGAGAACCACGTTCTGCAGAATTAGGTTATGGGAAGATAATTACACAAACAGCCTTCATCCACATGCTGCACAGTGCAGGCAGGATTTAAATGGTTCGAGCTGCGCAGGCTGAAATAAATAGTCACTATCAGGTCACTCACTGGTGGGCCAGGGACATCGCCTTCTGGAGGACAGCCTTCTCCAGCCATCTCTGCACCAGGAGTGCCACTTGGGGAGAGCCCAAGTAGCAGTGAGGCATGGGTTTGCTGGCACCTGGCTGCTCCCCATGGCTGAGCTGGGAGAGGGGCTCCGGGCTGGACCCCAGCTTTGGCTGTGGTCATGGGCTTCCCCTGCAGGTGAGGTGGGTCGGGGGGATGAAGATGACACAAAACTGGGAGGAGTGGTGGATACGCCAGATGGTTGTGCTGCTGTTTGGAGGGACCTGGACAGGCTGGAGAAATGGGCTGACAGGAACCTCATGAAGTTCAACGCAGGGAAGTGCAAAGTCCTGCCCTTGGGGAGGAACAATCCCATGCGTCAAGTCAGGCTGAGGTTGCCCAGCTGGGAAGCAGCTAGGCAGAAAATTACCTGGGAGCCCTGGTGGACACCAAGCTTACCATGAACCAGCAAGAGCCCTTGCCACCAAGAAGGCTAATGGTTACCCTGGGCTGCATTAGGAGGAGTGTTACTAGCAGGTGGAGGGAGGTGATCTTTCCCCTCTACTAAACACTGGTGAGACACATCTGCAGTGTGGTGTCCAGGTCTGGGCTCCCCAGTATGAGAGAGACATGGACATAATGGAGACAGTCCAGTCAAGGGCCACAAAGATGATGAAGGGACCAGAGCATCTCTTTGATGAGGAAAGGCTGAGAGAGCTGGGACTGTTCAGCCTGGAGAACAGGAGGCTCAGGGGGATCTTATCAATGGCTGTAAATACCTGCATGGATGGTGCAATGAGGACAGAGCCAGGCTTTTGTCAGTAGTGCCCAGTGACAGGACAAGAGGGTATGGGTGCAGACTGAAACTCGGGAAGCTCTGCCTGAACATCAGGAAATATACTTTTTTACTGTGAGGGTGACCTAGCACTGGCACAGGCTGCCAAGGGAGGTTATTGAGCCTCCATCCTTGGAGATATTCATAAGCTGTCTGGACGTGGTCCTGGGCAACTGGCTTTAGGATGAGATGACATCCCCAACCTCAAACACTCTGTGATTCTGCGCAGACAGCTGATTCCTGTTGGGGTAGCAGCATTGTTGACATTTACCTCCCAGGCAAAGCCAGGAGAAATCTTTGCCTTGAAGACATCCTGCTCAACAGGACAAAGCCTTTGTGGCTGTGTTTGCTCAGACTGTAAAATACTGAGGGCAGAGAGGCCCAAAGCTTGGGTGCACGGACAATGGTGCCGGTGGGGTGGCCAGTGGGTGCAGAGGGCTGAA
>RSEF01000001.1:216327660-216338252 GCA_003993805.1 Himantopus leucocephalus | reverse complement strand
TTGCAGGGGGGTTGGACCTGATGGCCTTTAAAGGTCCCTTCCAGCTCAAACCATTCTGTGATGTGAATATTGTCCATATTCACCATGAGAAAGCTCTCTGGATTGCTCCGGTTTCGTTCCCTGAGCTTGAGAAACCTCTCCTTCACTGTCAATCCAGTGGGTGAGTAATTTTGACAGCCGCTGCACTTTTCTGATCAAAGGATGTGGTGAATGGCATATCTTTAGAAATGGAACCTCATCTTGACCAAAGGTCCTTCTTCGCCACCTTTTCAATACTGTAAAAATCATCATTTGACCTCACAATCAAATCTTTCCTGACTGCATTATCTCCAGTTCATTGATCCAAGAAACATCAAGTATTTCTATTAAACACAAATAATTTCAATAGGGATTTGCTACATACCGTACAAAAGTTCAGCATTTAAATATGCAGCATTTTACAGATAATTTTAGTGTTCTATAACATTTTGATGATCTTTCCTCTGCTTATTTGCTGTGCTGAGAACAAACACGAAAACTGGCTTTTTGACAGCATCTGCAGCACTAGAGAACTGGAATTATTTTAAGGAAGTAAAATCTTCCCGTCCCAAATGGCAGTAAAAGTCCACTTTGTCACAGCAATATCACAATGATGAATGTTCAAGGGCAAAGCTTTGATTAATGACAGCTGCAGTTTGGATTTCACTGATGGTGATTTTGTACCTCCTTCCAGACAGCTGCACACTTACTGCAAGTATCTAACTAGACATATTTATTATGCCAGTTTGGTTAAATAGTTGTATAAATTAAGCATATGGATACTTGTGCAATTTGCATATGCAGCATGTGACTGTATTATGTGAATTAGGCTTCTAGGAGAAGAATGACCATAATTCAGCTGAGATATTCCTATTTAGTTAAATTAAGGAGGTCCCTGCTTAGGTTCCATAGAAGGGAAATCCCAGTCTGCAAAGGGTCCTGGGGGTGAAGAGATGCAGTTTTCCCCTATTCAAGAGCACAGAATACCATTAATACACTTAAAGTTGTCCAGTATTTTCACGTACCCTTCCAAAATGCTGAGTTTAGCAAAAAATCAGCAAATTTGGGGTAAGCATGACGAACCATAAAGCAAGTATTCT
The DNA here is from genome assembly GCA_003993805.1 of Himantopus leucocephalus. Classification (NCBI taxonomy): domain Eukaryota; kingdom Metazoa; phylum Chordata; class Aves; order Charadriiformes; family Recurvirostridae; genus Himantopus; species Himantopus leucocephalus. The sequence continues at coordinate 216,337,134 of RSEF01000001.1, read as the reverse complement.
GCCTTTAAATCAGATTTTGCTATTAAATGTCCTCTTTTTTATAAATGTGAAGGACTAGTCAGCGTTTGTGCTGCTGAAGTTGTTGTGCAGGTTTGCAACCGTAAGTGTTAAATAAGATACTGCGGCAGCTGGGTGGGAGTGAAGCTGCACTGAGACTCCTAAATGAGTGGTTTCACCTGTAACCGTTACTGTAATGTAATTAAGCTGGTGGTTGTGCAGTGATGGTTGGGAACTTGTATTTTGCATGTGAGCAAAGCTGTAGAGAAATCATAACCCAAATCCTGGCTATTTTATCGTACAACTATTATAGCAACCGTAAGTTGGACGGCATGATGTCAAGTTTGTCTTTCTCCGTTTTATGCCAAGGCATCTCCTGCAACATTCAAGCTCCATCTCCATTTCTGTTACTCTCCTCCACCCGTTCCCGTAAATATTATCATTTGAAAGCTATCTATATGTAACATCTTTGCTGGTTTATACATATGACAAAAAGTAATATAAGTTGGTTATACACCTCGACAGATACCAAACAGGTCTTTGCTGTGCTCCATCCCCTGACCTTGCCTCTGTCTGAGCAGGGTCTCCAGCTCTGCTTGGCATGGCCATGCTTCCCCCACCGCGTACTCTTACCTGCAGCGTAAATCCCAATTTACCTAGAGGAAAGAGGGTGAGAGGCTGACCCCAAAAAAAGAGTCTCCCCCTTAAATTCTTTGTGATCGTCTTCAGCAGTGTCGCAACGCTGAGAGAGATCCACAGAGCAATTTATGGCTTCAGAATGAATTTCTCATGTGAGTTATCACTGAAAGGTAAGGTGCAAAGAACACCTGGCTCAAACACTCATTTTTTTGTTGTTTAGGGACTGCAGCCATGGGGGTAGTAAAATCCTACCAGGTGGTGCTAGAGTCTTACACACCGCCGCAGCGAACAAGAAGTTTTTGAGCTAGACAAAGTGCCCGGCTCCCCCATCAGCAGCAGAGTCACATAAATCAGTGTCATTTCTCCCTTTTTCCTTCGTGCGCTATTCTGTTCACAAGCTAATAACTCAAAGTGGGTGGTAGTGTCTGAAATGGAAGTCTGTTAAGAAATACTTTCTTTCCTATTGGTTATTGTTCTTTCCATGGGTACAATACACTGTGCTCCTTAGGACAAGTAATTATTACAGGTTTTTGGGGGATTAGTCTTGAGGGGAAGATTTATAGCATACGAATTTCCTTTTTCGTGCTTGACAGGGTATGGGAACAGCGAGTAAGACTTGTCACCAGGTGGCACCATTAACCTAAGTTATATTTCAGCTAGGTGAGTGCAATGAAGTTTATGTTCAAAAGGAATTTAGTAGGAAGATTGCTCTTGTCACCTTTCTTCAGAGCCCAAGTAAACACACGGCACAGAGAACAGGCCAAATTCTTCTTCTCTTCACTGGCACATTTCTAATTATTTCATGCATTTGCAGTGTTAGAATCTGGCGAAGAATATTCCACGCTTTGCGTATGGTAAGTAGAAGGTGTGCCTGTATTTCTCCATAAAACACTTTCCCACTTCTGCATTTTGCAATATACTGCGCAGCTGCTGCATCACAAACCTACGTTTGCCCTAGTGAAATCCCACAACAGGACCAGGGACTTCTCATAGGGAAATGTTTGTGTCTAAATATTGTTTGAACGTTTTTAGCCTGTATTCTATGAACCCAAACAGTGAGACATCAGTTTTCCTTACTTACTCCTGCGTGGCACCATGCGCGTGGCAGAGCGGACGACGAGTCCCATCGCTGCTTGCTCTTCAGAAGCGGTGGTGGTGGCCGCCCCCCGTGTCAGCACTGCGGCAGCCTGTACCTGCTTGCGTTGCTTCTCAGCACTCGCAGGATGGTGTAGCTGTCCTGGGAAGCAAAGGACAAAACTTTTCCCATAGGAGACGTTTAAATAGCTTAAGTCAAAAAGTTAGTTTCTTTTGATAGGGTTGGTTTCCGTTCTAAACGGCTTTGGGTGAATTTTATCAGCTTGAGATAGTAAATGTTAGCGCGATTTTTTTTCTAAATAATGACGTTAACCTAATGATAGGAGATGAGGGTGACTCTTGGGAAACAACAAATTCCCGTTCTTCTTTTCATCAGGTATTAAAGAAAAACAAACCATCAGCTGGTTCTTTCTGAATATGCTGGAATATCGAAAGTGAGTGGTGTTTTAGCTAGCAACCTTTGGGATGCTTAAAAGTATGGTTCTAGGATGCAGTTTGTAGTTCCTACTCATAAAAATAAGCAGGAAAACATAGATTTATACTTTAAAAGATTCTTTCATTACAGTTTTGTTATAGTGAAACCATGAAATGGGTATTGTTCACGTAAACTGTGGATCGTCAGGTCAGATTAAAGCAATAGGTTGATTACACTAGAACTGTGCTCTGGTCTCAGTGATTTCTGGGGCGTTACTGAGTAGGATTGTATTGTACTAAATTGCAAGTCATGCTGTAATTTAAGTCATGCATATTTTATGTGTTTTCTTGCCTTTGCTTGCTTCTCTGGTCAGCTGTGAAAGTCAATGATTATGCAGTCTTTGTGTCAGCATCCAGTCCTCGTGTGCGCGGTTGAACAGAGGCAGTGGAGTCTCCATCCTTGGAGATATTCAGAAACTGACTGGACGTGGCTCTGAGGAACTCGATCTGGTAAACCCTGCTTGAGCAGGGAGCTTGGGGCGATGGTCTCCAGAGATGCCTTCCAACCTCAACCACTCCCTGATTCTGCGTCTATCAGAAGAAAGGTCTTGGCAAACAGAACTGCTGAATTTCTCTAATTAAGCCTGCGAAATGCCCCGTGTGGAAACTGCAGAATTGTTCTCAGGTAGACTCCTTGCTCATAAAGATAAGGGCAATATTCAGAGCGTTTGGAAAGAATGTTTCTCTCGAGATTTGCATTACCATGCAGTTTTTTACTGATGTTTGCCAATTACAACACAATAGATAATGTAAATGCCTGTTTACCTTCATCCCCTAACAAAGCAGAAGATGTGCATGGTTACACAGCGAACAGAAAGTAGAAAGCTTTAGCGATACAATATCTTAACGAAGTGTCATTCAGCATCTCACAAAATATTGTCAGTTATAAAAGGTCCTGTATGTACGTACAAACCTTTCCAAGTTTCGGTGTGCTGACTCTGGACATTTTAAATAGCAGCACTGATAGTGTTATTGCAATGGTGGTCTAAGGAAGAAAGTGAGGCAGGTTCGGAGAGACAACAAGATCAAGCAAGTGGGTTTTTTTGGACTGAGGAGGAAATTGCCCGGAAGACCGACTCTTTATTCTGATTATATTGATTTATGTAAAAAAGGCAATCAGAAATAGTGACCTTATTAAATGCATCTGTGGATTAAAAAAAGAAATGTTATATTTTTCACTGTTTGAAGAATGTAAATGGTGTATCAGGTAACAGAAATATTGCTCCCGAGCCATGATATTGTACTCGTCTATGTTTTTCCAGTTTCTCTCACTTATAAATGGAGACACGGACATGGTGGCAAAAAGGAAATGGATCTCTTGTGTAGATAAAACTCTTTTGGATGCTGCCTTCAGTAAAATCCTCAGCACCATAAAGCCTAAATTCCATAATAACATAAATCCTAAATTCCTTGGCATCGTAAAACTCTCATAATACTATAACCCATTTCTTTTCACTATTTTCCTGTTTTTCTTTTTAAATTTTATTTTTATGTTTCCTCTTTATTTATTTCTCCATTAGTTTTTCACATCTCTGTGTGGTTTTTTTTGGTTTGCTCNCTTTTTTTTTTTTTTTTAATTTCCTGTGGTCGGTAGCAGGTCATTGATTCTGTACAGGGGTATTGCCTGGATTTCCAGCAAGTACTGCAAGGACCCGAACGTTTTCTTGGGTGTGATGCTGCCGGCAGCTGCCTGTTTTTATAACTGATTCTGATCCTGACAGCTTTAAAGTATTGCGGTTTGCTTGCCTGCAAGCCTTCGCTGAAACTGAAATTCTTGCACGAACCCTGATATGTCAAGAAAACTGTGGGCAAAGCATATGAAGAAAGCAATTTATCCATCACTGACAGTCTAGCGGTGCATGACAATCTTTCAATGGCTGGTCAGCGGTGAACTGCGGCAGTGGCAGTTTCATAAGGTGTGATTTCAGGTCAAAGTGTCTATATGATCTGTAGACCTCCTATGTGCTTTCCGCAGGTACACCGCCACATGCACAGACAACCCATGAATGGTTTATATCTCTTCTTCTTGCATATAGGTTATTATTTGTATGTTACTCTTTTGAAATGTGGCAGAACTGACAGGTGATTGCTTTAACTGAAATGGAGTAGATCTGATTTCAACTAACCATAAATTTAAATAGGGTTTTTCCAGGAATCCTGATCTGGGTGGAATTTTTTCGTGAGTGATGTTTTTTAATTTTTTTTTGTTGTTTTTGAAAATAAATCTGAAATAACCAAAATTATTTAGAAATTACATTCATATTTGGCAAGGGCTGCTGGCTGAAAAAGAATCATAGAATACCAGAATATCTCGATTTGGAAGGGCCCCATAAGGATCATCGAGTCCAACCCCCTGCTCCTCACAGTACTACCTGAAACTAAATCAAACGTCTAAGAGCATCACCCAGGTGCTCCTTGAACTCTGACGGGCTTGGCGCCGTGACCACTAGAAGTGGGAAACATTACAAAGATTTTTAAAGTTAATGTTTTCTAAATCTGGCATTTTGCTTCCTGATAGAATGTAGCTACATATGTTTTAAAAAATTGACACCCCACCGGCCCCGAAATAATAGAAACATCAATTCTGAAAGCAAAAGTGTTTTTCCATTTTAAGGTCAGATGAAGCAGTGAATTAAGCACAAAATAAATTTTAGCCTACTTTCCCAAGAAACCAGAAACCTTATGTATCTCTACAGGTAGGGTATGTGCTGACGTATTTCCGCCTCACATTCCCATGCCATTCTTAACATTTGATAAATTTTAACCAATTTAGACTAAAAAATAGCACCCTGAGAGGTCTCCTGAAAGGGTGTTGCCGTTGGCTGGATTTTATAAATGAAGAACTGAAGTTCAGGAAAAGCAGATGTCAAATTTGCTGAGTCGCTCAGCCATCGGCACACACACCTAGGTCATCCAACAGGATATTTAAAGGCTTCTACCACTTCGATGTATATTTTGAAGTCTACCCGGAGAGGACTAGACCCGATATTATTAATGGAGTCTAAAGAAAGAAAACTATAGCCATTGGATTAGCCTTCCTTTTAAATTTTCCATCCAGCTCTTCTTTGGTCATACCTCTGTTCTGGACCTGCTCCCTGCCATGCTGGTGGGAAATGGAAGAACCATGGGACCATTCTGGTCCTAATCTCATTTTGTCAGGTTTTTCCCCCTCTCCCTGATGCGTCATCCCAGAGTCGTATCCAGCCCAGATATCAATGCCAGTGTGTCCATCCTACGTTGGACATTAACTCCCCCAGCAGTACTGCTCAGTGCGCATTTCAGTCTTGCTTCTGGGAAATCCCTTGGGAATTTGCCTCCTCCCTCCCCAGAAGTGTCCCTTCCCCAGGGGAGCTTTTATGTGCACTTTTATTCTGTGTTGTGCACTAGAGAGCAGCATGTTGGAAGGTTGTTTTAATGCTGAAGGAAAGCGGGTCCTGAAAAGATTTCAGTTTCTTTTCCAAATTCCTGTGGGAAAATATAAAGGCATTTTATATATCACGGAACTAGGCAGTAGCTGACAAATAGTTTCCTGTTTGGGGGGATGGAGATACATGTACCCACTTGCTTTCAATATGTGTTACTGACGGAGCGACCAAGTGTCTAGCACAGGTTTTGTGTTCTGCCTGCGTTCTGAAATTTGAATTTTCAATCATCTCCTTCACTTTGGGTTAATTAATCCAAGTTAACTGAATTCAGTCAACCGCTCTACACTTTCTCCAAGCAAGATAAAATCCAACAATGTCTGACATGCTTGTTTACAAGATTTTTTATATAGGTGTAAAGTATAATTTTGCATGTTTCTCTGCTTTCTTTTGCTGGCTACACATCAGAGATATCCAAGAACTTTCTGGAAGAGCAAACTCCTTAAATTTTCACAGGCTCTGTGACTCTAGAGCCCTTGTGTCATTGGCTTGCTCTGATTTTTAATCAATTGAGAGCCTAAATAAAATTTGAAAAGANTCTTTTGCTGGCTACACATCAGAGATATCCAAGAACTTTCTGGAAGAGCAAACTCCTTAAATTTGCACAGGCTCTGTGACTCTAGAGCCCTTGCATCATTGGCTTGCTCTGATTTTTAATCAATTAAGAGCCTAAATAAAATTTGAAAAGGNTTTAATCAATTGAGAGCCTAAATAAAATTTGAAAAGAATACTGATCACCCAAATGATTGTGACAGTGTTTTTCCATGGGTGTAGCTAGAGTGTCTTGCAGTATAATGCAGGGAAAGAGTCCAGCAGAGGCAGCGTCTAAAGACGATGCACAGACAGGTGGTCATAGTGGTGGTTGGCCACATTTTCACAAAATCTGAATAAATCTGGGCTTATAAATATGACAAATAGCCATATCTTCCTCATGGAAGTTAGTCATTGGTTTTGAGTGCTGAGGAATGAAATTGCAGCTCAGATACAGTTGTACACAACTATTTACAGTGTGGTTACAGAGCACCGACTGTGCATTAAGATAAGAGGGACAGCGCAAAGTCAGTCTCCTTTTTGCTGGTGGTGTTCCTGGTACCCCTGAACACTGCGTCCTGGCCTCCTGCCCATGTTGGGCAACGCCTGGAGCTTGCTCTTCAGAAAACTCCTCTGAATTTGATTTCTTCCTGTGCCTGCAGATATCCTTTCGACCAAGAAAAATGTTCTGCCATCCTGAAACTATTAACTTGCGAGACGGGATAGCTTCTGGGTGTGTTTGCGTAAGTCCGCTTCTTTACAGCCGGAGGCTGTTTGCTTACCTCCCAGTCAGGATGGCTGCTTCTCACCTGGTCTCTACCCGATTTGTTAGGTTTTACTTGTAGCCCTGCTACAAATTAAAATTTCCATAAGTTCAGCTCTGAATCACTTGAATACGCAAACCTTTCCGGCTGTAGTTCACAGGGAAGGTCAACACTGTAACTGAAAATAAATTAATCGGGCATAGGTGCCTGTGCATCTGACTCTGCGTTGGTGTGGGCATCTCTGGTGAGGGTGGCTGATGTGCTGCCTGGGGAGGAACCAGGGGCAGGTAAGCATGTTCAGTGGAAAGAGTTCTTCTTCATATTGGGTGTTAGTGTAACCCTAACTATGATGCTGTGCTTGCCATAGAGATAGCAAGTGGAAAATTCTATAGAGACTTGGTAACAACGATCAAATCTGTACAGCTGTGGATATTTTCTGTGCATGCTGTTTATTTGATTGCTTTTTTTCTCAGACTTCTTTTCCCGCAGTACATTTGTACTCAAGACGTTATTTGGTCAACACAAACCTATGAAATAACAAGGGAAAGATTCTTCTGTGTGGTTAGGTGGTTCTAACATTCAAACATGTCATATTCAAAGGAAATACGTCACTCAAGCATCTCTGTTTTTAAGCAACCTGTCTTTAGCTCAAGCCCTGGTGATGCTTCATGAAGAAATCTGGAGGAAATAAGCAGAATAGAAAAATCCTGGGAAATAAGAGGCAGTATTGCTCTTCTTTTCATTCCTGTTGTCTGCTTTTGGAAATTGGTTAGATTAGGATTTAAGTAAGCCAAAAGACAGGAGATCAGAAAGAAAATAAAAAGAAATCCAAAATTCATTCTTACATTAGCGGAACAATACCCTGAAAGGGGAATCCTGCCAATAGTTGCATCTGTGCTTTTTGCAAGATGGTGATAAAAAAGCAAAAGAAATCTCTTCATTTTCAAGATAGCTTCACAAAGAAAGCAACCCGACATGGAATCATCCTTCACTGCCAGCGGCTGTTGCGTATGGTGTCCTTGGATGCCCAAAAGATTAGGCAGTCTGATCCACCTGGCCCATGTGACAGGAATCAAAGACATTTCTCCATCTACAAACTTATCTCACGGTAAGTGCATCCTTTTACTAAGTTGCAAAATATTTTGATAGTAAACAGTGTTAGAGCCTTTTATTTTGGTAATTACACTGAAGCACAAAGTTGATTGCATCTGCCAGTTGTTATGAATTTGGTAAATGAAGGAATGGCTGTAACACAGTGTAAGAACGATATATTTGTGAAGACTATGTATCATGAAGTGCAAGAGTTGATATTCCTTTCTTTTCTTTTTCAGCTCTGAAAATGAAGAGGACAAATTAAAAGTTATAGTCTGAGAAAATTAATAGGCACATCTGGCTCTTGAGGGGGCAAAATTGTGGACCAGTCCTCTCATGTGGCAGTGTTTTATGAGCAACAAAAAAGGTATCATTTAAAATTACTTCATGCTCTCAGTATGCACAGACAGAACTCGTTCCAGTGGGAACTTGACATCCAGTTTTTATTTTCATAACTCTGTTAAAAAAAAAAAACACCAAAAGCAAAAAAACAGATTTGATCTATGACTTGATGGTCTCATATTCACCAATCTGAAAGTTTCTTCTGTGGTATTTTTATTCATTTAATCAAATGGTAGACTTTGTATGGCAAGCACATTTTCCTTTTCTCTTGAGGTAAAAGCACCTCTACTCCCAATTACTAACTCTCAGTTACAGTTCATTTACAGCAGAAAGTCAGAAATTAGATGAAGTTTCTGCATCTCAATGGCCATTCAGTCAGGACCAGACTGGGCGGAGAATAGGGTCACATTTTGACAGCTGGAAAGGCATCTGATTGTCAGCTGCAACATGTGAAAGATCAACTGAAAGACCTGAAACCAAACAAGTATTTTGCACTTGATTGGTGTGAAATTTCTGTTCATATTTTGGTCTGGTTCCACAGACATTAAATGTGAGTCTACATTTGTGGTGGCACATAGTCAAAATCACTCTTGGCCAGCTGGATACCACATGCCTTTCCTGAATTCAGAGGATTATTACACTGGATCATTAAACTCCTAATTTAACACTCATTATACCTGAAGAAAGTATTTTCCTCTCTTGTTGCTATGTCTTTTTTGTAATTTTCTCAATGCAAGCTTAATAACTACCAAGCCTTATCTTTCCCTTAAGAAGAAACAACTGCTTTTAATCTGATGGAAAGCATGTATTCTTGACAAATCAATAATTCTGTCATCCTAAGCGCATTGTCGTCAACACTGAAGTTTAAGTTTAATTCCACACCGAAGAAGGTGGAACAGTCTTCACCGGGCTTTTCTTGCTGACCTTTCACACGATGTTTAGTCTTTCTGCCCAGGAAGCAGTGGTCCATGAGATGTCTGTGCTGGCACTTATCCACAGGCTGTTAGCAGGGTACAGCAGCTGTTTCTTAAGTTCTTCTGTGTCCTTTCTGAAGTGTAAGGCTGGCATTTTCTGGATCATAGAATCACAGAATGTTTAGAGTTGGAAGGGACCCTAAA
>RSEF01000001.1:216290209-216306498 GCA_003993805.1 Himantopus leucocephalus | reverse complement strand
AACAATTCTATGATTCTATGATTCTATGTGTGCATGTGCATGTGTGTGCTCTGCGTTTCTGTGTCACCCAACAGTCCCATCCTATTGCTAGGTAGTGTTGGGCTTGAAATGAATACTCTTAGGCTTTATTTTTTTTCCGGATCGGTTTTCTTGTCTTTTTTAATTAAAGTAAACTTGATTAAATGTTATCTCATTTAATATTCAGCTTCTGCCATCAGATGCTCAAGCAGAGTACCCAGTAAGACTGAGCAGAGTTGTGTGCATGGACTTTGGGAGAAGCCCCATTTTCTCCTTTTGTTCTCTCTTGCTGTCTGGCAGTCGCTCTTCATTTGCTAACTTCTAAAAATTTAATTAAGGTACAGGTGACTTATCTTTCAGATCATCTGTGAAAAAATAGTATGCCCTAGGAACATCCAGGTTCATTCATCTAGCTATACTATTTTTATATTCTTTTGTATAGAGCTTCTGAATGTAGTGTTAGATCAACCAGTAATTCTTTTGTCAAAATCTATGGGTAAATTGTATATGCTTGCTGCAAGTCTTTTCAATTACTCTATACATTTTCTCTGCTGAAATGTCAAGTTTAAAATAAGCCCGCTGCCTTCCTTTCCTTCCCTCTGCTTGGAAATTTGGCTCAGAAAAGCAGCATCCATCAATAGATTGCGCTGGAGGTGAAGTGCCAAGAACTTGCAAAGTCTGCTCTTGGCGCAGCCGAGTGCTCGTGGTGTGCAGTCATGAGCAGGGCCCTTCTTCTCCACCCTGAACTTTGAAGGAGCCTCAGGCTGGACTGGAAATTTGCAGATATGGTTTTGTCCTTTTACTTAATTGCATCCACGTTTTGAAGCCTGTGGTGAATATTGGCTTGACTGGCAGCAATAATCAAAGAGCTGAAAACCTCTCATTTGTGTCTGCATCTACAAAGCTGCACCTGCAGAGGCATCTAGACAGTATTTCTTGGAGTTTCCAGCACCACAGGAAAGAAACAAAAACACTTGTAAAAATAAGCTTTAAAAGATGTTTCTTTTATGTAAATTGGGGGTACGAAGAAACATCTATTTAATAGCGATATTGTGAAGATTGAGTAGTTAAATATTTAAAGATCTTTGCAGGCATCTGTAATGATGTTCAGTAAATACAGCTTAAATATTTTTCTTAATGCAAACAGGAAGCAGAAACTCAAAGCAGTTGTGTGTTACCTCCTTACAAAGCCACCTTCACTGCTCCCACTGTATTTTAGAGATAATACACTACTAGTTTTTCTGAGGAAGAATCCTGTTTTCCTTCTATTATTTATGACCTCTGTTAAATATCTCCGTTCGCTCCTGTTTATTACAGTTACCAATTTGGCAGTGATTAATAAAAGATATTTTACTTTAGTGAATAATATATTGCTAGAAATTCATTTTTTCACTCTCTTGAGCTCCGCATTATTCTTTGCTAATGTTTCTTGGTTAAGCTAAATTGCTTACCTGAANTCCGCATTATTCTTTGCTAATGTTTCTTGGTTAAGCTAAATTGCTTACCTGAACTTTCTAGAGCAACGGCTATCAATACGTGCATGGGTCAGATGGTGGTATCCAGAGGGATACTTGCAACGGCAGTCTCATCACAAGCCAGAAATCCCAAGACATTTTTTACTTTTCTGTCTCACTCTTGCAACTTTTACTCTTTTCTTTCTTCCTGTCTCAAAGCAGACTGCAAACATGCATTTTTTGCCTTGGTCCCTCAGACCAAGTTATTAATGCGTGCCCTGCAGTGTCGCTCTTTCTTGTCCCTTCTAAACAAGTTGCATTAACAGTTCAGTACGAACAGTTCAGCTATGAGATTATCTTGTGATTGTTTGTACCACGTATCTAAGCAAAAGTCTTTCAATGTTTCTCATCATCCAGGCAGTGCACACATAAACCCTTGTGGTTATTTCTTTCCTATAATGTCATTTGCTTTTTCTTTCTTTTTATGTTTTCTGATAGCTATTGCACACTATACTCTTCCCTTAGGTCTTTGTTTTAAAACCCACCTTCCAGGTGTTTGTCTTCTACATTCGTTCAATAAAAGCTGTTAACTCTGGGTCTTCTTTCCCCCTCCGTACAAAATCAGAACATTTTTTAGGAATTCAAATGCAATTCTATAAGAGGCAGTGGTACCGTTTAGATGAAATCCTATCACTTAGAAAAGACTACATGTGAAATTGTAATCTTCATAGAATTAGAAAAATCTGTTCCAGGAGACATTGTTCTTTCGTTTTGTCACTTATTATTTGCTTACTGGTCTGACATCTTGCTACAGTTCTTGAAGACTTACTGGAACTGTAATAGAGTTTACAAGTCTGCCAGATTTAAGTCCTCCTATTGCAGTTAAGAGAAAAGAAAAGGTATGATATGCTCCTTCAGGGATGTTCAGCAAAACTTTTATAGGCATCTTTAAAAAAGTCATGATCTCATGAACACTAATCAAAGACATTGTCATACGATGGCTTTCCAGTGACCGATTTGTTATTTCTAATGGTTTGATGGCCACACCACTGAATCAAAACCAGCAATAATCAGGCAAATGCAGGCAGAGAAACCAAAGGTGAGATTGTCTTATAAACTGATCTGCTGTTCCCAATCTTTTTCTCTTAATCGGTGCAAACAGACATCAATAAGGCAGGATGTGGAAAGTTAACCACTTACTCTCTGATATATTCTGTGGAAAACCAGGATTAATAGTACAATTTGCCCTGGATTCTTAAAATACTGAGAAAGTACATTTGTATCACGGGACGAGAACAGCGGGGTAATGAGAAATACAGAGATGGGAGCAAACGAGGTGGAATGTTTTAGGCACCCTACTACCGTGGGAAAGAGCAGCAGAAAAGGACTCTTGAAAAAACCCACCCTTCTGTTACTTGCTGGTGCTTGATTTTAGGTGGAGCTGTTGCTCAGGGAAGACTTACTATTCAGTATAATCTGACTGGAAAGCATCTTGCTTTGTCTCACTGGTTTGATTAGCTTTTAAACCTTGAATTAATGTCTTACTATTCTTACTAGAATGATAAACTCTTAGAGGGAAAAGCTTCCTTTTAATGCACAGTCTTATAATTGTTAAACTTTCCTTTGTAAGGCACTGTGGCCTTAATTTGGCACTTTAGACATTTTACTTCTGGTGCTGTCAGGTTATTTGGCTGGAGTGTGTCAATATAGTATCTGAGCATGCTTCATGCTAATTAATTTGTCAGTAACAGAGTGTTAATGATGTTGTTGTAAAACTCCTTTTGATGTTAACTTGGCCAAGGTTTCTTCACAAATCCCACAGGAACAGCAGAGGTCTCTGGCTGTTCCTACAGTATTGTGGGAAGCTCTGCTCAGAAGAGTTGTTCTGGAGGAAGATGGGTGTGTGTTGTGTGTGTAACTGTAGTCCTAGAAGGAAAGTGTTATCGGACAGGTTGGTTCAACAGTTTTTCCAAAAGGCAGCCATACTGGTGTCACCCAGTCTTCTCCTTCTTTCTAAGATTTATCAGGTTCTCAAAGCGGGTGTTGAGTTTGCGAGATGGGATGGCTGCAGGCATGTGAAACAACATTGCACAGGAGCTTTCATTCGTCTTGGGTCAGATACACTCACTCTCAGAGCAGGCTGCTTCAACTCTTACAAGCTCAGAGAGACAGAACGTGTTCCCTCCTCCATCAATGTACTTGCCTTCCTTAGAGCAGAAGCACCCCTTTCCCATAGCACACATGGGTGCCGTGTAGATACCTCTATCCCATGACTTGTAAAGCCAAACTCCACTTGAGGAGGCGGAGAAAAGAGGAGGTTGGCATCCCTCTCCATCATTAAAGGGGGTGCAGGTAGAATGGGCAAAAGCAACGCCCCTGCTGCAGTCCTCCCCTCGCAGCCTTGCGGGAGCTCCCCAGCCCCGTCCCTGAGGTTGCATGCTGGCGAAGGATCTGGAGCTTTAACATGGCAATGGGCTTAGCAGTTCCCGGCGGAACTTCGCTCTTTACTGCAGGATGAGAAATGAATTATCTAAATGGGAAGAACTTTCCCTAGCAACAACAAACAATAAGGGTGTTGTCTCTGTTCTGCTGGTGCCGTTCATTTCAATGGTTAGAGGAGAATATGCAGAAAAATGTATATTGCTTTGTGAACGATTGAGATCTAAGAAGGAGGGAGAAGGATCTGCTTCTCATTAGAGCTGTTTTAAAATGATAAAATCTTCCTTCACTAACTTATGAGCATTGGTCATCTATTTAAATATGAAAGTGTTTCCCTCAGTCTATTTTAATTTTATAGTTTTGGATGTGGAATGGAGGGGTGGACAACTGCTTCAATAGCCTCTAAAGTCATCTTTGAAGCAAACTCAGACTTTATCCAGTCAGTTTTCAGAAAGAATTATTATATTACCGATTCTCTTTCTCATTCTCATGGGCTGCACTGCCACAGTTTTGTTCCAAATAGGAAGGTGTCACAGTATCACATGAATTTATTGATTTCCAGCCACCCCCTACTGTCTTCCAAGTTCATGTAGAGGAAAACTTCACCTAGTATGACTTCTTGGGGACGTGGGATGATTAAATCTGGCTGTGGTGTTTCCAACCCAGCTCAAAAAAAGTAGCAGAGGAAGTTAAATTAGGAAGCAAATATTCTTTGGCTGCATAAGTCAAGGCAACTGTTTAAAAAGGGAATGATTGCTCCTGGGACTCTTAAGCACTCTTAAATCCTGTTGGAGCTAGTAGGATATAGAGGGTCACAATAGCACTGGGCAAGACCATCTCAGTACCTTGTGACGTTTAGTTGTCACTGGTAAGTACAGAGTGTGCATGGGTTTGAAAAAGTCTCCTATTTAGCATTTTTTAATATTTTGAATTCCTAATGAATGGTTTCTGTTTACATAACAGAATAAAATACTATGCTTAATTTTGAATGTACTTACCATATTCATTCTTTGACAGGTTCTTCTACTCTGGTATTTTTCACAGTTCAGCTTCAGCCATCAGCCTGCCCTGTAGGACCGTTATTGACCACTCCAGTTTGCTGCATCACTTGCGCCATGGCACTTCTCAACATCCAGGAGAACTCACTACTTCTGCTGTAAAGAATGTGAACATTAAGACCAGCCCGCATATTTGTGTCCCTGAATTACTTCCACTTGAGGAAAAAGCTGTGTACTATTGGACAAGGTCCTGAAATATAATTTAAAAGCATCAGCAGCAGAAAAAAAACATCCTGAAGTGGGGGAAAGACATGCTTCTTGAACATTATTCATTTGAATCCTGGAGCTATATAGAAGCAGATATTGATATGATGCAGTTGATGTGTGACAGAGTACCAAATGGACATTCTTGAAGTCAGCTCCATCTTCCCTAAAACATCACTATTCTCTTAGTAGGCCATATTTTTTAGGTAATTGCTCAGCATGTCTATGAGCTTTCCCAGTCCTAAATTCTTTTAAGCTGCGTATTTTTTTCTGGAGTGAAAATTGGAGACAGTGTAACCCATGAGTTGCTGTGAAGGCATCGAAGCAACATTCCTCACTTTTAGGGGACTGGTGTGGTGGCATGCTGGAATCGAATGTTCCATGCAATTTATGATTTTCCACTTTACTGAAGAAATAATTCTGTTTGGTTTTAGGTTTATGAACTTGCAGTCTTGAAGCACAGTACTACAAGTCACAAATCATTTTATCTATTGACTGTTACGTCTTAAATGAAGAAATATTATATATTGCTAATATCCTGATCTCCAAGAGTTT
Organism: Himantopus leucocephalus; assembly: GCA_003993805.1. Classification (NCBI taxonomy): domain Eukaryota; kingdom Metazoa; phylum Chordata; class Aves; order Charadriiformes; family Recurvirostridae; genus Himantopus; species Himantopus leucocephalus. The sequence goes on along the minus strand of RSEF01000001.1, from coordinate 216,300,770 downwards.
GTGAAAAAAAAAAAAAAGGTTTTTGAGTTAAAATGTAATTTTAAAATGTTGAACATTTTACTATTAAAATTTATGTTTTTACAAAAGAAAAATATCAGTTTTGTGAATGAATTCTTTTCTGGCAGGTGCCAGAGAGGGAATTGCTATGGTGTTTCTCTTGAAAGAGGAATTCCTTTAATCACAAGCCAGAGGAAGTGACTTGCGCGGTAGATGGATGGATGCTTTGAGCTTGGTTGTGCATATCTAACTTCTTCCAAGTGAAAAGTCCTGTCTGAAATGTAGGGCATTCAGTATATAACTATTACACACATGCCTGCGTGCTCACACGAGCAGGAAGATGGGCCTGCTCTTATCTTTGTGTCCACAGGATAACTCTGAAACTTTCATCCTTAATTGTTGCTGGTGTTGCAGCGGCTGGAGCAGGAGCCCGTAAGCCTTAGGTTCAGTTCTCAGAGCCTCTGCTGACTTATTTTGAGACCTCAGTGGGGCATGGAACTGCTGTGTGCTGTCTTCCAGTCTGCCGTAAGAGGTGCATAGCATCTATCTTATTAGCACACTGTGGGATTTCATCCAGTCATGTTTGTACGCTGCTTTGAGTTTTTTCTGCTGAAGGTGGTAGTACTATTCCTTCCAATTCCCAATTCACCTGTGCTGCAAAGTAAGTAGGAGCTTCTTGAGATCATGAGTACTTCCCTAAAATGGCTATTTATCGCCTGATTGAGAATTAGCGATTCATTTACTGATAGCCTGAGGTTTTTGCGAGGGGGTTGTCTTAATAACCTACAGGCATAGAAGAATCGGTTTTGCTTATTTGCCAGCCAGTGGTAGACTATATGTATTCCATGTATTTCTAGTCAGATTTTCATAGGGGAATTCAAAGCTTAGAAATGAAACTTGCTTTATTTTCACTCAGATCTGAGAGAAAGGCCTGTCACGAGCTCCTACATTTGGTAAGGTAGGCTGTTGTCCTGTCCCTAGAGAAAAGGAGCTGTTTGGTTTTACCGTGTGCCGTAGCAGCTGTTTTCTTCATCGCAATGAAGGAGGGACAGAATTTAGAAACTGCCCGATGTAAAAAGCATTGGGGAAAAAGGGGTGCCATTTTTTCTATCCGTTTTAGCAATGGGGGGGCGGTGCTGTAATATCTGTATGAGAGCTAGGCTTCGGGTCTGGTTCACTAGGGGAAGAAGAGAATATTTTTTTTAATGTCTGGTTTTACCTTTCCTGTCTACCCCTGAAAATGAAGGTATACATCATGACAATGTACAAAATGTAATTATCAATTTATTAACGTATGTAATAACTTTCATATAGACCCTAAAATGGACTATTTTGAATTTGTAGCAAGGCAATTAGTTGAAGACAGTCAATACCCCTAATCATAGAGATGGCTTCTGTCTTTATTAGTTTCTAGTGGCAGGCTGAATATATGGAAATCCGGATAGCTTTAGAGTAGAGGCAATGATGTGAGACTTCTCTCCCTGTGGTTGTGGTCCTTGGGGCTGGTGAGCAAGTGTGAAACCCTGTGGACACTTGGACAAACGGCAAGTCTCAGAGATGGGAACCTGAGATGATAAATTGCTTTGCTTCTTACAGGGATGTTCCATTAGTCCTTCCCAGCCAAGATCCTATGCGTGAAGGGACCTTGCCTTTAGGTACAAAATCCCTAAGCTGATAAATCATAGTCTGTAGGCAAAAGCCATTTGTAACTGCATATTAATGTTGAAATAATTGATGTGACTAACCTAGCCAGTCTTAAATCTTCTCCTTAGAACAGTAGGATACCTCGAACAACCCTCTCCACCTATTATGAAGGCTCAGTCCTTTAGCCCCAATGGGCCTGTGCAATAGAGGATGCAGATTCCTAATATCTCTTTTCTCCCAAACGAAAGGACTGGAGGGCAGCAATCACTGTTGTTTGGGTTAGTACGCTCAAAATCTTGTTTATGGGCAAAGAGTAAGCACACGTTATATATAAGTAAAGCCGTTGTTAGTATAACTGAAGTCTTAAGAGTCTAATTATTATTAGCCTAGATTTAACTGTTTCAGAAAAAAAATAAATCAGTTACAGTAGTTATGCTCACACTTTTTAGTTTCTACGCCTTTTCCTGGTGTTGTGCTCACTCTTCGACTGCTTCTTTAGGTCCCAGGGCTGCGAGTTTCAGTCTGGTAGTGGTGCTGAGGAGTGTGGGATCTTAAGGCAAATCATCAGCATCTGGAATTGTTTGCTGTGAGGAATATGACTGTGTTGATAGTTTCTTCTTCCTCTCTCTACGATCTACTTGGGGCTGTTTTTATATTTTCTCACACACTTTTACGCCTTTGCACCATTCTTAATTGATCTGCAGCTCCAAGTTGCATCCAAATATTCTATATTTGGTGCCCTTTTTGTATGTTAGATATTATTTCTTTGTTCTCTTTGTTACTTCTCAAACCAGGTTTGTCCACCTTCAGGTCTGCACTTCCTTTAATTGACCACGGGTGAGTTATTCACAGTGATGAGGCCTCCAGTGCCAGCCTGTGCCCCATCTCTTATCATCCTCTGCCAGTACTCCTCTGTGCCATGTCCTGTGTCTCCCTTTCTCAAAGCATCTGCTATTGTACCAGGATTGTATTTCTCTGTACCACGTCATTGTGTTAGAGTCATAAATACCTCACTCTACATGGACTAATAGCTTGTTACTTCTGTCTCTATAAAACTATAGTTGTACCATATGAGGATAAACATAAGTAAAATGAATTAGCCATAGCCACCTGGCCAATTAAAGAAATCGCTGTGACAGCTAAACCAAGTTAAAACAAAACTGCAGCAAGTCCAGAAAATTCAGTCAGAGCAAGTGACCAGGCTCAGTCCTGAGACCTTGAAAACTCAATACAAAGCTAAAGGCCTGTTGCTAATGATAGTAATACCATAGTATTGCAGGGATAGATAGTTACAGGTGAATTAAAACTTTGAGAGCTTGGGATAAATCTGTCCTATTCTTTCTTTAGAGAACAGGAGCCAGGAGTTTTGTAGCAAAGGCCATGCCACAGAGAGATATTTTCAGGAAGAACAGGTTGTTCTGTTGGGCTGAAGGACCTTCTCTGTCAACTGTCTGCATTTGTCAATCACTCCCTCTCCTCTCTCCCCCACCCCCTTTTCCCTCCCATTGAGCATTTTTTCCCAGATCTTCCATAAGTGTTGACCTGTCAAAGGTGCCTACAAACTGTGAAATTTGGTGGCTCCATAGAGGCGGGAGACCAAAATTAATTCTCCTCCACCCCACCACCTCCCTGACCCAGGAAAGTAGGAGCTCTACACTTCTCCATACTGTCCGTCCCTGCTGCTATCCAGTTACCATGGCATATTCATAGCTACAGCTTCTTTCCCTGCCAGCAGGTCGGGGTATGCCAGAGAGCACGCATTGCTGGAAGGGAAAACATGGTAAAGATACGGGATGGCAGCTGGAGCTGTTGACTGCTGGACACCTCTGTAGGAAACCAGGTCTTGATAGCTCTGTGCCCACAGCACTGGGAGCACATGGGTTGTGATGCTGGGAACCCCTGAGGGAGCAGCTCTGTTCAACTGCTGCAATAAGAAGTATCCCTCAGTATTAACACCCATCTTTGAACCAAGCTGAAGATGCTTTTCATTCATCCCTAGATGCTCTCCCACCTCTGCGTGCTGGTTTTCTTGCCTATGTTCCCCATCTGTCTTTACTCCTTTTATTTCCAGGCTGGACCTATTGTCCACCCTGCTGAAACCTGTCATCTACTTTTCTTGGCCCTCTACAAGAGGGATATACACCTATTTTCAAAGTGTCCAGGACACAACGCAGACTTTGGGAACGTCACAGGAGATCAGTGGTAGCGCCACTGTTATTCTTGGCGTTGTTAGGGGTGGGTGAGCATGGAGAACACGCAGTCAGCATTTTGAAGCCCGTTAAACAGTAACATTACATGACACACCTATGATGATATTCACATGGGAGCTCTGAACGTCTGGGACCTGGACCCTGCTTTCAGTTCACTAATGTCTCTGTCTATATTAAAGCCCATTTTTGGTCAGGGTTTTTCACGGGTGCCCAGGCTGTTTCTTTATGTCTGCTGCATTTTAAGCACTACAGGAAAATTGAAGTTTATAGGTAAATTCATTCTGAGACCTGGCATTAAAGGAAATGTTAGGACATTTTAAAAATATATATTTTACAGTGAGGGTAATTGACAGGTCAGCAATGCAGTTCCTCTACCTGAGAGTGATTTCTCTTCAATTAGGTTAAGCTTTCCAAATAAAATGTTCTGTAAGATAACATGAAACATGTCAAATTTCATGTTGTTTTATTTTGGTAGAAATAGAACAGAAAATGGGAAGTGAGTTTAAATTTGTCAAAGTTCAAGCTTATGCACTGATTAGCATAATTCTTGTTATTTCTCAGCAGGTAGTTGCAAAGATCTCCGTTTCCATCAGGGCAACTGCCATTGAGTCTCAATTCTGTAAATGCTAACAAAGAAACAAGTTCCTAAATATTTATGGATTTAACAACTAACAAATGCTGTTTCTCCCCTCTCAGCCTCCTCACTCTCATTTATAAAAGCCTTTTCCTCTTGTGATTTGTGGCAAGTACTGCCTGTACAATGGGATTTTTGCCAACAATTCCAAAAGGAACATGATAGAGTCCATGGGAACTGATTGTACAACCTCAATCACCGTTGCTCCTTCTGGCCCACTACTCTATAAATCCCAAATTCTAGTTAATAGATTTATAAAGCAGAAGGCCACAAGGGGCCATTAGCTCATCTGGCCTGATGGCCCATATATCACAAGCAATTGCACTTTATGCAGTACCCTTTACCAAGCCCAGCAGTGTTTGTGTTTGGATAAAGCATTTTTGCCAAGAAGGCATTCAGTCTTGGCTCCAATACATCAAGGTAGGAGGAATCAGCAACTTCCACAGTAGTCTGTATCATTAATTTCTCGGTTAACTAATTTCCAGGCTAAAAGTTATGGCTTATTTCTGATTTGAAGTTGCCCATTTACACCATCCCGACACTGCTTCTTGTTACGCCTTTGGTAAATTAGAGTTCGTTAATACCTAGCTTATTGTCATCATACACCTTGCCAAATAAAAGGCAGGGGTTAGAGGAATTACTATTGAAATGGAACAAACTCTTCAAGTGCCTCTCAGTAAGGCATTTCTTTGACTCAAGTTTTTCTACAATCAGTGGTTGCTCTAGCAAACCTGGGTAATCTACCCTACCTGTGAGAGTTAGATTAATCCACCCATGGTTGCTCCTTTGCCAGTGGAATACCCAATATGATGTAAGACTTTCAGGTACTTTCAGTTGCACAGCTAGAAGTTCATTTGCAGAAGAAAAAAGTCCAAATCTTCTACTGTCTTACTCAGGAGGCTGGAGTTATCTCAGAGAAGATCATCTCAGTTTTCATCTTCTGAGATCCCTGAACTCTACACACTTAAGTTATAGACAGGTTCCTGTTTTACTCCTCCGAAGGCAAGGCAATGGACTTGCTGAGAACTGGATAATGATTTAGCATGTCCATGGAGACTGAGTTGCCTTCTGCTTCTCTTTGCCATCCTGCTTAAACGTCACCATTCCAGTTCTTCGATTTCTGCTCTCCTTAGTTCTCTTGAGTCTATGGCACTGGACTCTGGGTACGTTCGTTTAGGAAATCTTTGTTAACATATGTGGGATGTAGCACAAAATTATCACATCATTTTCCTCCCAGGTGGAAATAAATTAAAATCAGTGCAACTCAATGTGGGACTGAGCAATTCAGATATTTCGAGCAAGATCATTTCAACCTTTTTAGTCCTGCTCCTGCTGTTCATAAAATAAATGACTTTCATGTATAAAGTAACTTAGACTTTCCTAAGAAGAACTGAATTAGTAATCATAAGCAATTATGAACAAAGAACAATGATTTATCTCCCCCAAAAGAGAAATCACAGATGGGAGGAAATGTAATGGTTAACATAGCAACAATTCTTGAAATAAGAGAACTGAGCAAAAATAAACGTGGAAAATAAAACCATTTGCACAGATTTAAAAGAGTAATAAGACAAAATTGTAGAGAAAAGCAAAGCAAATAGGAAATCAGGAATGATGGGAAGTATTACTATCTATGAGAGATGAACTGAATTATTTAAACATATTTCTTTCAGCATCAAATGAATGAATAAGAAATTTTTTAAAAAGTTGCCTAATTTGTCTTTTCCTATTTAATTTCAAATACCTTTCATATTATTTTGCTTTATTCTATATTCATAACTTGGATGCAATAGTGATGTAATTTACGAGACACCGGGATGATTATGTATTCTTCAATATGAACAGAGATTGCTGAGTATTATTCTGGGAACCCAAAATGTATCCTGCTGATCTAACAATGATGTACGTCTGTACAAGAATTGTATTTGTCTTATTGGCAATGTTATATCATACACGAATACAGGAGCTGCCATGCTGAATTGGTGCAATGTCCTATGCAGTTCAGCCCCGTACATAAAATTCAAACAAATAACATTCCAGAACAATTTATTTTAGACAAAAATCTTCTGCTTTGCTTTACTGAGCCAAGATCTAGATCTTGGCAGTGTCTTGTAGCAATGAGTTTCACAGTCCAATTCTGCTCTATTTAGATTTTTTCTCTCCTCCATCGTGGGGGGGAAGCACCCCCTTCCAGTTGCATTGACTGCACGTGTGATAGGTTCATGTGAGTCATGAGTATCTGCCAATGGCTTTGTCCACAGCCAAGGGAACATTGTTTTAATTTCTGTTAAGTTTCCAGAGGAACTTGTGAATTTGAAAAGACATGAACCAACAACACTGGTATGACTACTGGAGTTTTTTGCCCTCAGTACTTACAGCTTTGCCTTGTAGAACTGCATTGGTGGTAGAGGGTTCTTAAGCTGTGAATTTGGAGTATTGGCTCCGCTCTGGGATATTCCCTTTTTGGAGCTGATCAGAGGGTTCTGGCTATTCATAGTTTGCTAGCAGAAAGACGTTGATGTTCTCAAGTCTGATTCTGTTTTTGAGAAACAACCAGTTTAGGGATTGTATATTGGTTAAAGATATTGGCTCCATTCTGGACAGGCTGAGATGGGATGTCATGACTGACTCAGCCAACCTTAACGTATGCTGTTGCTGGGCTGGGGGGCTGCACAAACCCAGCCCACATTCCTGTCCCCTCTCTGTTGTTGGCAGTTGAGCCTGGGTAACTGTGCAGGCAGGTGGTCTGGTCCCCAGTCCAACAAAAAGCTAACCAAGGAAGGCAAGAAGGAAAGGACAGGGAAGGGGGAAGGGATGTCCATGAGATCCACCTCCACAGTCCTCACTTCCACAAGCTGGCTCACCAACAATCATCTATCTCAGGCACATTATATGAACTGAAGTGGATAGAGTGACCTAATCCTTCTTCTCCAGCTCAGGCATTATCTTATGTATTTCTTCATGTCTCTGCTTGTTTCTTTTCCCCCAGGGACACACAAACCAGATATTTTCATCCTCACGAGCCTTGCTGCCCTTCTTTGAGTAGTACCTCCTCTAGTTCTGTGTTCCTTTCAAGAGCGAGGGATTAGAGTTGCACACGGTGTTCTAGAGGAGAGGAAAACAGTGATTTATATGAGCACCTTTGGTAGTATTCTGAGTGTGTAATATCTGCAGCCAAAGGACTGTCCCTCCTATCTTAGAGTCCCTAAGAAGTTGTTAGGATTTAATGATGCAGTTGATACATTGCCTGTTAAAATGCGTTCTAGCCCACAGCTGAGAGACAGCATTTGTATGAGTATTCTCTCTTCCGTCCCTTCTACTTTCTTGTGACTAATATGGACATGGGGTTGGAAAAAGTCTCCTGCTTGATTCTCAAGTTCCCATCGCTGCCAGCTCCCAGCCCCATGCCTGTGCTCCCTTAGCCCTGCCCCATAACTGGCTGCTAGTCACAAGATGGTACAACTCTGACCATCCCTGAATGATCCAGGGGCAAATTCCCTGCTGTGCTGATTGGTACATGTGCCATCATTGAATTGTATGGGGTCTGTATTCATTCTGAGTAACTTTAGACATCTACAGTNGGGAACCCTTTTTATTGTGGAGAAAGAGGTATTTTCAAGGTAAGAGCCATCCACGGTTTCAGGCGCAGACTTCAGAATAAGAGGAGTTGTTCCTTTGAAGTGCATCTCTTGGACACATCCACACTGTAGATTTCTACATCTGGTAAGATGAATCCTGCCCTGACTCACAATCTCCATCTGAATTACTACCATTGTCTCACTCCTCCTTTTAGAGTGCAAATCTTTCATTTCTGCCCAGCTCCAGTGTTAAGGTGCATTGATTTTCATTGGGTATATCAGACATAACGTGGCAACAAATACGCAATCAAAGCAGTGCTCACAGATTTTGTTCTACCTTCTCTTAATCTTTCCCTTCATGACATGAGGAAAAAGAGATAAATGGCCACTGTTTTCTCTCTTTGCATCCACTTTCAAAGTGGTACTTGCAGATTTCATTAACCTTCCCTCTTTTAACATTACATCTCACTTCTTGTTATTGTAAAAGCAAGCAATTAAAGTAGTGTCTGATATTTTGTATAGATAAAGATGTATACACAACATATATATTTATATTTTGCTTCACATTACTGTCATGAAAAAGGAGTTATTTCATGTTATGTTGCTTTCTTAGGGCATTAATAGCATACTTATTACCCTTACACATGCCTTACACCTGAGGGTTTCACTGGCAATTTACATTCTCTTTTTCCCCAGGGGTAGGAAAGGCAGTTCCAAAGACCTGATGCTAGATGCATTCATCCATCACCTTTGGCTGCAGAAGTAGCTGGATATTTCTCTTCAGAGCTGTAGCCCTTGGAGGAGTCTTATGCTGTTAGCTCTCATTTCAGAGCAGCATTATACCTGGAAAAAGGAGCCAGGAATATCTGAAATTCAGAGGAAGAAACACGTAGAAGTACACGGTCTCAGCCTGAAGTGCCATAGTGAGGTATTTTGCTGCCCAAACACATTTCTTGATTTTGGCCTTTTTCCTTCCTTCCCCCAACTTCTCCATGCTTTGCCCTGACTCCTCCTCACCCCTTCGCTTACAGGGGTTGTTCCCAGCATTGCAGTGGACCTGCACTCTCTTCTTCTCTCTTCTTACTCATCAAGAACAGTGGCAGCAGCACCCACAAAGATACATTTGCCTCCAGTGGCATCCCCTCTCATATGACCTGATCAAATGCTTTGGGGTTAGTTTTGGAAGCTGAGATCTACCATTGCTTCTACAGGAACCACAGGTTAGTAGACCTCTGCAGCCTTTCAAATCAGATTTGAAACACTCTCACGTTTGGTAACAACAATAAATAACAGTTTCTAGAAAATGTTGTTGTTAATCTTTCTGGGCAGAATTCAGAGATACCCCTGACAGCTTCTGGGGGTAGCAGAACTCAAAGGGGAGCTTTGACGGGCTGTGTGCTTCTGTATATTGTTCTCCTCAGCTGTAGGAAGGGGGTGGTCGTCTGCTTCCCACCTAGGCTGATGTGAGATTTTGAAAAAATAAGTAAAAGTTTAATACGTGTTACTTGAAATCAATGTTGTACTTCAAGGATTTAAACTTTATAACTTTTCTTATCCGCGTCTTTATTTATATTCTTCTGAATACAATGATGTCTGATCCATCCTGAGAGCAGCTGTTAAGAAAAATCTCTGTTCCCTGGTTAGGGAACATAGAAAGCAAGAGAATGAAAACATAGGAATAGCCCTTGAAATCGGAACATCCAACCTGTCTACCCAAGCACTGACCATCAGCACTGATGGGAGGTAGATGGCAAGAGGAAGACTAGAAAACACCCGCACCCTCATTGACTCTGGTGGGAGGTCGTATAGAAATAGTGAGTATTTCTAGAAAAAACTCTCACTTTGAATCAGCTTTTGATTCATTGAATCACCAACTTTAGGAGTTATTCTTGGCTGTGACTACTTTTACACTGCCTGAGACTGGCAAGGAAGGTGATAAACAGAGGGAGAAATGGTAAACGGGAAGGAGTCCCGGAGAGATGCTGCTGGGATTTGTGTTTTATTTTTGTGGGGTTGCTTCCCTGGTGAGCTGTAAGGAGCCGTAAGCAGCACAAAGGGGGCAAGATCTTCTCTTCCCCCATGCAGACAACACGAGTGAGCATCTTTAGTTGGGAGGAGGAGAATTAGCTTCCCTGGGGCAGCTCTGTTCCCTTCACACAGACAGGTTAGCAGCCATGGGGAGTTAGGGGTGGGAGAGCGCCCCTGAGCTTTAGTCTTCTGTTTCTTTCCAGCGTGCCAAGCAGAAGCAAGGAGCAAGCATGGAGGGAAAAATNTTTCTTTCCAGCGTGCCAAGCAGAAGCAAGGAGCAAGCATGGAGGGAAAAATAATTTGCCATTTATCTATAGATGCTAACAGATGCCTCTCATGAGGGAACAAACTGTCAACTTCAAGGCACAGTGCGTTCCTAGGTTTGCTTTCTGTTCAGGACATACTATATCCCTAAATGAGCAGAAGATGCTGCCTTGCAAGGAGCTGGGAAGATTATCAAGAGTGGAAGT
>RSEF01000001.1:216254253-216265192 GCA_003993805.1 Himantopus leucocephalus | reverse complement strand
GGGTCCCTTCCAACTTGAGATATTCTATGATTCTATGATTCTACATAGCGCAGGAGAGTAAATAAGCAAAATTACAAGTACTAAACAGTTTGGTTTTCATCAGAAATGTTGTAAGAATAGCTCAAGATCTCAACAGTTGTATTTGTCTGATGTTAACCACACTGTTCACAAAAAAATACATACTGTGGTTTCTTCTCAATACCATCATGTTGTCTTAAGAAACACACATCAAGGGAGAGATAGCCATGACCTTAGTTTATAACAGTAATTGCCATCACCTTGTTCGTGTTCCTGTAGTACCTGATTATTTTGCCCAGTTCTTGGTACATAGGTACACTAAAGGACACAGAAGATGACCAGCAGTCCAATGCGTAGAATATGGGTTTAGGACAAGAATGCTGACTTTAGCAGGTGCTACCTGCTAGTCTAGTGGGAGGTGTCCCTGCCCATGGCAGGGTGGGTAGAACTAGATGATTGTGAAGGTCTCTTCCGAACCAAGCCATTCTGTGATTCTATGATTCTACCTGCTTGTCTTTTGACCTTGGGCAGGGTTCTTGGCTTCTTGGTACTTGGCCACCTGCAAAACAGAAACATCAGTAGCTCCCAACCTCCCACAGCACCATGAGGATCAGTGAGGTCACGCAATATAGAAGTGAGAGCAAAATAGTTCTGCTACATAGGTGTGATCTCAGTGGCAGCTTGGATTTGCTGTTACTGCTGCACAGCCAATAAAAGTCTGCGAGATATTTCATTGTTTTCTTCATAATTAACCATTTGATAGTTATTGGATCCAGTTGTAGACCTTTTATGCCGAGTTAAAGCAATTCTCCAGCTTTAAGCTCGAGGAATTCACCGTGAATTTGTATTTCCTGGTTTAGTCTTCAAAACTGACAGCTGGGGGAAAACGGTAGTTTTTTTCTTCAGCTTTAAACTGTGAAAGTCTAGGATGAAAATTACTAAAAGATGGGAAAATTAGGATCCTCCAAAGGCAGACTCGGTTTCAGACTACAGCTACATTTTAATATTACATTGCAACACTGGTATAAAATTCAGTGAAAAGATATTACCATATATTTATTTACCAGTGAAACTAAAATGTAAAATAGCTATTTGCTGTTAATAATTTTACCACTTTGAGACAAAAGGTGGTAGGCATAAGAGAAGTCAGAGAATAAGTGTCAGATTGACTGTAAACTAATATTTATTACAGTTCAATGACTACTTCAAATTATTTTGAGTTTTCAGTGTTTCTCAAATTCAGTTGTTTCTTTAAATGAAAGAAAGCATTTAACCAAGGATATTCAATCAATTCTCTGCATGATAAGATCAGGACACGTCAATATTTGAATTTTGAACATGCTAGTGTGTGTTAGAATTTGGTTTCATAAGCTGGATCTTATCTATTAAAATAAACACATTAATAAAATGTGGCAAGAAGGATATGAATATATGAATATAAAGCCATGATAGACATTTTTCTATTGCAAGCTGTTTATTTCTGGAGATCAAGTCTTCAAGAAGATTAAACAATGCTGAAGAGATGATTAAGCCAAAAAACTAATAGGCGCAGGCTTAAGAAGATGCTGATACGATAGGGGAATATTAGCAATGCTCCAAACTAGCGCACAGAGCCAGATTGTCCTTGGTCCTTGTGTGGGTGTACAGTATACACGGCAACTGTATTGTAGGGAGCCTGCTCTTCTCTCGGTACTCATGTCCAGCTCTGAAGCATGCATTCCATGGGGGTAGAGCAGGGTGACCTCGTTGCAGCTCGGTCTGGGAAGGGCAAGAAGGGAGCTCGTGGCTCACCAGGCTATTGCCCTTCTCGGGGCTCTGTCTTGGCTGCTGCAAGACTGTGCAGCCAATGGTGTACGCCTGTGATGAAATCCCTCAATCTGGTCCCTGGGAAATAGCAGCTCTGGGGAGTGGAGACCATGCCAAGGGGTTCTGCAGAGCCGGTTCTCGTGCTGTATGTAAGCCCGGTCTTTGCACAAGAGGAGTCATACTCACCCGGTGTGGCACTGATAATATTTTGCCTTTTGTATTTTGCTCTCCCTTGGAAGCACAATATTTTGATTTGTTACTTGTGAAGATTTACAAGAGTGTGTCTTTGTGCCTATCTGCCAGGGCACCAGGAGCACTTGGCAGTGAGTTTGTTCCTCAGGACATCTGAGGATTTCTTCCCTCATTCAGCCAGTTCCAGGACGAGAGCTAGTACTCATTTTTTATTTTTTTTTTCCCCCCGAAGTTAATTGTAAAATGAAGAAAAAAGCCTGAAACATTCAATGTAGATACAAAGATGTACCTACTGCTTTATATACCTGTGGTTATTAAAAGCTAGGGGGAAAACCAGCAAAAAATGTTTTCTATAATTAAATGTGTTTACTTTGCCCATTGGGAGTTCCTTATGTATTGTCGCTTTCACTGCACTTAGTTTGCAGTCCTGATCACAAGCAATCAAAATCATACGTTTACCCTCAGAATCAAAACAAGAGACTGTTGCAACATTAGACTTTTAGATTATTACATTTGCATGCTAGTTAAGAGTTGGTAGGATGCTTTCATGTCACATTTTCAAGCTTTTCTCTTTAATCAGAAGCTCTAGAAAAGTTGTGCTTTGTAGGGTGAAAGCCTCAATGCCTCCAAGAATCAGACACTTCCAGGAACCAGAGTTTTAACAAAAGCATCAGATGCTACTAAAGCTGTGTAATACTACAGGTGTCAGAAACTACTATGCGGCATTAGATTGTTAGAGAGTTTGGGGGCATGACTGCAAAACTGAGAGTCAGTGCTGGGTCTATGTTAGCAATTTGGAGCACTACAAACAGATTGGAAGATCAAAGCAGCTGGTACAGAAGTTCCTAAATCCACACAATAAGTGTCTCAAGGATTTTGCTTGGGACTAGGTTTTGGACTGAACATCTCCCCCGTATACATGGTTTAAAGGCTGTCAGCCTGAGAGGATATGGATGGATAAGGAGAAGGAAGGAAGGGAAGTGGGTAGTGACATAGGCTAAAAAGGTCTGGGAGGTATGCGATCAGTTCTTTTGCTTTTTCATTTTGAAAGAAAAGATTTCAACCTGTGTGCTTAATAAATAAGTCAAAACACCTTCTCTGTGAGAATCCAGTAACTCAGGGGACAGTTGCCTTTTCCTGGAACTTGCTCACCGACAGCATCTGACAGATATAGGACATTCCGGTAATAATTTATGAGTACCATATGTTGGCCTGGTTATTTTGGTTATCACGTTCACAGTATAAATGCGTTGGGTTACCCAATAAGGTGTTGTCCAGATACAAATGGGAAAAGAATGGGTTGAGATGGCTCTCATCGACCCCTCCAGAGCAATCTAGTGTCCTCGGGAGGCTGCTGGTTGGGTTTGTCCGGTCTCTAGGGAGCCTTCAAAACTAAGACATTCAGAAATAGTTGATTCAGCAGACAAAGAAGGAGAAAGAAGTGACGTGGGATTTTAAAAGATTGTTTTCTGGTGAAGGAAACACCACAGACGAACACAAGGGGTGGGCTTGATAGGTGCCTGAAGAAGATAGTCTTGTCTAGGTCACAACTATCACAAGGCATAACTGTTTAATTCACATAAAATAAATCAAATTGGGATTGAAGTGGTGTATTGATCTATTAATGGTTTTTAATTAACTATCAAGCAGTAAATAATATTTTCAGGATCTCTGTCAGCAGTGTATGGATAAGCCACAATCCTGGAGACTTAGGAAATGTTGATATACACCTAGAAATTTCTACACACCTTTCTACAACTATTTCTATAAAGTCCTAAACATATATACACACGCACAAACTCACATTCACTCAGTCTCTCTCTCTCTCACACACACACACAGAGCAACCATCCCCCTCTTCCTCCTTGCTTACTGTTAACTCATGGGTGCTCCATCTTCTTGGCCAACTGTACTGCCCTGAAAATCTGCTAATCTAAACGAGAAAACCACAGACACTGACACCCACGTGTGGGTACTTGTTGCACCTGCACTGTGATGTTGGGTGCAGGCTCTTCATAGCGTCCAAGGAGGATGCTCTGTTGGGCCTCAGAGGGAGGTCGTGATGTCGATGGGACAACTTCTAGCAGCATCAAACCTAATTTGTCTTCTGCCTTGTCCCCATGACAAAGTGTCTTCTCACTGTTATGGATTTCAATGCTTCTTTTAAACTTTTTTTCATGATGACTCCATTGTTTCAAAAGGCTTTGTAATTCTCTGGTTACTCTTTAATCCAGCTGGTGGTTGTCTTCCTCTTTTACATGATCACTGTCAGGCAAACACCCGCTGAGGTTTTGGGTGCTCCTTTTACACAGACTGTTTATGAGCACCCACACACACCACCATGTGGGTGACACATGGTGATCTTACAGAGAGGCAGGAAACTCAGTAAGAGAAATGTTTGTGTCAACTCACTGAAAAATCCTTTTTTTTTTCCTTTTAAAGCTTATTCATCCAGCTAAAAATGTATGTATACATATAAACTATTATTACAAATTAAGTATTTTATTATCATTACACATTATAAATATTTATGTATATATACATACACACACAAAGGAATCTGGCAACTATAAATTCCATTGGCTCCAGTCTTCTGAAAGGGAAAAAGTAAAGTGAGACAGACCAGTTGGATCACGGGAGTGAAATAAGCTGATACAGAGGTGATTAACCTCAAGTTAGAGTTTAAAAGGCCAAGACCTCAGGGGACCATACTCAAAGATAGAGGATGGAGATACAGCTAATCCTAGAACCACAGCATAATGGATCTTTCTAACATATAATGGGATACAAAGGCCTCCTAACATGAGGATTGGTGTACACACATATGTGGAAGCAATGATCTGTTTAGGCCACAAAAGTTAAGGGAAGAGCAAAGGCACAAGCAAAGTAAGTAAACAAGTTGTTGACAGCCACTTTGTGGAGTCAACGGTAGAGCCACCCATCTCCTGAGCTTCAGGCTCGCACCCTGCCTGCGGCTCCATAGAACTTTAGACAACCTGATCCATGAGGATTAGTAAAGTGGAGAACTGTAGGCAAGGAGCACAAAATGACCAACACTGATGCCGCTCGGCTACTGCAAAATTTACAGTAAGGGAGAATATTGTGTCCCAATGGAAAATTCTGCAGTGCAACTGTGTGAATGTTCATTACAGCTGTACTTCATTATAAAGTTTGCCTGATTATTGCAATCACTCTGAAGATCTCTTGAATGGCTGAGGTGACTCTATCATTTCTGATTGGTAGCTAAGAGGCAATTTTGAAGTTTCTAGAACAAACAGGAAGGAAATTATTTTTATTTTAGGACTGTGACTCAGCAATGGATCAGCAAAACCAGAAATGCATTGATTTTTCTAGTCATCACTGAAGCAAGAGGTGGGGTTTCACTGAAAATTTTAATTTATGCCCTGGGTTTTTTTCTCTGTCACAGATACTGTTCTTATATTGACATCTTAGCATTAGCAAAAATAACATCTAATACAAATGTAAATAATACAGCAGGGAAGGTAGCCTCCAAATTTCAAGATCTGCAATAATTTGATTGTAAAACACTCTTTTCTTTGCCTGTAAAAAGCTCTCTCTTCTTCCTCTAAATTTTATTTTATGCAGCCTTTAAGACTAGAATAAATAAACATACAGGGAGCTTATTAGCTTCTCTTAAACTCTTAAAACTTTAATCTACATTATAGATTATATATCCTGCCCGAGATAAACAAACAAGCAAAGCATATCCAAACTGTGCTATAGGATTTACATAATTAGAAAATACTTTTCTAGTTATCCGGTAATAAGATCATGAAAGTGGTATAAAAATAGAAATACCATTTAGTTGAGAATGTTGCTGTTGTTCTGTTTTGCAAATCCGTATTTCACAACGGAGGCCAAGGTGCGGGAAGTGCGAAGTGTTTGGCTTGTCCAATGTGATGAACTCGCCGTCTCCAGCTTCCCGTGCTTTGTGGCATTACACAATAATGTAAGAATGATATAATGTCCAATTCTTTAGAATCAGCTTTAATTTTAGTTCTGCCTTCTGCCATCATCACATATCAAGTGTCCTTTTTGAAATGCTGCTTTCTTTGAACAATAGCTATGTGTCTTTTTTCCCAAAATTCAAATAATAGACATCAGAAGATCGGAAATGGATGCAAACCTGCACACCTCAGAGTATCAGCTGGTCTCTGTCTTTTACACAGAATGAGAAAAAATTTTCTTATGGGCATCAGTACCCATAAGCTGTCTGCAGCAGATTTTTTTTTTTACTTTCTTTGGTCCTGTTTGTTGCTGAAGACACGTGACAGAGAACTTAGTCACAATAAGAGAATTTTAATAGATTCTTTTCAAAGATGAATAATTTCTATAAGATTAAATTAGTTATAAGTTGCTTATCACTAAGTGTAGGGACATTGTATATTAGGTGAAATATGATTTCCAGTTATGGAGCATATACAATATGACTGAACACACATTTGTTAATTGTGTTGAACTAGGATTTTATTGAAGCTATGATCCAATTTTAGGGTATGGTGATAAAACCGTAGGTTATTAAGTTGGTAATAACTCACAGGGAAAGTTACCATAGCTCCAGTTTAATACCTAATTATTTTAAAAAGTTTTTAATTTTTCTGTGGATGATACATCCTTTCCTATTGCCAGGATCTTTAGAAAACCATCCTTGCAGTACTGTTGTGTCTCAAATCTTTTCTTTCCTGAAGCTAACATGAGGTGTTTTGCATTTGTATATTGGATATTTGGGAAATATGAGTACTGAGCTTATCTGTAAAGTTTTTTACTCATCCAGACTCTCTTTTAGTGATCAGTCTGAGAACTATTCCACTATGTCATCCTGCAGCAATTGTTTAAAGCTCTTTGTTGAAAACATGGTCCTGGTTAGAGAGACCTCAATTAGTAATTG
Organism: Himantopus leucocephalus; assembly: GCA_003993805.1. NCBI lineage: Eukaryota > Metazoa > Chordata > Aves > Charadriiformes > Recurvirostridae > Himantopus > Himantopus leucocephalus. Next base: position 216,258,267 of record RSEF01000001.1, on the reverse strand, counting down.
AACATCACTTCTAAAGGAATCAGTTGTGATTATATTTTACAGATGCTCTTGATATGATTAAGAATTGCATGAATAATCCTTGAAATCTTCACTTTGGTCTTCCCTATTAAATTATCACTCGGCTGTTTTACTACTTACCACACTGTGTTGTAGTAGTAGACAGATGTATTGCTCACAGCTGGGCTGGAAGCATGTTCTACAGTAACAAAGCTACCCCCAGGTCTTCATTAGAGGAATAATCAGGAAGGCAAAAGTAGCAAATGTAGATTTAGTGCTTTGTTTGGGCATTGCAAATATGTGAAATCTGTATTTGTACATTCCACCAGTCCTACCATTATCTGGAGAATTTATGATTTTTTTTTTTTCTCCAGGAAATGAAAAGGAAATGAAGGTGAAAGCAATCACTTTGCATCCGCTCTCCAGACTGGTTTCAGATGGCATTATTTGGGTTTTCATCTAATGAGCAGCCCCATTTCCCTTTTCCCAAGACTCACCTAGTTTGATTACTTTTGAATCCGCATTAGACAGTCACTGCCTGACTCTTTTAGCACTCAGAATGAGACTTGGCAACTTTTGCACATTACCTCTCTGCGTCTAACATCCATGCTAAGCTCAGGATTAGCATGGCATGGGCTATCTATGAGATTTTAAGTGCTAGCTGGCAGCAGGATGACCAAAATTTGGCTCATGGTTCTTATCTTTGACACACAGAATAATGAAGTGATTACAGAAAAACAGTGTTATATTTAGAGAAGGAAGGAGGGCTTATTGCTATGTCTGAAGCCTCAAAATCGTAACAGCAGGTCTTATCCCAGTGGAAGAGTAGTCTCAGAACAGATGGACTATGGCAGTGCTCTGATCTGTGTTGGACAGTAAGTGGAACAGATTTCAAATATTCGAATACAAGACTGACTAAAAAGGTGTTTGAGCCATAAAGAGAAAATGATAGTGTGATTCACAAGGAAAAATATCTATTACTTAGATATTTAGCTTTGCATTTACATAGAAACTCTACTGGTTCTATTCTACCTGCCTTCTTTTCTTCTTACAGAGAGGTTCCTAAAGAGAAAAAAAAAGTCTAATTAAGCAACAGCATTTACAGTCCTACAGAAAAAGCTATTTTTCTTATTATGGGAATGTGAGACAATCTAAGTTTCAGAATAACCTAAAAATGCTTGAGTGTTTTAGCATCCTCATCAGCATCAAAGCAATTCCTGTCCAGGGGGTCATAGTGAATGACAAGAAAATTACATGTATGATAAAATCCACCAAAAAAGTCAATGTTATGTGATGAACTTGTTACCAAGCGTGTCCATGTCACACACAGCCTTTCAAAGAGATTGATTTCTTCCTAGACTTTGTCTTATGTTTAAAAAAAATTATGTTTTATACTTAGTGCAGTATTGATGCATTTCAATGTTTGATATCTTGCCGAAAGATGTATGAAAGTATGTGGGATGGGTATTATAGATTCCCTTGTGCATTCTGTACACTATACACAGAAGAAAAGATTCAAATGAAAATATCTGCACTTCATTAATTACACCTAGGGCATGACTGCCGTTTGAGGAAAAATCCAAATGAAAACATGCAAATCCCTCTCAGCCCTAACACAGATAGGGTGCTTTATTGATAAAGAATTTCAGTAGGATTCACACGGAATTCTTTTGGTTCCTGGGTCATTTCTTCCACATGCAGAGGTTAGTTGAAACTTCTGGAAGAAGTGCCAAACTCTGGGGTCAGAATTGGTAAATGTTACATCATTTTCTAAAACTATGAATAAGTTTCTAATGTGTATGATCTAAAGCTTGATCTCACTCATTCATTTTTCCACTTGATTGGCACTCACTCATTTCTATACCAATTGTCCAATTTAAGAATAATTATAAGAAGCTGTTTATTCATAAAGCAGGTAAAATAATGCAACTGATTCACAAATATTTTAGTGAATGTTAGGTCTGAGTGTGGCATGCTAATTTTTCACAGGTCCTATGCTATGGTTTATACAACAGCCACTGGGTACTTCTGACATGGTTTGTGTCTCCAAAAACTGTCTGCCTGACTCAATGAATATTTTGTACTTGAAGCATATTGTTAGTTATTGATTTCACACGTGTCATCAGTGATAAGAAACAATATGACAGGACATGTAGTATTAGGTGATGTAACACAGAGCACTATAAAATCCTTTAGTTTCTCAAACAGTTGGCTTTTCTGTCTTTCTGCAAACCTTCCTTCCTCATATGTCTTCACGTCACCTCCAAAATTCGGAGGACAAAACATGTTTGTCTTCACTCCTCTGGTTTGGAAGATAGTAAGTAGCTGCTAGCAGTTGAAGATAGCTAGTGCATCCCTGACTGTTATAAATATTTGCAGAAAGAAATTTTTTCCTGAATTGACTACCCCAACTTGGGGCAATTGGGCTCCTGTTGACTCCTCAGTCCGCCGGGCCCTGGGATGTCTTTCCTGGTACCTCCAGGTTCGTAACCCATAGTCCAAGGGACCTCTCCTGCCAGCCCGTTCTGGTCCAGTTTACTCAAAAGGACATCTGCCATACAAAAACCAAGTAAGGGCTGCTAGGAGCCCCACTTACATGAACCAAAATCCTTTGAAACAGAAGCTCAGAGGAAGGATCCGTCCAATTCCTCTCAGCTGTGGGCTGAGTCACTCAGCAAAGTAAATAGATAGAAATATCCCTTGGCCACAAAAGTCATGCCACTCTAAGGAGAGTTAGGATCTGCCTCCTGTACTCCATCTCTGCCTGCTCACCAGGTGATGGATTTGAAGGACCAAATGACAGAGAATTAGAACCGCAGCTTCTCCTTGTGTAAATCTACACACCAGTCTTTTTTACTGTTACCTGACCTCCGTACTCTGTCCTTTCAGTCTCCCACATGGCTGTTTGTTCCACCATTAATCATTTTACTGCTCAGCTAATGAAATTACCTGAAACTCAAGCTTATGTATCCCATAAATTTCTAAGTGCTGAAAGCCCAGTTTCCTGCCTAATTGTTGGTGCCTCTGGCATCCCCCAGTAAAGTTCTATAATTATCTTATGCATTTTTAATTGAAAAAAACCCCTGTACCCTCTAGAAATATAAAATTTTTAAAGGCTAGTAACCTAAAACAAACTTAAATTAAATAAGACAGAGGTACTTTACTGCCTGTATTGTTTATATTTAATGAAAGAGAACACATTTCCTTAATTTGTCTGAAGCCAACACAATCTCCTGTCTCTTGCACTGGAGTGTTGCAGAATTTAGGTCAAGTATATCAAGCAGTAAACAGGGCTTTGCAAATAATCACATGGAATAGCTCACGAGAAATAACCTATAGTAGTCGCATTAATCAGCTAAGCTATTCTTTGGCTTCCACTGTACTGCAGTAGATCCCAAGATTCCCAATATGCTACAAGCTGTGCAGAGGTGCAACAAAAGGGAGGTCCCTGTTCCAAAAGTTTTAATGTTAACAATATGGCCAAAAGCAGTGGATAAATTGAGCAACGTAACCCAGAGGTGCAAGGCAGAAAATTTTCCAAGGAAAATAAGGTTTCTGCACTCCTAACTGGGATTTGCTCAAGTTATATATTCCCCGGTATGCTGCCGTCTAGGTGGTCGTGGATCAGCTTACCTCCCACTGGTGGGTGGCTGTGTTTGCCAAGAAGAAGAATGCCACAGCCGCTTGCAGCTGCAGAGCTCCTGGACCAGAGCTCTCTTGGATCAGGCACATGAGAGGGAGGTCAAATCTGTCTGCCCTTGTCTGTGTAAACATATCCTCGGGTAGAATAAAAATGCAAACCACCCATCTCTCATGTCTGATCACTGTAAGTGCCACTAAAAGCATCTCAGTGTCTTGGGAAAATTAAATTTTATCTCCTCCTGACTTAAGGATGAGAAGCTGAAATCTTGTCTTCCTGCTTCAGGGAGACCAGCAGGACTAAGGCAGCGAGGGAAAAAATCTACAAGACCTGGAGTTTATGCTTCTGCTCCCTGTCAGCCAGGTTAAGCAGCAACC
>RSEF01000001.1:216230378-216249101 GCA_003993805.1 Himantopus leucocephalus | reverse complement strand
CTCAAAACTGCGCACAGTACTTGAGGTGGGGCAACACCAACGCAGTGCAGAGTGGTACAATCCCTCCCCTTGACCGGCTATCTATGCTATGCTTGATGTACTGCAGAACATGGCCCTTTTGGCTGTCAGGGCACACTGTTGACTCACATACAACTTGCCATCAACCCAAACCCCCAGATGTCTTTCCGCGGGGCTGCTCTCCAGCCTCTTGTACCCCAGGTTGTGTGTATAGCCAGGATTACGCTGTCCCAGGTGGAGAATCTGGAACTTGCTCTTATTGAATTTCATATGATTGTTGATTTCCCAGCTCTCTAGTCTATCCAGATGTCTCTGTAAGGCCTCTCTACCCTTGAGGGAGTCCACAGCTCCTCTTAATTTAGTACCATCAGCAAACTTACTTAATGTAGATTAAATTCCTGCATCCAGATCATTTATCAAAACATTAAAGATCACTGGCTTTAAAATTGAGCTCTGAGGAACCCCATAGGTCACTGGCCACCAGCCTGATGTAACCCCATTTACGATAACTCTTTGAGCCCAACCAGTCAGCCAATTGCTCACCCGTAAAGCTCCTTGCTTTTTCTTGGTCCTATATGTTGCTTCCTACTGTTTGCTGCTAAGCTGATATTTAGTGTGCATTCCCTTGCTTATCACAAATCTCTGAAAATAAAACCACTCTTGAGAAATTTGGATGAACGGAGACAGCTATCATTGCGAATAGCTTTTTTGTTAACTTCGTGTTCTTCCTAATGTATTTGTGTCCACAAATGCTCCCCTCCACTGGGAGAACTACTTCTCCTGCTCTGTTAGTCCTCTCATCTTCTGCCTTTCCAGATCTGTTCAGCACCTAATCCGCCAAGACCTGCCCATGGGAATTAATAACATTCAACCTGCCCCAAAGTTATCCTGATGCTCCTTAGGCCCCTGCGATATGTCACACAAAAGATGCAAAGCTACATAAACCCTCAGCAATCCTCTGCTGGCAGAAGGATAGAGCAGATAACCTAATACGGCAATAGGACACAGTGAGAGGTCATCACAACGCAAGTGACATCTTCTGAGAAGTGACTTCAGCCACCTGAGGAACACACTGACAGTCAACATATCTGCTGCTCCTGAAAAGGCAAAGTGCTGTTGGGCATTCACAGCAGATTTCTAAAAGATGTTTAAACTATTTCATTCCAGTGTTTTGGCAACATATTCCTCCTTTCTTAATAATAGCTCAGGAAAGTACAAACTAGCAAGGAAATCAACTGGATTTTGTTGTTTTTTCTCCACTTATTCATTCATGTGATTTTTTTCCCTTACTTTGTTTTTTTACAAATCAGTGACGCTCCCAGGGTTTTTCTTGCCCTCTGCAGATCAGATTGCTGTTTCAGCAATGCTACTAGATCCATATACTGCTTTCAACACTAACATACTTTAAAATGTGAATCAGACTTCTGATTGAATTTACTATAAAAATACAAAATAAAAAAAAATTCTATTTGAAAGAAAAACAAGACTTCAGTGACTACTAAAAAGAATGGCTTCTGTAAGTCACTGGGTGATTGATTAAAATGAGGGAGGAGGGGAAATGAAGTATTAGTCAATTATAGACTGACCGTGAGCCTCCAACACGAAGTCTTGTGAGAAGGTAATCATAGTCCTACAAAACACTGAGCAAGGCAGTTCTAGAGAAGAGACCAATGCTAATGCCACCGGCAAGACCTCATAAAAAAGATACACGTATACAATGGTTTTCATCTCTTTTCAAACAAAAGAGTTTCAAACAGGAAAGTTGCAGAGAAAGTAAAAGTTGAAAGAAAGACACAGAATATAATCTGACTATGAATCATTCAGTCTGGAAATTAGATTTCTAACTGTAAAGGCAGAATGAACCTTTCACCTGGAGGACTGGGAGCAAGAAATCAAACAGATAACATGATGGAGTTATCTACAGAAAGATGTGGATATTGTGTTTATGTCCATACTGATAAAGTAAAGCAAGGCAGACACTGATCCTGAAAGCCAAGTGGCACAAACTGGCCACTGTTCATGCTTAGGTTTAGTCCCTTCCTGATCAGCTTCATGTTGGAAAAAAATAGTTGGAATGGTCCAAACAGAAGCAGGGAGAAAGCTAACAGTTTCCCTTTAGAGATGTGGATGCATTTTACTAAAGTCCTTCATTCAGTGCTCCTCCTTGGCCTCTGTTCTTGCTTAAAATATATCTCTCTAACCACAATTTCCCATACCCCAAAAGGGAAATGCTATTTCCTTTTTCCTCTTCTAAACTTGAATTTGCAGCACTGAAGATTTTTCATATACTTTAACAGAAGCATCAGATCCTTTGTAAAGATGCTGAGCATAGTGACTGGGTTTCTGATGATGACAGATTTGTTCTGGTTGGTACTTCAAACCGTGTGTGTCAGTGGGAAGATGTGGACAGTGTGTGATGCAGAGGGTAAAAGCTGACCAGACATAAAGGATGGAGTGAAATTATACACAGAACCACCAGCTCTGCTCTTGAGCCTGACCTCTCCCTGCTCACGCAAAACCAACTTACTTTTCAAAACTGAATTCCTTGGNGTGTGTGTCAGTGGGAAGATGTGGACAGTGTGTGATGTAGAGGGTAAAAGCTGACCAGACATAAAGGATGGAGTGAAATTACACACAGAACCACCAGCTCTGCTCTTGAGCCTGACCTCTCCATGCTCACGCAAAACCAACTTACTTTTCAAAACTGAATTCCTTGGAAAAATCCTGCTTCTCTTTAAAAGGAGAATGCCATAGGGACGCAACGGGAACAGATGAAAGGAATGCACCAGCTTGAATCATTGTGCTGTACTGCAGCTTAAAGGGGCTCTTAAATATGTCATCCTCTCCTATTACTTTTCAAAATATCACTCAAAATAATGAGTGTAGAAGAATCTTGCTTGAAGATTAGGGCCTCCTGGTGCCTGGTGCTGCACAAACACATTTAGAGACACAGCCTGCATCTGCACGGGCATATGGCTAAAGCAAACTGGAAAGGTTTCTCACTGCAGTGCAGTAAGTTATACTCAACACATAATACAAATTATATTTGTCACTTGAAAGGGAAAAGGAGAATAACAGTTTCAGTTCTGTCTTTGTCACTCAAAAATATTGACAGCTTTAATGCTTTGTATTATCTTTAAGCAGTCATGCTGAAATTAAATGCCAAAATAAGCGATGTATTTGCCAGTTGATGTGGAGTTCTGAAACGTGCTCGTTGCTTTGTGGGAGGAGAGAGGATTTCGTCCTCAGGGAGAGGAGATTTTCTGTGCTACAGAAGTGGCTCTGTAGCACATCCTTCTCTGCCTAAACAATGTGACTCATCTGCTCTCAGTCTGGAGCTCTGCAAATTATGGTATTGTAAAAACATGCAAAGTTCACACCAAGTTCACAGAGCTACAAAAATAAGCTGTTTCCCGAGCAATGGATGATCCAGCAAGCAGAGCTCTGCTGGGATCCAGCAGTCCTGAATCCTGCTCTTGAATATGCTACTGAATTTTTGAGTGACTTAGGAGAAATTCATTCCCTCTTAAATCTCTTTTCCTTCCCTGCCCTTGTCTTGTTAAACTCCCCGTGTGCAGTGTCTCAAAGGTGAAGTCTGTGCTAGCTATCAATACTGATAATCATTTTTCCAAACTCATCATCTCTTTAAAAGCCATTTTCTCTTTGGCCGTGACAGATCCTAACTTGGCCAGTTCAGATCCATTCTAGATGCTGTCATAAGATCATTTTTCCAGCTCATCAATTTGACCATATCATCCTTCTCTCCATGCTCCCAGCATGGGCTTTCACTTCCCTGCTGCATCTAATAGTGGCATGTCTTCTCTGTCAAGGCTCTCTGCATGCTGTCCTCGGTCATTATCTCCAATTCAGTGACAGAGGGAGATTCTCCTTCTGAGTGGCCAATGCTAAACACTCAGATAACTCTTTTGTGCCTTTTCTCACGCTGCATCTAATGCTGGGGAGAAAGTTTCCTTGATACCTGCAAACTAACTCACTTTTCTCTGTTAAACTCTCTAAAACAATTTGCTTCCCCCACTATGTATCAAAAAAAACCAGAAAAATAATCCCAGGTTTGCCTGCTTGTATGCTGGTTTTACCACCTAGCCAACATCAGCTCCTTGCTTCCTTTTGTTCCCTGTCTACCCGCTTGTCTCCCTTTGTTTTCCCAGGCTTTTCACCTCGATTGTACGGTGTTTGGAAGTGAGACAGCCTTCTGATCTGTGCTTGTACTGCGCTCTTCTGATTCACGTGTCAGGCTCCCTGGGTGCTATGGCAATACGAGCAGTAAAGCACTGAATGACAATTTGGTTTAGGCATCACAGGAGAAGAACAAGGGGAGAATGAGAGCTGAGAAACGCAGGAATAGTCTCCGGGTATGTTTTCCTTTTTTAAGCCCATTCAGTATGGAACTGAACTAACCAAAGACAAAGCAACAGCAGGTCATGAGAGTTTAGAGTAAGAGCTTGAACCTTTCTCTGGAGTCTGACACCTCCTTATGGCCAGTTTCTGAGGAAGTCCAACCTTTTCTAATGCTTCCAGATGTACTTGCACAGCTGGCGCGATGCAGTGGGGAATTAGGCCCGTACTGTGACATATTACCAATCACTTCACTATGCTGAAGGTTTTAAAGCACATTGCAGTTGATTTCAGGATGTCTGGTCCAAAGCTTGATATTTACAAAGTACCAAGAACTGCTGCCAAATAAACAGAAACCGTGTAAATCTTACTTAGTGGAAACAAGAAGAATGATTATGTGGTGAAGGCACTGGACTGGGTTCAGAAATTAATCCAAATAATGCTGAGGCGTTGGGTTCCTTCTCTCCTTTGCCACAGACCTCCTGCGACCACGAGCAAATTACTCACTATCTGGCTGCGAGAACATCAGAAATGTTCCTGCAGATCTTCAGGGAGCCTGACTAGTTGTTCCAGTGGTCACTGTCAGCTCTACGTGCTGTGAATTACCCTGTTTTTATAGGCACAGTCACTTTTGCCTATCTGCCCAGCTCAACAACTGACCACACACAGAAATAACATTGAAATAACAATGCTGTTCTAGCACCTAGTAGAAAATATTCAGTGGGAAGCACAGAAATGGATGCTGAATGAAGATTTTAGCCTACTTCTGAGTGACTTCTGCTGGCAGTATTCCTTATTCATGCACTGCTCTTGCTGACGGTGTATCTATACCCTTAGGTAAGGTTTTCTGTCCCACAAAACTTCTAGGACTAAGCCCTGATTTTTCAACAGACCAAAGATTTTCCAAAATGTACTAGAAAGGAATCACAGGGGACAAAGTACTTGGACTAATACTAGTGCAACAGTGTCACTGGAAGTTTTGCAAATTACTAAGTGTTGAATGTGTGAGCACGCAACTGATTCCCTCCAACCGCTTTGATAAGCTTCATGTAGCCCAAAAGAACAGTGCTATAAACCTGTTCGGTACTTCCTGGTGACATCAATACTCTTTTGAATCGAAATTAAATTATGCACTTATTGGAAGTTAATATCCCTGAAATTAATTTCAAAAGTCAATTTAGTGTACATGATATTTCAAACAGCCATAGCAGTGTCATTGCTAAAAAAACCCACCCACAAATCTATGACTGCAATGCTTTTTTCAGCTGTTGGTTAATAAAACCTTGATTAGGAGGATTCAGCCGGTATGTCCAGAATGGTAAATTCAAAAGAGGTATACTCAGTTTATTAAAGCTTGTATTCCCTTGCAATTGTCTGATAAATTGGCAACATGGAAACTTGTAACATACTTCTGCTCTTTTTCCGAAATAACTCTAAGATCTGCCATAGACAGAGACTGTCTATTATCTGTAGTGTATCATTTAAGCATAACCACCTTCATTTTTTACAATAATTAAATTTCTTAAATCTATCATTTTCTCCAGAGTTACTGTACAGCCTCCCTAATGCAGAGTTCTCTGTCTTTGATCAGGAAGAGAAGAGGAGTGATAGAGATACTGCCAGGGAACAGTAACTGCCTACACGTCACTTTGTAGATTTATTCTCTCCAAATATTGTTTGAAACTAGTTTCAAAGTGGAGTCAGAAAGACTGCAAAGCCCCAGACCTTGTTGCTGTTATAAAACCAACAGCACAAACAACGAGAAGCTGTCTTTCACTAGCATTAGTAAATGAGAAATCAACACCTACGTACCAGTTGCACCTTTGAAAATCTCTCCAAATATCTCTGCTTCATTGATTCAACTGTGCAACAAGTTCTGGGGCAAGGTGGAAGAGGCGAGTTTCACAATATATTTATTTGCCAAAGCTGGAAGGGTCTGCCACAATCAGCCTATAGTTGTAGAAACTAGTAACAGGCAAAGTCCTCAGAAAGGGTAAGGACTGATGCCTCAGCCAGACACAGTATTTGGTTAAGTAACTGAAATCCTCTGTATGAGGCTCACATGCCCATCCTCCCATGCCTGATGTTTTCCCATGACACAAAGGACACTGGTGGGTGTGTTCCTGCCTAGGAATTCAGGACTGGACAAGCATTAAGGAGTTAGGAGGGCTTATTATGGTCCTCACTACTGGTATTTCACAATATACCAGAGGAGGAACAAGAGAAGAGGACGTAGCTCTAACATACAGTGTTTGACTCATGCCTCATAACAGACCTGCTGCAACCAGGTGCATCTAATTCTACCAGCTTTCCATCCATGAGGAACTCTATGAGGACAAGTGTCCTCCAGACACCTTTGGGCACTGCAAACCCCCTCAGCAGCACACAGAACCTGGCCATAGGCCCTACAGTCCCCCAGTTCAAGAGGGACAGGGAACTGCTGGAGAGAGTCCAGCGCAGGGCAACTAAGATGATTGAGGGATTGGAGCATCTCCCTTATGAGGAANTCTAAATTTGCTTTGTGTTTACTGGAATGAATGGAAATTGTTCATGAAGTATAAGTCTATAATTATCTCATTTCCTTTGTCTTCGTATGACCTTACAAACCAAGCTTTTCAAGCCAAGGGTAACGAGTTGTTGTCAAAGACTGTTTGGACTATACAAAGAGAGTTTCAATACGTCTCATCAGCATTTTTCGCTACCTAAACAAAACACCTTTTTAAAACATGTGTTCCGTCAGAGACCTTCACAGGAGAGGAGATAAGCTTGAAAGACCATGAAAAAACTCATGGATTTATATTTGAATATAGAGTTAAAGTTATGTTTAACCTAGTAACAGCTTAAAAAGGACTGGCCAGTTCAACTTGTGATTAAATTGAAAAATCTCTCTTTTTATTCCTTTTCTTTTTTTGTCCCTTTTAGACGCGATTGCTATTATCAGGCACATGAGTGAAGAGTGCTCCTCAACTGCACAGTCTATCATTGGTGAGCTGTGCATTTACAAACATAATTACACTTCCCTGTACTGCTATTCCTCACATTAAATCAAGCTTCAAAGCTTCTCCTTCAAGAGAATGCTAATTCCCTTCTCTTCTCAAGTCCTCTCAACTGCTCCCTCATGCTATGTGCTCTTTCACAGTTTCTTCCTCTACTCACAGCTCACTTTCCTTCCTTTTGCCTCTCTGTACCATGGCGCCTTTCATTCATGCTTAGCTTAGTGCTCTTGCTATGCAACTTTCCCACAGTCCCTCCTAAGTCTGTTTCTCGAAAAGTTTTTCTTTCTCAAGAAAAAGTACGGTCCTGTCCAAGTCTCTGTCCAATTTGCATAAGATGATGCTCTATTCACTCTCACTTTCTCCAAGCACTCCATTGTCCCTTCTTGTAAATCTTTTATCTGCGTCCTGTCATAAAATCTTCCAGCCTGAGACCTGGGTGAAATGGCAAGTGTCATGAGCAGAGCCAGGATTTCATCATTTATGTGACAGCCTGTTAGAAAGAGATTCCTCCTATGCCTACATAATCTACTGAAGACCAAACACTGTCTGGGTTCTGCTCAGCACTGTGACTGTGCACAGCCCTCAATAAATCATCAGCACTCATACATATAGCTATCCAACAGCTTTGGGGGAAGAGAGCTGTTTTTTTCCTCAGATAAAATATCAGGAAAACCCAGTGATCAAATTGAATATTAAGTGGACAATTCAAAAAAGTCATCTTTAAACTCTTATTAAGAAAGTGTGGGCACAAAAGGATAATGGACGGAAACAGAGCTCAAATATTGGGAATTTTTTCACACTACTAAACCTAGGGGGAATTTCTTTCTAAAGAAAAGAAGAATCCTGTTTCCATAGTAACTCAGTGCTAGGGCCCCCTTACAGTCCAAATTTAGCAGAATTATATGTGCGGGTTTATTCAGCATACTACTGTGCACTTGAGGCTATGATGAAACCACTAACCTCATTGCATTTGGGATGTCAGGTTGAATTTGAACTAGGACTGACAATATTTCGTTCAAGTCCAAGTATAACCCTAAAAAGTACCATCATGCCTTAAAAATAGGGGAGAAATTACAGGTATAATAACAGGGCATAAACTACGAGCTTGCTAATGACTTGAAATATCAAAAAATGCGATGAAATGGCTTAGCCTTTAAAAATGAATTATTTTTATCCCAGTCCTGACATGAATTTACTTACTCCTATGAAACCAAGTACATCAGTGATGGTTCTTTCCCCTGTACTATATAGATTGGCAGTATGGAGGAGCTGTTCTGCCTTTATTCAGAAGAGAGGTCATCTAACCTGTCCATAGTGAAATATTTTGCTGCAACTTTTTGAGCAGTTATAAGTGATACATCAGGACGACACATTTGAGTCTGTGCAGAAATCTCTGCACCTTACCTGGCAGTGCTTTACTTGTGTTTTTGAAATGGTTCAAAAACAAACAGCCCAACAAACTTAAGCACCACCTGTTTAACCAATGCACTTACTGTCCTTAAAAACAAACGGACGAGGGTATGGTAGCTCTGAAATGTGTCACTTCTGTAATCAGTCAATAGGTGCTCAGCAGAGATGAAGTGGTGGCAAGAGGAGGTGGCAAGAAAATGAAGGTAAGGTCAGAGGTACCTTAATGAGGATGAGGTTGATTAGAAAAGTGGAAAGTGCTGGTGCAGAGTTTTAACATAAAGTCCTCAAAGCACTGCTTGAGCTTGGTAATGGCTATATGAGCTGTAAGCTCAACACGTTTGGCTGGAACAGAGAAGCGAAATCTTTCCCTGCTCTCAGCAGTACTCAACAGTGTTCTAACCACATTACATACCGACTATGGCCAGCTCTGTGGTGCTAACGGCAATGAATTATTGAAAAAAAAAAGTGTTGCCAATTTTCCCACTGTGTCAGATATTTGAAAAACCATCAGCAAACTGAGACATCTAAGTGTGGTGTGTGTTGAATACCTCTTTACACTAGAGGGAAGATGTACTTTAAAACAGACATCTTCCTTGGGTTGTTGGATTCTTACATCATCTATTCAATTTCAGGATCAAATCTGTAAACTTTTAGCTTTATTTGATCACCGTATCATTTTGCTACAAACTTTGTCCTATGCTATCATGCTTTGTCTCTGCTCCAAAGCTGATGAGGGAGAAAATGATCATCATAACCTTGAATATCAAATGAGCAAAAGCCTGACTTTTGAGCTAACGCAAAAAATTACGCTGGTTATTAGTAAGTAGTTGACTTCTGGATCCATATAAGTAGAAGGCATTTACATACATTAAGCCAATATATTAATACAGACTGCAGCTAATTCAAAGCTACAGAAAGAGCAAAATGTCTTGTGCGTGTGTGTGTAGTATGCCAATAAAGCTACTTATACTAGAAAGCTTTACCCTTGCTTCAGTATCATTTCAATCGCCTTTTGCAGGAAATAAAGAAAAGTAAACACATTTCATCTGATCATCTTTCAAGTGATTCCTAAAAAACCTGAAAAGACAACTAAACAACAAATTAAAGCTCCTTTTAACACTTTCACCTTCGTCAGAAAGACAAATTAAGGTACTTAAGCATCAGCCTCTTGGGAAACTGCTGAAGCTGCAGAGGAAACTAATTGGCTGGCTATAATTTGCATATAACTATTAAATATTAATAAAGTTAATGCCTTGTGAGGTTTAACCAGCAGTGACTACATAGCAACTATCTAAATGCTTTGTCCAGAAACCAGGTGCAGTGTAAAATGCTGTGTCCAGCTAAGCACTCTTGCAACCTCTTGTAATTCTAGTCCGTCAGATCCAGCAAAGGCCACAGGGAGAAATGGGAAAAAAGGATACAAACTCCCTCTTTATCTGTGTCCTACCCCGCAATGGCAGCTCTGGCTCAGTTCATTGAACCACTCAGGGCAATGTGAGCAGTGTTGGCACTGTAGCCTGGTGGTGATGTTAATAATTTCTCCATGCCCAAACCAGCCCAGGATGGACTTTCTGCCTAATTCCCATCACAGCTTGGAAGACAGCAGCAGGGGATGCAGTGCAGACCCTGGGTGCCATCTGCCTGGGTGCCTGGGACCTTGTCCTGGTCTTGGCACAGAACTTACAGAAGGAGGCTCCCAGCCTAATTAGTCCCCTTCGTGTAGACTCTTTGCTTCTCCTTACAGAACAGGTTGAAAAAGATGCGTGTTGGCACTTGCCGAGGATTTTTAAGGGCCAACAATGCAGTCTCATGTTCAAAGTGTTTTGTGGGTTACAACCAGTATGTATCTTGACCACTCAATTCATCCAAAAGTAGCATTGCCACAGCAAAGCCACACTGTTTTACTGGCCCATATACGTTCAAGAACGCTTTTTGTGCCAGGAGGGAAGACATTTCTACAGAAGCACATCAGTCACAGGAGGACTTAGTGCATCAGCAGCATCAGCAGATGAGCATGGACTGCAGACTGCTTCTGTACTCTGGCCTGCATGCTTACAACAAATGTGATCTTTCCAGCTAACTCAGGCTTAAAAATGTCTAAATAAGGATTTACATCTAAAGTCCAGGCTAATTGTGCCATGAAAAGCATCCCTTAAAGGCAATCAATAAAAGGATTGAGTCTGATAACATAGGCTAATCTGTTTTCTGCTTCTCCCCTTCCCACCCAGGGTAACCAGGCAGTAGACACAGGGATGTGCCAGAAACCTCGCGGTGCTCCAGATCCCGCTTCCTCATAGAGGGTCATTCCCATGAAAGCGATAACTTCCAAGCCTCACACGCCAAGGCAGATGCCACCACGCTATCAGGCTGCCACCCTGCACCCCCTCCAAGACCACCAGGAGCCGTGCGGGAAAAGGGGCTCTACATCGGCAGCAGCGGCAGGCAGCCGAGCGTGAGATAGCCTGTCATTGCCGAGCAGCTCGTGCAAAACAAAACAAGTATTACTAACAATAAGAACTATGTTTCCAAAGGTGTTCAATGAAAGCTTTTAACAGTGCACGCCTTTCCTTTTCCATGTAGTTCTGCCACCTGAATTGATGATATGGTAGCAAGTCAGTGACCCAATAAATCGGACAGCCATCTGCACAGCCAATTTAAGGAAAACCTTGTCTTATTGCCAGGGTGAAAACAGCAATGCAGAGTTTTCTTCATCCTTCCTTCAACTAGGGGAAAACCTAGGGGGGCTGCAGTGTTAAAGCCATTGGAATTTTGGTTGAGGGGTGAAAAACTATTCCTGACAGCGTCCTTGTGCTTAAAAATTGGCATAAATGAACATGTAATTTTAAAAGGATGGTTTTTTAATGTAAAAGAAAACAAAAACATAAAGACAAGTCAGCCATTTGAAGAGCAAGGTCAGAAGACACTTGCTAAAATACATATTCCTTTCCATTCAGTCTTGCCCCAGAGCATACACACAAATCCCATTGCTCCACAGGAGGGGACATGGAGAGGGAGGTGCTGAGCTCTTCTCCCTGGGATCCAGTGACCGGACATGTGGGAATGGTTCAAAGCTGCACCAGAGGAGGTTTAGACGGGACATTAGGAAGCATTTCTTTACTGACAGGGTGCTCAAACCCTGGAACAGGCTTCCTAGAGAGGTGGTCGGTGCCCCAGGCCTGTCAGTGTTTCAGAGGCATTTGGACAATGCCCTTAATGACACGCTTTAACTTTTGGTCAGCCCTGAATCGGTCAGGCAGTTGGACTAGATGATCCTTGTAGGTCCTTTCCAACTGAAATATTCTATTCTATTCTATTCTATTCTGTTCTGTTCTGTTCTGTTCTGTTCTGTTCTCATTGGCCATTTGTCTTGGACATCCACCTTGGCTCTTTGGATATTACCCCAATAGCCCCCCTCTTCTCTGGAGCAGATCTTTCCTTTTTCAAATTCAGCTGTTACTGGAGCACTTACAAAATATTCACAGAACTCTTTCAGAAAAGGGGTTACCAAGAATTTGTTCTACCCTTCTCATCTGTACAAAGTATTTGCTTCCTTTCTCTCTTTCATCATGGCCACAGCAGAGCTGCACACACACGTGTACCCACCATCCTGTCAGAAACCAGAAGCTGGCACGTGCACAAGCCCAGTGAGGCACCTAGTTGCAAGGTGTATTGCAAAAACAAATTGCAACCTGCATGTAAAAACTCCTGATAGATATGTACCCATTCGGTATGCCATGGGCTACTGGGCATGAGCAGCTGCATCCAATGAGAGCAGTGTATTTCTGTTTGGGAGTCTCTCGACAAAGCAGATACGCATGCATTGAGCATCAAGTGTGCACAGTGACTCTGATGCTTCTAGGAAGGATCAGACCTACCGCTCCTGTGTAGACCATCTGTGTATCTGTGAACCCATGCTGACAAATGTGTGTTTCAAATGATTTGCCTTTCTAGGATTTTCATGAGTAGCTGAATACATTTAATTGTCCAGATTTTTCTTTTAGAGAATAATTAATGAGTGTATATTCATCTGTACCATAGAGGGAATCAGCTATTAATATAGTCTCTGAAAAAGCAAATTTTAACAGATGAACCACACTTAACATTGTGCAGGTTTACTTTTTGCTTTGTCATACTTGTGAGAGGCCACAGAAGTCTAAAGAACACGGTCAAAGGTTATTTGCATTACTGTGAGGTTAGTTTACCCTGCAGATTTTTAATAACACTGGGGGCAATCTTATCCGTAAGATATCACAGCTTCTGTAACAGAGAAAAATCATGAATTTTCTTTGCAAATCAGCTACGCAGAGTACCAGAACTTCTCTATGAAAATGAACACAATAAAGCAACTAAACATGCCAGGAAGAAACCTATATTCAAAGTATCCTCCCTAGCTCATGAACAAAGATCTAGGAATCTGCAAAATTTGTTATCCTGGCTTAGTTTACTCAACAGTGCCTGCTCTGTTTAAACTTTGCTTCATAATGGCCCTTTAAGGCCAGGTAGTTTGTAAGACCATTTACTCCTTGCATGTGTTGAAGGAAGTCACATAAGAAAGGGAAAAAAATCAAGCAGTTCTTAAAAGAAATGAAAATTACTCAAGGGGACAGTTGATATTTCCAATCAGAAAGGCATCAGAAACCATAAAGGACCCTGTCTCAAGAGCTTTGCTCTGATGGGATAAAGCATTCCCACATTATGGCTGGCTTAAAGGTGTTGGGGTTTTATACTTGCTTGAGACTGAATGACTGAATAAGAGCTGGGAAGACAGTCTGCATGGAGAGAAATCCATGCAAAGATGTAGCTTTGAGAAGAGAGGAAAGATGTGCCACTGGGAAGGATGGACAAAGACACCTTCCCTGTTGAGCCATCCCTTTCTCTGAAAATCCCCTCCATACATATAATCACCACATCCCTCACAGTTACGGGATCTGGAGACCTCTCCCACCACGGGGAAAAGAAGGAAAAGGATAGCACGGGTAAGAAGGCACCCAACCCCCTAGTTGGCATGTAGATGCAGCACAGCAAGTGAAGAACACAACTCCAGAACCTGGAGTGTCTGGAAATCCATGACAACACATTTGATGCATCTAGAAAGGAAACTTAGAAAGCTACAAGTGAGAACTGTAGGCAAAGAGGAGTGTCAGACGAATTGGTGCTTTTGAACTGTGACTACAAGGTTTGCCTTGTTTCGTGGGACACTGTGAAAGCTAAAGAGGACCGGGTTCATAGAGACATTGTATGGCAAGGTAAAGGAAACCCGCAAACAAAAGGACTATAGATACCTTATTAGGCAAAAGAGAAGGGGGAAGTGGTTTGATTTTGCAAAAATGAGGCCCAGTCATGGATGTATTTGGTCACAGAATACTCAAAAATGATGTAGTTATTGATGTTATTAATAATAAAAGAAGCTGGGTCCGGTCCAAGTCCTGGGACTAAGAGAGCAGTACATGCTGTGAATTGTGATGGAATGTTAAGGAATTATGTATATGATGCTTAGCACAGTGATGTTATGATGCATATTTTGCTTCACAAGTGTATTGAAGGACATCGGTCACATTGCCTATCAGTTACTAGGCCAAAGCTATTCACATAACGTTATATAAGTCCTCTGATAATGACAGTACTACCACCTTTATTAAAGGATTTGTTCAGGAGATGACCATGACAGAATATAAACCATCATGAACGAGCTGTATGTGTAAAGGGATACTGGGCCATTAAAACAGAGGAAAGAACTTGCTTGAGAATTTGTTTTATTGGAATGAGGAAAAAAGAACAGAGAAATAGATGGAAGGAAGAGCAGTCCCAGAATGACTAACAGATAACGGCTAGCTGCGGAGATCAGGGACCCCAGGTCTTTTGGGGAATGAGAGCAGGGTTCTCCTGGGGCAAGCAAGGCAGAGGGCAAGCAAAAGCAAATCCTAGGTCAGAAAGAGAACCTAAGTGTAGTCTCCCTAGCTACTGAGAAGGAAGAACTCAGTCAGGACACAACATCAAGAAGAAACGTAGAGCCCCAAGCTTGAGAGAAAAAACAATGTCTGGTCAAGGCAGATCATGGCAAGAAATAGAGAGGCTTAAGAATGGCTATGAAACCCAGAACCTAGAAAAGGACATAATGAATCTGACCATAGGATACATGCCTAAACAGAACAGGATATATCTTCGCAGTCCTCTGCTAACATTAGCTGTGTTATACTCCTGAGAAATTAGCAAGTACAGCTTTCCACTGTAAGCAGAGAAATTAAATTACTTCCCAAGGTAAGTGTCTGACAATAGAGCAGGGACTCAGGAAACTCCTGGCTCTGTGTCCTGAGAGCAGTTCAACTAATTATTCACTTTCTTATGCAATTACTGCAGAGGAGAAAAATAAAAAGTCTCAACATTCAGTTAAATTTTTGTTTCAAACACTACATCTGCTTAAAAAAACGATTAAGTGCAATAGAAGAGGACACGAATCTCTTGGAAATACAGGAGGAAAAGAGATCAATATTTGGCATCACCAATTCTATAGATATTACATCAAGCAAAATGATTTTGAAATGGAACTGATAGCAACATTTTTTTCTTGTCTGGTCAGCACCCAAGTCTCAATTCTTTGTACACTTGAGTAATAAAGTGATGAGCATCACATACTATATAAAGACAGCCAGAGCATCTTTCAATAGACTTGAATGCCAATCTTTTACTCCAGAGAAGCATGTTCTTACATTTAAAACTACTACTCTTCTAGTTCATTTGGAAACTGAGGTGCCTTTGTGGCTACTAAATTACTGTGGGACAGACTTACTCAGACATCTTGTTGAGAACTTAATGGCTGAATATAAAAAGTTGAGCAAAGAGCTAGGAATGGAAAATACTCCTTGATCTTCTATAGTTTTATGCCATTACAGTGGGGAATCTAATTTTATTCTATACTAGGATAAAATTATTAGAGATGAAGTCATTATTTCTTCTCTGTTCCTACATATCACACTGCAAATTGGCGAGCTGTTGTTATGATTTATTTGATTATCTCCCAAGCAAAACTAGAAAGCGGGAATGTTCAGCACAGCCTTACTTCATGAACCGAAGTTCATGCTGCTGATTGGTCTTCGCTCTCCATTTCCATATCATAAAGCCACATTTACATTTAAAGTCGAATCAAATAATGTTATTCTTACAAAATGTGATTACTAATACAACAAAAGCAAACTAACAAAATCCACGTGGTTACTAACAACAGATGGAAAAATCTAGCCTTAAGGTGTTCAGAAGACTAAGATAGGTCAGGTTGTAAAGGAGAGGAAAAAAATAAAGTCAGTCTTGTAAACATCTGGTGTACATCACAGTCATCAACCTTTCCAGACTCTTTTGACAGATACTTATGAAGCAAAACTAATCCTAAAAAAGAGAAGACACGAGTACATGTAAGTGTTAATTTTGCAGACAATGACTCTTTCTTAACCCTCAAAAATATTGATGTTTAAAAATAATGTTAAAATATCTCATTTTTACAAAATTAGTAAAGCATGAGGGGTTTTTTTTTGAGGAAAAAATTGCTGTAGCTCCTTTAAGGGATCTAAAGGAGAAATCATTATATAGAGTGTATTTATGGCACAGTAAAAATTCCAGTTCTAAACAAAGCTCAAAATAACAGAAGCACAAGTATAAGAAACTTCTATTTTGTTTACCAAAGAAATCGAATGTACCCAAAGGAAGGCTGGAGCTGAACGTACATGCCCCCTCCTGTTACACTCATTGCAGCGCTGGCATGCTCTCCCCATCACCCCGCAATGTTCCTGCACCCTAAAAGAATACCCTGTGTCTGGACATTGTACAAAGCCTGGGGACTAAATACGCTGGACTAATTCGTCTCCAAATTATCATTGATTAAATGTCTACACAAAACACTGACTGATTTAAAAGGGATCAACAGTCCCAGATAGGAGCATTCTATTGCCTCGTTTTATCGGTTTTAAGAAATACTCCTGTAATATATTTTTGTGCACAGCTGCTATTGGAAAGGCAAATTGAATTGTTTTGCCCCAAAAGCTACCCGTACCCACCAGTGGTATGTCACATAACAAACAAAACAGGTGCTGGGTTACAGCTGCAGAAAAGGTGCTTACATGTAAACAGTGAGCCCGCAAGAATAGAAACTGCACGAGGGTACCCTGAGAACACAAACCAGGGAGCATCAGAAATTTTCTTTCCTAAAGATATCAAATTGTAGAGATCAGTTAAGTAAAGTTGGAACTGCGTTTCTGTACCTACACTTGCAATATTCCCAGGGAGATACAAAACAGTTGTCTTCAAGCAATCTGTATTTGCCCATATAGGCGTTATTTTACAGTCCTGAGCCCTCTGTGAAGATGACAGAAAAAAATCAGAGAGAACACCTAAAAGAACAAGAAAAAATACTATTTTGGAGGACATGAAGAAACACTGAAAAACCTTCGGGTGATGCGTTTATTTCTGTTTTAACTCCAAAAACATTACTATAGAATACTTTTTGCCCCACTAAACGCAACGGGTGACAGTGTTGTACCGAAGTATAGATACTTAGTCATCATGTTCAGGTCTGTAAAATGAGAATCTAAAGCCTGTCTGTGGTTTACGTGTCTTAATGCCACTGTGTGCACACAGAGACAGGGAAACTTCCAGAGGCTGTAACTAGAGACTGAAATTAGTTTCATTACCAGTTGGAGAGCAATTGGAGGTAAGGGGCACAGAGGATCTTTTGTGTTTTCAGTACAACTAGGCTGAGCGAGACACAATATGGTGGAAGCTCTTTCAGTACTGCTTGCTTAATTCCCCCTACACAAAGGATTAATTCTCAAAATTGGAAGAACGGCTGGATTCCTGTTTTTGGGGAGTGACTTGAGTGACGAGGAAAGTGGCTGCTGAAGGTGACATTCCCTTGAAAAGTGAATGAGTCTCACCCTCTAATAGCAGAGAAAAAACACGGTATGCTGCTTATTTTGCTTTCCCAACATCAGGGAGTATTTGATCTTATCAGCTTCCTAGAGACAATGCCAAGGGATCTTATTGGCCTCAGCTCTCAAAAGAGATGAAAACATATCCCACTTCTGCGCGGTGCCCCATACCACCAAAAAAGCTCAGCATCTTTGAGTGGCTCAGTCTCTCCGCAACAGGAAATATGCTAAGAAGCATTATCAACAGGAAAGAGGATCACAAGCTTTAAAGCATGATTAAACAGGATAACAATTCCTCAAAGATACTAGATTACATGAATATTCATCAGTGATTATGCCCAGTGTAAACTCAGATTCACATAAATTATAATGAAAAGGAGCCTAGCCAGTGACTGCTTTTTCTGCAGACAGAACATCAACCACCCTCACAAAAAGGAAACTCAAAGATGAGCAAGAGGGTAAAGAAAAGTTAGGAGAAAATGCAGGAAACCCTTGCGAGTTAAAAGCGGGATGCACATGGCAATCCCGGCAGATCTACTGGGCATGATCTGTGGTCACACTAAGTTTTCAAACTTGAACCAAAACATGACAACCATGATGACCAACACAACAATAACACTCACAAAAATAACTTCTTCAGCAATAGTTTTCACCAAGGTGGTTTACAGAGTTCACTTTCCTATGTGCTTTCTTCACCCCAAGAAAGACTGTGTCTCCTTTCAGGTCCCTGTCTGTACTTCCCCGATCTTTCACAGTTCACTAAACATTGTTGCAATGTAAAATCTTATTTGCTGTTCTTTAATTGCTATGCAATCCCAATATAATTCATTACCCTGCTGAATATAATTTTTATTTTATTTTCAAAATATTCCAGGGTTCTAAAGTGGGGGAAATGAAAAGCAAGTGATTAATGACTCCCATGAGCTCATGTTACTTAGGCATAATTTAAACTCAGCATTGGAGTCATGAACCCCAGGCTTCTATTCTTGGTTCAAGCAGTTGCTTGCTCTGTGACTTTAGGGAAGTGA
>RSEF01000001.1:216193779-216230278 GCA_003993805.1 Himantopus leucocephalus | reverse complement strand
TACATTGATTGATTTTGTTTATCTCTCCAAATGCAAATGCACTGCATGATTTTTTAAGCTTGCCATAACTGCTGGGAGAGTGACCATTTTGATGGGCAGAGATGCTATTACTGCATAATTACATCAAAACGTCCTTTCATTGCATCACAAGATTTGTTGATGACTCTATGTCTCTGCTGCTCGGAGTTATGGCGCAGAGATGTTGCACTGTGACGGGTAAAACCGCAAAGCAATGCCAGGCCATCATCATTACTGCCTTATCATTTCATTAATTTAATTTCATTCAGTAGTGCCTCTATTTCTTCGTACCAGATAAAAGAAAGGAGGAATAGCATTTCTTTGTCCCTCTCCTGACTGCAGGAGGGAGTGTCTTCAGAAGATCTGCTCTAGTCTCTGATCATTCCCCCTAACAATTGTAATTTATCACAGAGGCACAAATTTGCAAGCACCACAGGGGGTAGGGTACGATGCCTGTGCTCTCCCTTCCTGAATTCAGATGCAAAGGGAGCAGCAAGCAGATCCAGGTAGGCTGAGAAAGCTATAGATGAGAGGGTAAAACCCCTCTACGTGCGATGAGAGTCACAGGTAACCCCAAGGTCCTACTGAATTCTGTAGGACTTCTATGTACAAACACAAATGCCTTCACAACCTTGGGCACATCCATTAAAGCACAGTGAAATCACTCTACACAAAGTTGAACTACGAGATTTACTAAGAGAAAGAAGACAAGAAGCCAGTACCTGCTCTGGAGTGGCCATGCAGTTGAGCAGCCCTTCCCCTCTCTTCCCCCACTACATCAGGGCTGAACTCGTCTATGAGAGACTAATAAATTCAAAGGAGTGACAGTAATTCAGCACAGCAAGTAGAGCTTTGCTTTCATTTAAACCCATGGTACCTCTGTAATTCTGATGAGCTTCCAAGGACTTAACTGAGAGCAAAATCACATCCAGTACACCTCTTCTAATGGTCTCCTTACACCTCTATTTTCTGCACTTTTGAGTGAGCAGTGCACCGTTATTTGTATGTGAATAACAGCAACAATCAGGAATGGTTTGCAGTGTCAGTAAGTGCATACAAAATGAATATGGACCTTTAATCTCTACCAGATCCTTCCCCTTAAGTATAAAATTAGGAGGTCTAAGAAGCTGAATTCATTGCTGGAATAGCCTTATGAATATTTGTCTCATGATGAGTGTTATTTAGACCAAAAAGCACTACTGAAAATAGTTGGAGAACAAGGCGCAATCTGAACTCCCGATAGCTCCCATTGCTACAAAGAGGTAGTGACAGGTAAAAAGCATAAGAAAGACGTAATTGTAAGATGACTTTCAAGCCAAGTATGCTTTAAAAGAAGGTCTGCCCTGAACCAAAAATTCATCAGAAGCTTAGAGCAACCAGATTTTCAGTCCACTGGCTTAAAAGCTACCCTTGCAAACCCTCTCAGAGAGATTCAGTCACAAACAAGATGTCTAATGGCATTAACTAAGGAAAGTGGCAAAACTGTTACTATCAGGCTTCTCTGACACTGGAAGAACAAAGATCTAACTGAGCAGACACACTGGGACTTTGACTTCCCCAGATATCACTATTCTGGAGTGAACGATCCCCAAATCCTGCCAAGATGGAATACTTGCAGCTTGCATCCCAGTGAAGAAAATAGCAGGTATAAAACATTTTTTTTTTTCAAAGTGGTACAATCTCAAAAATCAGTGATGAACACAGTACAAAAACAACCAGCCAGTCCTGTAAGTTATGACCACAGAAGTAGAAAACAAGACGACAACATACACTGTCATGCCCCTCTCCTCCCCATTGAAACGTTGCAGATATGGATGGTTTGGAACAAAGTGATGACCTATAGACAGTAGCAGATGAGGATGCATGAAGAAGCAACTAATTGGAGTACAAATACTTACATTAAGAAGACATCACAATGAGACTGCACAAGAGGAACACCAGTATCCTGATCAAGAGATATAATGGGAGACAATAAGCAGGAATATGTCAATAGAGGGCAGAATTAGAGGGTCACTGCAAGAGAGAATGCAAAGAGATTTTTTTTTTCACTCTCAGTATTTACAAGAACTCACCCAAAAAACATCAATATGCCAAACTGTGATATCACCAATGCAGTAGATTGCAAAATATTGATGAGACATGAAGGCACCAAAATTCCAGATTTTTTAAATAAATTCTTTCTGAACCTGAACATCAGTCAACACACAGCAATGTGAGCTACAAATTAAATGATACAGTTGTTTAGGCTGGAAGCGGAATCAAGACGGATTTCTCTCTCTTGCAATAGGTTTTCTTTCAACAGATCTGCTAAAATGGGAATGGAAAAAATATTGTCATGATACAGATGTAGATGTAGGTGATGCTGATACAACAGAAACTGGCAGTAAGAGATACACAGCTGTTACGCAGTATGTAGTAATGTGGGAAAGAGCAATATTACACCAGTCTGAATTTAAGTCTTAAGGGTTAAAATCAAGGCCTACAGTAATAACTTCTTCTAGGATAAGTTTCAGAGACGCATTTGATGACATTGATTGACATGTGATGAAAAATGCCATTAGCACTCACTCAGAAAGCTCTACTCACTAAAACTGATAAAACCTGATATGATCAAGACATCTTTAATAAAAACGCTCAAAACCAAAACCTGGGGTGTCCCTGAACCTCAGGCTGAATTGCCTTTAGCAAAGGCAATCGCCTTTAACAAAGGCGAGAGCTTTTAACAAAAGCTCTCACCACATTTTGGTAGAATAAAAGACTGAATATAGTTAAATTTTATTAAATGTGGCACCATCAGCAATTGCAACANAATAAAAACGCTCAAAACCAAAACCTGGGGTGTCCCTGAACCTCGGGCTGAATTGCCTTTAGCAAAGGCAATTGCCTTTAACAAAGGCGAGAGCCTTTAACAAAAGCTCTCACCACATTTTGGGAGAAGAAAAGACTGAATATAGTTAAATTTTATTAACTGTGGCACCATCAGCAATTGCAACGTATATTTATAAAATGGAAAACACAGTCCTTCAGACAGGCCAGGCAAAAAGACATGCTAAAATGGAAGTTTGCCTCCTTCAAAGATCGGTGGTGCAAAACCACAATGATATATTGGAAAGTTAAACAAAACCTATGGAGATGAGCTTCGTACTGGTTGTTGTGAAGAGGTTGTTTATGTCCTGCTAAAGAAACAAATGAAAGGCTGACATCAATGTTCTGGTCTGGGAAACTACGCAAGCTGTTCTTTAATGCTAAACCAAGTCCAGTCTGTCATTTTATTGTTTCCAAAGGAGCAAGCCAAAACCAAGGGAAACAGAAGATGACGAAGGCTTACGATAAGGTTTTCATTGTGCCTTTTGATTCCACTTAATCACTGGCAATTTTACCACATTTCCTTAAATGCAGGTGTAAAATCAAATTTAGCTCCAAATTACTAGGTAGCCAGCACCAGTGATTTCATTGAGCATGAGTCATAGCATGGCTTGAACAGGTTATTATTTTTGTATTAAAAAAAGAATCAGCAGTCGAAATTCTTTGTGCCTTATATCAGGTGTAATTATTTGTACCAGGGCAGAGTGAGGGCCAAGTTGCTTTTCATCCAGCATTAAGATTTAGCATCCATTCACTGCTGGGTAAACATCTATGCAAGGTTCAGTGCAACAGAAAATTAACTCCAATGACTTAATAGCTGCCAAAGTCCAATGATTTGACTCTTGCCAGAAAAAGCAGATATTTCACCCGACAACAGACAGCACCAGTACCTAATTCCCCGTAGCCCCACTCTGCTTGGAGGTGCAGGGCTCAGCACTCTGCTGGAGGGTCTCCCACCTGCTCCTGCTGTCAGCGCTTCCCTGCCATGCCGACACTCAATAAGTTGATGTCGGCCACTCCCATGCTATATTACTCTGTAACAGTTTGGTAGGGATTGAAAAGCCAATAGGTTTGAGAAGTCACCCCCCCGGCTCGTGCCTTCTTGAAGCAGAAAGCTGGGAGAAGCTGGAAGGGATGTTGAAGAGGCAGCTGGACCTTTGAGTGTATTTTGTGCAATGGTTGGCTGTTCCCTGTGGCAAGAGAGGGAATGATATACACCTATAAATTTAAGCTCAAATAAAAAGATGAAGGTCTTTCTGTTTGCTTACTTTAATAGCTGAGATTAAGGGTTTAAGTATCTGAGGGCACAGATGCAATACTGGCAGATGTTTCATTTAATTTCATCCTTCCACTTCTCAACACTTAATACACATACACACATCCAGGGCCTGACATTCCTTGTGAAGTTCTGACATCGTACCATAGCCATTTAACCACAGCCTCTGCCATACCATGGGTAGAAAGTCTGAAATGCATTTCCCAAATGCAGTTGGTCTGACTGTTTCATTGGCTTTGGGATAAGCAATTTATCTCTCCAGGCAAGGTTGATACAGTGTCTCATGAGTGGTGTTTCTGTTTAATGTTCTCACTCACCAGCAACCCCTTGGCGGCCTGACATTAAATGAAGAAGAAGCTGTCCAGTCTGCAGTCAACATCCAGCATTTAAGACTGGGAGGAGCCAACTCCTACAAGTGCTCANAGTGTCTCATGAGTGGTGTTTCTGTTTAATGTTCTCACTCACCATCAGCCCCTTGGTGGCCTGATATTAAATGAAGAAGAAGCAGGAACAGGACTGTAAAGTTGTCCAGTCTGCAGTCAACATCCAGCATTTAAGACTGGAAGGAGCCAACTCCTACAAGTGCTCGNAGTCAACATCCAGCATTTAAGACTGGGAGGAGCCAACTCCTACAAGTGCTCATGCAGCCAGGACACAACTAGAAGAACCTTGGGGAGGGGAAAAAGAGAAATATGAAACTGCACGGGCAGAAAAACTCCATGGACGTCCTCGTCCTGTTCATGGAGTGGGATAGGAAACTGAGGAACAGGTTCAAACAGATTGCCAGATAGCTGGACTTTTCTTGCAACCACATTAAAGGTAAAAGATAACATATTTGCAAAATTCCATTTTAAAAATCCATCTCTGTGTCTGAGTTTCATTTTCTGCATCGTCTCATTAAGTAATGAGGCAGATGGACAACAAATCCTCGGAGTAAATTGTCACTGCTAACACTGGCACAAGCTGGGGATTCGGCTTAAACACTGATGCCCTTTCCCGGCTTCTACTACAGTAACACTATATCTTCTGCGCTGCACATCCAAGTTCCCAATGCACTAAGCAGTAACCTTAAGCAATATTACGCTATAAAGATTGCATTCCACCACCTCTAATGTCATCTCCAGGCTGCCAAGCAACCCATCTCTAGAAATAAATTCATATTCCTCTATCCTGTCTCTGTCCACATTTATGAAAGACATTAATTTCAGCCATTCACCTTCGCTTATTTTATAAAAAGCAGTACAATCCCAGCAAAGGGGAAATCTGGTTAGAGCCCAAAAGAAAAACAGACAGCACAAAAGACCAGGAGAGGAGAAAAAGGAAACAATATGCATTTGCAAATAGAGAATTGTCCTGTGAACTGATGACGCAAAACGCTGCAGTCAGACTAATTCCTCTTTTAACTCAATATGTAAGGCCTTGGGACTCTCATTGTTATCAACATATGATCACATTGGACAATTCACGGTACTAGTTAGCTATTCCGACTTTTCTATTTTAATTCCACAAACTTCAAAACCTTCTTTACAGTTTATCCAACCAAAAGGGATTGCTTAACAACTTCTAAATTTAAAAAAAAAAAAAAAAGTCTATTAAAGGAATTCAGTTTTGCTTTTTGATAGCTGTGGGTACACAGGCTTGACCATCTGGTAATCCTAGTGTGAAAAGCAATCCAAATCCTTCTCTGTCTTCTCCAAGGCTCAGACAAGCCCTACCAGTCAGATGAAGGCTTTCCAGATATGCACCGCTCAGTAACGCATTCACAGTTCATACAATAGCAAGCCCTAAATCCTGCCCCAGAGGTAAGTAGACACTTGGTTCAAGATGCTTTGTTCTGGCTGTCAAGCAGAGAAAATCTCTTCAGCTGACAGATAATTGTTCGTGTGCTGGCAGGGAAGGATCCGCAGCAGATATTTTTGAAAAATTATTGTAGGACAGAAAAATTAGAGATAATTGTGTGTTGTACACCACCCCCAGCCCCATTTTTAAAAGGAAAATAAGTCTCTAGAATGCGTTTCACCTTCCCGTAAAGACCTGGAATACAGATATTCCTGTGAAAAGGCACATATTCCTGACACCTTGCTCACGACTTCACATGTGGAGGGCCAATGCACACTAGTTACTCTGTCTAAAGTTCAGAATAATTCTCACCTCTTTTTTATTGAATGATAATGTCTGCCTTCACCCTCTCTTTTCTGGATAAACCACCAGTATCTTCCACGACTTTTTAGTCTCCTGTGATCTGTTCATATATCCTTTTACCTCAGGGCTTGCATTTGCTCCTGAACGTGACTACTTGGCTATCAGTTGGGCGATCGTGTCCCAAGGCTGTAGAAAGCTTGCTTGCAAGGCAGAGAAATCAGTGACTTCTCTGAAGTTAAATCCCACATCCAGAGTCACAGTGGATGCCATCGCTCTGAGCTCTGTGCAGCACATGAGCCCAAGCTTAGACAAGATGAGCAAAGACAGTACAAACATAGATAGATTGTCTAATCTCTGACCTTCGGGGATAGCAGTGTTAATAATAAAATGCCTGCAACCACACTTCTGTAACTTAAAAAAATTAATTGTTTGAATTATCCATCATTACTGGGGGAGGAAAGTAGCTTTCTCTGCATGACTGCTGAATACTATCCTTCTTTTCCCAACTGTTGCTTGCAGGGGTAGGTACAAAGAGAAACAAAACAAAGCAGAAAAGCTGTCCCCAGGTTTTGGCTGCAGTTATTTGAATTACTGGAGGCAAATCACTGAAAAGGTTTAATCCTGTGGCACCAGCCTCAGTGTGGGTGGAAGCAAGGAGAACTTTGGCAGGTATGCAGTTTAAAGGGTGGGAGCGCTCTGCAGATCCCCACTTGATGACTTCAAGGAGAGAAAAATACCCTTTCAGTTCACCTACTTTCTGAAAACCACGCTGTGAACCCAGCAGCAAAATCTAACTTTCATAATGCATAAAAAATTTAAAAGCAAATGCCTTCCATAAAAAAAAAAAATCATATACAGGACCAGCATAACTGGGTGATGTCATTTATAAGGCTGATATCACTTCACTTGCTTTGTTTTATTTCATTCAACAGATGTTGTCTCTGTGGAAGGCAAACAACCAAGCTATTTTTACCATGGAGATAATATCTGACAAAGATGACTTTTTCAATCATTTGTGCGAGGGTGGGGTTTCAGAGGGGATGACAAAATTCCAATCTCTGGAATATAGTCTTCTCTACCTTTCCTTAAAACAAACATAATCTTGTGACCCACAGTTACTATGCTAAAATCACACAGCAAAATATTTTCTTTCTAGGATGCTTTTCGCTGAAAAAAAACCCAAATCACCAAAACCAAAAGCAAATAAACTCACTGCTTTTATTTATGAGAAGGATGCTCTCTCTCCTAAATCCACTACATAGGTTGTGTGGTTTCTCCAAGCCTGCAGCAGCTCAGACCCCAAAAATGTAAACTGAAACTAATTTTCCTTAAACATTTGGATGAAAGTTGTAGCCATTTAGCAATTGCTTCAAGAACAGCCCAGTTGTACGTGCAGCCAGAGGCAGGGCACTCGGATAGCGACGTTAGCTGGACTGTCCCTCCATGTGCATCACCCTCAGAAGCAGAACTGTGGAGTGGTCAGTCCAGCAGGTAGATGATGCCACCTTCACTTCTCCTCTAGTAGCTTGTTGATGTGTCTATCTTATTTATTTGTTTCCTCAGTACACTACAGGACTGACCTCCAAAGCCATGACAGGTCCTCAGTGTAAGCAGTTGTACTTCTAGTCAAGAAGAAATTACCCTGGTGGCGTGGTGCACACGCCTATACACAGACTCCGATAAAAACCAAACAAACATAGCCACTATGGAGTCCAAATGTCTTCCACCTTTTTCTACTGAAGAGCTGTATTGGGTTTGGGTGGCAAGGTTTTGGTAGTGGCGGGGGGGGCTAAAGGGGTGGCTGCTGTGAGAAGCTGCTAGAAGCTTCCCCCATGTCCGGCTGCAAGATGGACTTGCCACTGGCCAAGGCCAGGCCCATCAGCGATGGTGGTAATGCCTTTGGGATAACGTAGTTAAGAAGGGGAAAAAAACTGCAACAGAAAACTGCAGCTGAAGAGGGGAGTGAGAATATGTGAGAGCAACTCTGCAGACACCAAGGTCAGTGAAAGAGGGGAGGAGGTGCTCCAGGCACCAGAGCAGAGATTCCCCTGCAGCCTGTGGTAAAGGCCGTGGTGAGGCAAGCTGTCCCCTGCAGCCCATGGAGGTCCACAGTCAAGCAGATATCCACTTGCAACCCGTGGAGGACCCCATGCTGGAGCACGTGGATGCTCAAAGGAGGCTGTGACCCCGTGGGAAGCCCACACTGGATGAGGTTTGCTGGCAGGACTTGTGACCCCGTGGGGGACCCACGCTGGAGCAGTCTGTTCCTGAAGGACTGCACCCTGTGGAAGGGACCCATGCTGGAGCAGTTTGTGAAGAACTGCAGCCCATGGGAAGGACCCCCATTTGAAGAAGTTCGTGGAGGACTGTCTCCCATGGGAGGGACCCCACGCTGGAGCAGGGGAAGAGTGTGAGAAGTCCTCCCACTGAGGAGGAAGGAGCAGCAGAGACGTGTGATGAACTGACTACAACCCCCGTTCCCTGTTCCCCTGCACGTCTTGGGGGAGGAGGGAGAGAAACGGGGAGCGAACTTGAGCCCAGAAAGAAGGGAGGGGTGGGAGAAAGGTGTTTTAAGATTTGGTTTTATTTCTCATTATCCTACTCTGATTTGATTGGTAATAAATTAAATTAATTTCCCCCAGGTGAGTCTGTTTTGCCCGTGACAGTAATTGCTGAGTGATCTCCCTGTCCTTATCTCCACCCATGAGCCTTTTGTTATATTTTATCTCCCCTATCCATCTGAGGAGGGAAGTGATAAAGCGGCTTTGGTGGGCACCTGGTGTCCAGCCAGGGTCAACCCACCACAAGAGCTTGTTCAGTAAGTCTTCCTCTGTTGATTAGCATTCATGTGCATCTGTTCTTAGGTTGTTCAAAGCTGCCAAAGTACATTATTTGTATTCGCACATATCTTAATACATGCAGATTCCAGGAAGACTCCTAAATCTTGTAATGGCCATATTAACGACAAGCAATTAGGAGCTACATTACTTAAGATAACCAAAGTGTTGATTCGCATTAAAGCTAGNCGCATTACAGCTAGAATGACCTTAGCTGAAAGATCAAGGTGAATAGAGAGCGTGTGTGTTTTTTCTTTCCAGAAAGTTGAGTATTTAAAAGTACTAAAGCATAATATTGCAGCAATATTAATAAAATAGTGATTAGAATATTGAGAATAATAGTAACAATTGTAGTAGAACAGGAAGCAAGTCTATTTAGGGTGTTAAAATCTCACATCCAACTACGGCACAAATGGGGAAAAAAGACTAACCCTTAGACGGGAATTCAATTGCCAGTTATTCCATTTCACAGTCTCATTTAGGAGGACAAAGTGCCTGAAAAAGCATTAGTTATCTTTACAGAAGTTACTTTGTAGAAAGGTACCATCTCCTGTTCCTTTTTGAAGGATGTAATATGTTAAATCACTTGCAAAATGAAAAGACATGGGGATAACCATCTATTTCTTGCAAAAGACACAGAGAATCATTTGTACAAAATGAACCTAGACTCTTTTCATCAGCTTGTCGAAATAAGCAAAGTACATTTCAGATTTCATCCACAGTATCAGCAAAACATCACGGGCAGAGGAAAAAAAGTTATATATCCTGTAACTCCTCTTCCCCAGAGATATCATTTTACAAGATTCTTATTCAGCCACTATTTATGAGTTTCCTTTTTGCCACATGGTACATAGTGTAGACTGATGCTCCATCTTTCCACAAGAACAGAAACAAACAAATAAAAAAGAAGTAAACAGCTGCTGCAGGCACCAATACACCATTTCACTGAAGTGTGATGCCTGAATCCAGTTTAAGCGCCTCAGCTGTGGGAGTTCACAAACTCCTCTTACTGATAAGCACAGAGCAAGAACTTTCCCGTAACAGATCTTGGTTCAGAGGGGGAAACATTTTGTTTACCCTGAGATTTCTTAAGAAATTAATGAATTCAACCTACCTTCAGGGTCTTAATTAATAAGTCAAAGTTAAAAAAAACCCTGCTGTTACCCAGTCTCTGCTCTAGTGTAAACTGTCCTCTAGAGCTGAGTGTCTCCTTCCAAAAGGACCTTACAGCAGCTGTGGTCCTAACTTAGGCTTCTTGATTTACTTGAAGGTGGTCAGAAGGATCCTGGAAAGTCTAAACCCATCCTGAATCATTTAATGGAAACATTTTACCAAGTTTACAAACAGAATCAGAAATTCATTTTGCAGTTCTGTGCTTGTACAGAATTGTACAGTACAGGTTAAAATGAGCTCATAATGTGATGAAAATCGTATTTTTCTTCAACATATTTGCTCCTAGCAGTCAAACTGAGCTGCTGGGTAAAAAAATGTTGCCGTTGCTAGCATTGCTGAACCCACCCAGGCTGGGACAGTGAGCCGCCTTTTGTCCTGAGAAGACTGAAAAGTTAAGTTTCAACTCATCAAATCTCTTTCACTGGTAATGCAGAAGGGATTGGCGGTTCAAGCTGAATTTCAGAACTGAAGTTGAATTTGCAGAATCAAAAGTTAATATGCCTTAAATTGTAAACCAGAGGGAAGAAAAAAAAAGAAAAAGAATAAAGCTAATGGAGGTGCTCTGAGCACCATTTTAGGCTGAATAGTAAGATTTGTTACAAGTCTGGGGCAGGGGAAGCAAAATCTTAATTGATTGGTTTAGGTTTTGTTCTTTGTTTTAAATAAAACGTTAAAGTTTTAACCAATTCTGGGAGATAAGGAAGAAGAATAGCAGAGAGTTAAGATAGTAAGCTACAGATTGGATCAGCTTTAAGAAATACAGATAACTATGTTTTACTGCTGAGTAGTCCAAAATTCTTTAATATAGGCATTTCAATGCATGTGTAAACTTCTCACTTGAAACAGCAGTATTACATGTAAAAGCTATCCTTCTCTTAGGCTCCCTATGCTCTGGATGGTATTGTTCAGGCAAAAAGCATTCTTTCCCCTTCTTTACTCTTTCTTATAAAGAAAATCAGAGCTGGAAAGGGGTTTGAAAGAAAACCAAACCTAATTGCATATCTGTTACAAGGTCTGAGTCATAGCAACAATTAGTTGAACGGAGTTGCCTTTCAGCCTAGCCTACAGCTACCAGTTTAAACAATAGACTATTTAAAATGTTGCTTACCTTATAAACGTAGCGTAATTACTTATTCTAAGGACGATTCAATCTGGCATAAATACTAGGTACATAAGAGAAATCATGTATGAATCTTGCTACTAATATTCATCTTTCCTAATTCTGTTATGTGCTACTGATGGTTATCACCGTCGATTTACTTATCTAGCTAAAACATCTTGTATGCATTACGATGTAAACCTTAAAAGTAAGCTTCACAATATAATACAAACTATAAAGTGGAGCCAGTCACTGAGATATTTTTATTTTTAAAAAGGAAGAAACTGTGGTCTTCAAAGGTAGAAAAAAGTATTATGAAAATTGACTGCACAAAGTGGTGTCATGGGGTATCACCGTTATTATTCAGTGACTCCAGAGCAGACATGTTCCATTTGCAAAGAGGAAAAATCACTTTCTATGTACCGCTGTCCCTATTTCTGACCTCTGAGATTCAACCGCATCAATAAATGTTCTTCTGGCTGCCTCAGGTCTTCAGTGCAACACCAGAGCAATCCCACAAACTTCAATTTATGCCTCTGTGATACCCCCAGGTCCCCTGTTGTTTTCAGGGGGAACTTACCACAGGAAACAATTCTGTTGACGATGTGTGAAATGGGACAGAGGTGTCTCCTCGCTCTCATTTAGAGGTGATGGCTCAGCAGGTCTAACAGGAGCAAAAAGCAGTGAAAAATGGATTTTCACCACTGAAGTGAGCACCTGTGACTCAGAACATACCAAAGCAGCAACTTGCCTGAGTTAGAAGGCATCATTCCCACTGAGTCAACTTTGCTTATAAATCCTCACTGCTCCTGTTTTCTGGATTAGGAACGTGGAATTACACACACTCTCCACAACAATTAGACATGTTTGCATGAATAACCATCATGAACAAACCTTGAAATCACACACATTTGAAACAGAAAGAACTCGAACAAATCCCCTCTGCTGAGAAGACACAGTCAGTTCTGAATAAAGCATGTAGCGACGTTCATTCCTCTTCTGTTTGTATTATGGTCACATGTGAAATTAATTATGTGAAGCAGTATATATCTATAACTGGTGATGTAATAGTTACAATCCAAATAAGAAAAAATAGAAAGCATGTTACAGTAATATTCATGGCTTAAATCAGCAATTTGTTCTATCTAACAGAGCAGGCAAAATAGTATGAAACAGAATTAATGAAAAGTACTGCAAATTACATATTACAGGGACTTCTGGCAATTCTGTAATGGGTATAGGCTAGGAACTGAAACCCAAGAGCAGCAGGGCAATAAAGCAGATTTCATTTATATTTCTCTCTTCTTGGTCCTGGGCTACTCAAAGAGCTGGAAAGAGCCTGGTGTAACTAATAGCCTTGGGCTTTGTAGCATACAACGGCCACCCAGTGCTATTGGAAATCTTTGCAGGGCTGTGGGTTGTTTTCCCACAGAGTTTACAGTTGTCTTCTACAAAAGCTTTTGCAAGGGAATCTTCTTAAAGCTGGAGAAAAAAGCCTCGAGGGTTCTGTAACATCTGTGGCATTTTTATGTGCTGTAAAGTAGATACAGAGAGGATGAGGATTTCACCCAAGTAGTCACTAAAAGATGTTTTAATTCTACATTAAATTATTGTTAATGTTTGTAGAGCATTTCTTTCCTTACCTACAGAAACAGCGCATCTTGAATTCTCTGTGAAGAACTTATTTTAATTTCATGAACATTTCTTCATAAAATTATAATGATCTAGGATTCAGACTTGAGGAATAATTGGCATTTTTCCCACAGAGTAAAAACTAAGCTCTTATTGCTAGAGGTTCCCAACCTTATTTCTACTGGAGCTTATCTACCAAATGGGTGAGCAGAGAGAGATCTTTATCTCTCTCCACAGACAATTACTATCAACATTTTCTAGAGTTGATCTGTACAGTTCATTATTCACCATAACAGTTTAAGGCTTTGCATTCCATCCAGGTTGTTTCTTCTTCTTCCAGACAAATAATAAGCATTTTCTAATACCCTAATTTCTTGCAGTAAGCACATTAATGCATTTTCATAGCCCATCTCAACCATCTGTGTGGATGAATACTGCCTCCAAATAAAACTCTCCAACTGAAAAGGCTCACAGCTGTTGTCTGTATTCACCACTTGGGTTTCATTTTTACATGGCATATTTTTTCTGGTTAGCTACCATTTGAAAGGTGTTTTTGCTGATAAAAGGTGATAGAAGGTATCCTGGGATTAGATCACTACAGAAAAAAAAAAGAAATAATTACTGCTGGGCTATGTAAGGATACAGACCTTGCTGACAGAACAAGGTCCAAGAAAGGTAACGTAAGACCTACAGAAACATGTAATTCCTCTATGAATTATTTGTGTTTACTCTAATTCTCAGCACTGTTTGACTGATCCTAACATTCTTTTCTGTTGATAGAAAGATTGCATAAATTACAGCTACTGCCATCTATATTAATTTAAGAACAGAGGCAATTCATTTGAAGACTACAAAGATCAGTACAGGCTTACTTCTCTTCCTTGCAAAGACATTTTCTGAATGTAGAAGGTTAAGTCAAAGTAACCCTAGGGATTTCATGAGAAAGCAGCATATGAGTTGAAACATGAGCAAAGGTATTATGGCTCCCAGTTCAATATTTTGGCCTCTTCTGATGTACATGTGCACAACCAACACCACACACAAGGGTTTTAAAAGCTTCCACTTATGTGCAACATTTTGGAAGACCTTTGGAAGATTTCAGAGGGGGTGGAAGAAGCACTTTTTTCTTACATGTTTTCTTACATTTTCTTACAATACGGAAGTGTTATTTTCTTACATGGAATGTAAAACCATTTAATCCCTGAGCCTGTTGCTATTTTTGCGTAGCAGGTTTTTGCATTTTTGTGTTTTAAATCTTTTCTGTTTCCTGTTTCCACCATGAATGTTTTCTAGCCACTTTTAAATAAATGTTTTGAGGAGGGCATTTTTGCCTTAAGTCCTTACATGGAACCACATGATGAAAGAAAGTCTTTTTTCTCCTCCACATTCCTAAGTTTTTTGATGTTGATTTTTGATGTCTTCCGCATAATTTGTTTATTTATTTTATCATATTCTAAGATGCGGTGTGAAATTTAAACCAGTGGTTAAACCAGTACTGGACAGAGTAACTCAAAAAAATCAACCACTGTAAAAAAGAAAGATCAAAAGGAAAAAATTACGCGAGTAACAAAGCTGGTGAACAAGGAGGGACAAAATTACGAAGGATGCACTGATCAAGGGGTTCTTGCAATGAGCTCTAGACAGTCATAAAAGTATTTTGACGGATATCTCCCCCACTGCCTGCTCCAGATGGGTGCTTCAGATGGAAAGAAAGGACAAACCAAGCCTTGGGGAAAGCAGGAAAAACCAAATTTAATCAAGTAACTGAAGTTCAACTACTAAGCCAGAACCTCTTTTACTATTGCTACACATAGATAGGGTGAGAGAAGCAGAGTTCCCTGAAACCTCAGCAAGAAGAAGCTCCACATGGAGAGAAAGTTAGTAACACAGATCTCCCTGTCTTTCCTACATTTAAGTTTCCAGAATAGCTCACAATAGAAAATCAGGTGTGGAAATGTATACTAAAATCATGTGCAAAGTACCAGTCTACTTTCAGACCATATCTGCTGTTATCTCACAATAACTGGAAACGTTTCCTGCTTGGAAACGCCTAAGAAAACAAGCATTGCACAATACCCTGAGCAAAATCTGACTGTCAGCAACAGCAAGGAACCGTAAAATGATTTCTAAACAAATCACTCAGATTGTAACCATTCAGACAATGACCACATGAAGGACTGTTTTTCCTAAGGGAAATTCCACTTCTTTTCCAGCTAGAAACATACCTTTCTTGGGCTGTCTTTATTCTAATGCACTTGTAGTTAGTTCTTCGGAGGCATCCAGTCAATATTCAATGCAACTTCAGCCTGCCTGTGCTCTGAAGTTATGTACACTACCACTTACATTTAATTTGTGTCCTTTTGTATTTCTACTGATATCATATTTTTCTTACATGGTTGGGAATGTATTTTCAACCTGTTGTGGTTACGGTAGATAAGTAAATCTCAGAAGCCCTCTGCCAGAAACTTAAACAGGAGGAATAGAAAGATAAACTTACGCCAAATGTACCAGAGGTTATAAATTCCCTCAGAGAAACAGAGGCCAAAGAGACTCTGTTCCTTCAGTCCAAACCTTAATTTCATAAGGCCTTTCTTGAGGGATTAAATTTCAGCACTGCACTTATAATTTTTATTTTCTAATTACTACTGTAACATGAAACACACAAATCTCATGAATCATCTTATTCATTGACTTGTGTCTGGCAGAGAAGAATACCAGCCGCTTCACAAGGGGCAAGAGATCTGAACAAAAAAACAATAGAATAACTTATCTAGTTTGTACTTTTGAGCCCATATTTTGAAATCATATGTCACTTTTCCAATTTTTTTCTCTTTTTTAAGTCCTTCCAAACTCTTGGCATCCATGGTATCTTGTCACTGGGTTCCAGTGATGCACTGTTGCTTTGAGTAACTTTCCCTTTCATCAGGCTTAGGAGTGTTGCCTTTCAGCCTCACTGAATGCCCCTTTGGTGGAATGTGTAGGAAAGCTTAGAGACAGGAAGAAAATTTCTCTTCTTTAAAATGTTTAGCACTATGGCGTCTTAATTCATGTATTTTATAAAGGGAACAGCCTCAATCTTTAAAATCTCTCATCCTGAAAACCTTTTTGCCTCTGCTCACTAGTGACCTTCAGATAAACAAAAGCTGATGAGTTTTCAGAAAGGTACTGTAGTTTTGTTCTTGCTCTAGGCTGATAACATTTCAGACCCAACAAGTAATTACAGAAAGGGAAAAAAAAACCCAAACAACTTCTTCTGTTTATTTTTAATTTAACCAGGAATTGGTATTACCTGGTAAAGAAAGTGAGGAGAACAAAGTAACTTTTTTTTTTTTTCCCCCTGGAAGAAGGAACTAAACAGGGCAAATTAAAGTCTTCCTTGATGAACAAGAACTGATCAGCAAATCAGCTTAGTTGTTTGAGGAGAAAAATTGCTGAAAATAGGAAAAATTCAATGAAAAACACAGGACAACTCCATCTGGTGAGGTATTTTATTAAAAAGTTGGGAAACGCAAAAAGAAAGAGAAGACAGTGGCATAACTCCCTGAAATTATGAGGAAGGAGCAACAGTGGTAGTGGAGCCAGACTGGAAGGGAAGGATGGGGACAAGATACAGTGATGACACCACTATAGTGGCGGGAAATCACCCTGCAATGCATGTAGGTCCAATATCAGGCCCTATCTTGGCCTTTCTGCTATCATTTTCTTCAATGCAAAATGCATTGATGTAGCATTGATATAGCATTGTTTTGATACCGCATTGCCTTTAACTCACTATGTAAAGGCAAACTCTCAGAGGGTACAGCAGTCAGCTTCTGAGAGCCACAGAAAGGAAAAGAAGGAAAAAAACCTTGGAAGAAGATCTGGAAGATTTCAAACAGTAAGGTTAGCAATTTTTTTGAGCTGTGTCCCAAGGTACCCACTGAAAGATGTGCACTGCAAGAGAAACGGACAGTATTTCAATGAGAAAATATCACTGGAGGGATCAGAGACACAGGAACTGTGTTGAAAAGTAGTGCTCCATAGATAAGTTTGATGCAAAGCCGGGAACTAGCATCAAATGTCAGCAGTGGAGAGATTGTACATGTGTGAAGAAGAGACAGAGCCGTGGCAGATGCAATTCAGGCATAATGAAACTGAAATGAGTAAGACCAGAATAAACCAGGGAAACCCAGAAGTGACTCATTGCTGTTTACAGTTAGCAAGGAGAGACAAGAGGTACTTCTGCTGGGTGGTTTGGGGTGTGGGGGAGGTTGAAGGGGTATTCTGTCCAGTCAGTTTCAAGATTGGTGCCCAGGGGCTTCTTCCATTGGGGGTTAACAAGACCGTGTAGTCATTCACTTGGAAAAATTATTACAGTTATTTTCCCTTTTTTTCTCATCCCAACAGATTATTTTTTTGTTGGTTGCACTTTGCTTTAATCTGTGTAATGCTCAGGGCTTTCCCCTTGCAGCCCTTCATGTGCAATGTTGTAGTCAGATTCTCCTGTTTGACACATCCCACCTACGTACCCCCAGTCACGCTGGCACTACCTCTAGCCCTTGTTTTCCACCATTTGCATTGCTTTTCCTTCCACTCACCCTTTGCCACTCCTTAGACCCTAGATTTTGGTTTATAATCCTGTGCTAGGGATGAAACAGAGCTTAGTAGCTAATACCAGCAAAAAGTAGTCTTTTAGACAGCCACTAAGTGTTTCCCCATAAGCACAAAGCTTAACAGCTCTGCAATGTCTCTGGCGGATTGGTGAGTGCTCCAGTCATCTCTGTTGCTGTAACAGGGAAGAAAAACCACTGGGGGAGACTGAGAAGGTCCCGAGTAAACCACAAAATTACTTTGGAAAAGGTATTCGGGGAACACCCGATGCATTGGAGAAGACACCCAGAAGGGAATGTTCATCTAGGGACACCCTCACCACTCCTTTTCCTGGCTGACCATTGCGGAAACTTTTCCCTTTCTGTTTTCTCTCCATTTTTTTCCTTTTCCATTAGAACTGATGTATGGCACCAGCTATGGACAACACAAAAAAAAATATCTTTTTGCATCTTTGTTTCATCATCCTGTGTGAAACTACATCCTGACAGGGGGCAAACCATCCATTCACGATTTATTAGCCTGTCAAGAAATCTTTAAAACATTTTTTTGTATTACATGTATGAATTCCCCCAAAAACAGAAGACAGCAAACGTTCTCTCTTAGCTTAATACTGTTAAAAACCATTACATCGTAACAAGCTAAAGGTTACAATTAAATTTTAGCTCATCTTTGGGTTGAAAAGTACATTTTCTGTGTGAAAAGGAGTGAAATAAATATTCACTTAACTGTCAAAACTTTTGTGAAATTTGTTCTGTTTAAAAGATTAGTCAACATTTAAATCTAGCTGGGGGAAACTCTCTGGATCAAGTCACCTGTTTCGGTCAGATGGCTAACGGTAATTAGATCTTCACAAATCCCCCAGTAACCAGCTCCTAACAACTTTTGAAAACTTAGTAATTATGTTAAACAGTCTCTGACACTTAAATCGCTTGCTAATTTTACCACGTATTATAGAAACATGGCAAATTTACAGTGGAAGTTCTGCACAAATATTTGTTAATTAATCCTCATGAAATATCCCCCTAAGATGCGTTAGCGACTCTATTACTTCTACTGACATTTTCTGGTGAATCTGTGGCAGCAGTTCAGGTATTCCAGAGTCACACCTACACTTGTAGGCCCATGTTCAGTCTTTCTTCTTGCATTTCTAGCCAAGTTTACCCTTGAGATGATCCCACAGTTTTGGGCCCCTTTTAGGGTTGATGATACAGATAGCTGTTCAGCTGGACGACTGTAGCTGTCTAATTTAGGGTGAGCTGAACTGGTTTCTCAGTTATCTAGATTTACTGGCTGATAGGGACCAAGCTCAGATGAAGACCCCCTGCCTCAAAGACACCTAAAATACTCAATGTATGTGCTCTAGCTCTTTTTCTTTTTTTTTTTTTTGATGCCTTTGCGGCACCTGCCTACACTGTGAAAGTTGCACATCTCTCAGAAAAGAACCAGACCCAAGCGTGTGGTCCTTAATTTGTCATCTCATAATTTTAAAGCAACTAAAATAAAATATAACAATTGAACATCATTGAAATAATGGGCTGATCTACCAGCTGGGCAAAAGGCAAACATGCTGCAAATAAGCTCAGTTCAGTTACTCACTGCTTATTTTTTGTATATTAATTAAGTAATTTAGAAGCAAGAACCAAGACAAAAACAAACGAAAACAAATCAGATTATCTCATAGTCCTGCAAGCTCTTGCTCTTGCCTCATCTCCAGGGCATCTTGGCTGACCCTCCACAACAGCTTGCTCCTCCTCCCCACATTCTTATGTCTTCCTTCTGTTACATACAACAGGAAAGGAGAGAAAAAGCTGCCTGACCAGCGTTAAAAATCCCGACTCTGCTGCTTTGAAGGATGGGATTAATTTGACCAGATGGAAATGTCTATAAGAGAGAGACCTACATCTCAGCTAGTCACCTAAGCTCTCTCCGGTAAATGGAGAGAAACTGGCACTTTCAGGACAGAATTAATCTCATCCCCATGCAGATATTTAAACTAGGTCATATGAATCATGCCTTAGAAGAGACAATTCCTCTCTACTGACACTAAAGGGAGCCTGAAATCACTAGATATAGATGTTTACATCGGTTATGTCTGAAGTTAAGAGAGCTCATTGCCACCTGAGTTCTTTAGATTGCTTTCTTGCTTTAGAGGCAAAA
Source organism: Himantopus leucocephalus (assembly GCA_003993805.1). Lineage (NCBI taxonomy): Eukaryota > Metazoa > Chordata > Aves > Charadriiformes > Recurvirostridae > Himantopus > Himantopus leucocephalus. Next base: position 216,210,489 of record RSEF01000001.1, on the reverse strand, counting down.
TGCCTTAGATTCACTTTCCGGTTACATACATGGCTAGAAAACAGACACATCTTCATGTCCCTATTTTTAGGAAGTCAAGCACTACAAGAGATGTCTGAATGTATCACGTGATTTACTACAAAAGCAGGTTTTCATAAGAAATTAATAACGTCTCAAAAGCACAAAGGAAGAAGAGTGTATGAAAGTACTGATCAGAACTCCAACACCTTCTCAGCAAGAATTCAGGTTCTTGACTTCATGGGTCATATAGCAGAAATGGAATCATCTTTCAATGTCTTAACATTCCCCTTTTCTAAAAGAACTATGGTTTAATTTCCTAACAGAATGACATTTCATATAACGTCTAACCGCTGAGTTGCTAGCTGTTACCATAACCATGATAATCTAAGGATATAAGTGAGACCAAAGGGCATTGTGTACCCAGAAGTACATCTACTGGTTTTCAACCACTGGAGATGGTCCAAAAAATGAAATCATCTTTTCCACACCAGCTTTGTTTCACTTACAATTTATTCACTTTTCCATTTTAACTGGGAGATTCCTGTTTGGCAAGGAGATCAACCCTTCAGGAGTTCCTGACTTTAGCTCAGTGCTCTGCTAGAGACAGATTTCTAAATAGGGACTTAAACAAGGACTGGGGTTAAAGAGATTCATTCCTAGCAATTTCTATTGTGCTAGTTATGGCTAATTTTTCAAAAGCACTTAGCATGGAGGTGCTGATAAAATATATATTAATTTCTGAAGGAAAGAAAAACACATAATGCCCGGTTAATGGAAAACAGATCCTGTCAAGCTAACTAACGTTATCTTTTTTCACATGGGATTACAAATTTGGCTGACAATGGTAACAATATTGATATAATATACTTAGACTTCTGTAAATCATTTGACACAGCGTTGCATGACATTTTATTAAAAACAAAATCAAAATGGCACACATTAAATGGGTTAAAAAGTGTCTAACTGACAGGATTCAGAATGTAATTACAAACGGGACAGCTGATTAGCTGTGTTCAGTGGGATCCTCAGAGGCTGGTCCCGGCCTTATGCTTTTCAAATGTTGATCAATCTGGGAGAAAACTCAGTCACTTCCTGCTGACCAGACTTAGCAATGACAGAAAAAAAAGTAGCGTGGTAAATGGTGCAGAAGACAGGACACTGATTACAGATCAATGTATTATTTAACTTAGACAGCAATAAAGTCCTATTGCTGGGAATAAAGAGAGGAACTCTTCCTTATGGGCACTTTCCAGAGAGGTCTGCTGTTAAGCAGGTGGCAATCCTGCTAGATACGGGGCAGAACGTGAACTCCCAGTGCAGCAATGTGACTAAAGAAGCCAGCGTATCCCTGGACGTACACGCAGTGTCTTTAGTAGGAGCCAGGCCATCCATTACTTCTTCACGGGCCTACAACTGCTCTGAGGCTGTGTGCAGCTGTGGCGTGCACAGATCAGGAGGCCTGCTGTGAAACTGGAGAGAGCTCAAAGACAAGTCATGAGAGGGATAAGAGCTCTGGCAATCATGCTTTGCAGTAAAAGATGCCAGGAGCACAGTTTATTTATTTAATCAAAGAGATGATTAGGTGATGCCTTCGCCACGGCCTAGAGCTACTCAAGGGGAGAACAACCCTTTGCAGTGGACTCCTCAGTCCAGCAGATTAGGGTGTAGCAAAAAACTGAAAGTGACCCAAAAGCTGGAAATTGAAACTAGATTAATTCAGACTAGAAATACGGCACACACCTCCAACAGACTAATTAACCCCTGGAATAATACATTTGTAGAGGTTGTGAGAGGTTCTCCCTCATCAGAAATTATTCAACAGAAACAGAATGTTTTTCTAAAAGGTACAGTGGATGTCAAGAGATGTATCCTTCCTCCAACAACTCATGGTAGTTTTACAGTCTGTGCTGGTAGACTAGATTAATTACGATTGTTCTGTCTAACTTGAAAACTTGGCCATTTATTTTTGTTTGCAAATGAAAACTGAAGTTTTCAAAACAAATCTGGAGCAGGCTGAAAATCCTGTCCAAAATATCTGCAAATATGTGTGGAGTATCTACGATATTTTTCTTCATCTGTCCTGCAACTTGGAGGAAAATGCTTTTCTGAGTTTTACTTCTCCAGTCAATCCTCCTTTTCTAAGGTTTTAATGATTCCCTGTGCTATCAAAGGCAGGCAAGCCTTTCCAATTACTTCTCTGCAGAGATTCCTATTTGAAATCCGAGAGGTTTACCTCTGCTGAAAGTGAGACTAAAACAAAAAATGCTTGTGCCCAAGTTTCTTTGATTTGTTTTTAGGAGATTCAGATTTTGGTTAACTTGTCTTTCCAGAAGAAGTCTGGAAGCTACTCAGTTATCAGGAGAATTTATACTACTTCGAACACTCATCTGTCTGGAGTTACAAAGGGGAAAAAACAGCCATCTCGTGCTCCTCTGAGAAAATAGTTATGGCTCTGCTTTTAATAATAGTTCTTTTTCATTCTGTTACTTCTGTATTAGTCATTAATCTGTAGCTATCACTCATTATTTTGGCATGGGGACACAGGTGGAATGCAGACTGCCTGAATGTGTTCCAGAGTTCATTTCTTTGGTGCGTGTCCACAACTGAAAAAATATCAATTCTTCTTTTGGAATCTTCTTTTGCATTTTTACTTCCAAAAGACACTTTCCTTGTCTCTCACTGTCTGTAAGGATGTCATGGAAGGAAACGGGTGGCAATTCTCCCCTCCAAAAACAGGTACAAGGATTTCATACGTTCATACCTACCTGGAAGCCTGGATGGGAAAAAAACATCTCAGCATGTCCAAAATACGTATACAACCAGTAGCAGTAGCATTAAGGGAGGACACACCTGTGAAGTCTATCCCTGGAAAATGCACGACTCCACTCAACCACAGACACAGAAGATCTTTATCCAGCTTTGCGTGAACAAATGGGACAGGAAAAACAGATGAAGGTAGAAGTGAATGTAGATAGAAGCTAACCGTGAGAAATTGTTGGGCAGCCTTTAATTGTGGCAAGCTATTATCAACTCCATCCATCACTGATTAACGGCCTTCTGCGCTTCTTCCCATACGGGTGATAGGAGTCACAGAGTTTCCCAAGGAAAAAACAATACTTTTGCCTGGGTCCATTGCACGTTCCTCAAAATTTTGTAGACAGCATTGCTGTCAGGATTGTTGATCTAATTTCTCTGCCATCTCATAAAAATCACACAAACACTGGCATCTTAAGCGCATAGGGCAAGTCTGTCAGCAGTGATTTAACATTAGAGGTTTTAACTTTTCATCATTTTTATGTAAACATAAAATTGTCACATATAGACATGATATTATATTCTAGTTACTTGCACATATTAAAAACCCAACAAATTTAAATACTTTTACAGTCCTAGATCTTTTCAATTCTCCTCTAACAAAAAGGCCAATTATATATCTCTGATAAGAATAGCTCATCAGATAAGCTCTAATGAGCCCACATTAAAATGGAAGACACAAAATAGAATTGAAATATTTTTCTTGGTACCAGTATCTATCCAGAAATTTCTGAATGAAGAAAATAGTGCCTCGCTTCTGTATCTTCCAACCACTATTTTTGTGACTAACTCTTCTAACTTTAGATAAGTGCCCCTTATCCTCATAGCATGATATTCATATTTGCTTAGTGTTCATAAAGAATTCTTAGTAGTGGATTTAGTTTCTTTTACTGTGCTTGTCATTTTAGCATCTCTGTACCTATTCACACATTTATCACGGCCTTTAGGGGAGTATTATTCTGGTCTATGGGTTAAATATAGTCCCAATCTTATTATATCTAGAAAACCAGAGCTGCTGCTGTGTTATTAATCTATTCTAATTACTGCTTTCATTCATAACTCCTTATGGTCATGTATTGTAAATCAACACTTGCAGCTGGGTGGAGTCGTGAAGTACGTACTTAGGTATTTTAAATGCTTGCAAATCTGGCTAAATTTGATTTCAGAAGTGGAAAACTCAACCTTTAGGATTCAAATAATGTACTTCGTATTCAGACAGAACTACTATTTGAATTGTATGAGTTTAGATTCAGATCTTCTGTTTACCAGAACTCCTCTTAACATCATCGGTGTGATTGCAAAAACTGGGCCATAAATGAGAACTTTAACTTCCTGCAAAGCATGAGAGTGGGCAGTAGCAGTCCATTTTAGTAACAGGTACAGCAAGATACCAAAAGAAAGAAACACTGTGGTATTACTACTGTTGTAATTTTGAGAGAGCTTTCTATGTAGAAGCTGGTCCAAGACATCACTAACCCCTTTTTGCAATGAGTTCTCTCTTCCCTAAAATTCCATCTTTATTTAACAAAAGGATGACAGCAAAACATACAGCTCAGCTGTTTTTAGCTCTCAAGGCTAGATCCCGCAGTTGTTAAACAAATCCGTTATAAAGTTCAAGGTCTTCCTTATATTATAGCCTAGGCAAACATTTTATAAACAGATGACAAGATCTATTACAGAAATGCAACTAGATATTCACAACCTACATCATATTATCCTTTCCCTTGTCCTCAAAACTCCCAGGGTGGAAATTCCACACCAACTTTGTTTGCTTTCTAGTACTAACCTACATTTTGCCTTGGAGTCCTACAGCAGTAGAGGAACGGTACTTCGACTTGCCACTTGTATTGCAGTTATGACTATGCAGTTATGAGTAAAGTAAGTCAGACTGTCAGACATAATCAGAACTACAAAAAGGAGTAAACTCAAATAAAAACTACCCCTGAGCTTATTCTTAATTACACTAGAAAAAGTGAGAATCCAATTTTCTCGCTTACTCCTTTTAAAATGCTATATCAAAGCCATTCATGTGACTTCTGAAGTGTTCCTCACTTAACAGAGAGGTGCTAGAGGATGGTGCATGACAGAACATTTAAATGAGGAAAATATGCAGAAGAAACCAAGGACCATGTCTGGAAGTCTGCAGGAGCTGGGAGTCCAAATCCTTTTGACTTCATCCCCCATTTGCAAAGAATACTGTAAGGCTACAGCAGAACATATTTTGGCAATACAGGCCCAAGCCTGAAAGATTCATAAACCCTTTTCCTTTGGAAGACCAGAACAGTTCTTGGTACAGGTGGTGAAATATGTGATATACGCAACTTCATTATGTAGCTCTATCATTAATATACACTGTGAGAGGAGAACAGTTACAGCTGTGTAAAACTGTAGACAGAAGTCAGCATCTTGGTTGGCATTTGTGACGTTTTGAAGCTCTTGGCAATGAAATATATTGCTATTTGTTACTATGATTCTTCTGCCTTTATTGCTTAATCTGCAACCTCTGTTGGAAACTGCTGGGTTAAAATAATTACTTATATTTCTGAAATGCAGGACGAACAGAGAAAGCTAAAGTGATTAAATTATGCTAGCTTATAGGATCCTCCATGGGCCCTGGCCATACTCTATTCCTACCCCAAGAGGTCTTCTGCATCATCTGAGATCCTCAAAAAGTGACAATGCATAGGTCAAAAGTTCAACCACAAACCACTTCATGGTTACTGTTTGACACAGGCTAGCACAATCTTTTAGTTGCAGCACAGGAAATACAAGGGTTCATATGTAGAAAACTTCTGTCACCACCATGGTGACCCAAAGTTAGCAGTCAGAACAAAAAAAAAAAAGGCACTTATTTAACCCAGTGTTCAGGTAGGAGCTCAGTTCTGTGAGGTGCCAAGTGTACCCATTAACATGAAGACAGCCTGAAACTCCTGCTGAAGTAACTGAAGCTGCTGGGAAGCCTTTGGCACTTCAGAGGATATGGATCCAAATTCATAACAAAAAAAACCCAAAACCTGATCCTTACATGAAGCTTTGATGACCCCAAAGCCAACACTGCTGCTGAGAATGAGGTGCTTCAAGGTGAGAGAGCCCAGCGCTCACATCAAGTCCCATGCTAAAGTACAAATGAAAGACATCAGCTCTGCTACCCAAATTCCCAGAAGCACCAGCTGTGCCTTCAGTAAGACCCTCAAACTGTCAGCCAGAAATAGCAGCCCAGGTTCCCAGTAAAGTCTGTCAGAACTACACACAGAGTTCATCAAGGGAAGGGGAAGGCAAAACCCCTGCAAACTTTTAAGAAAAGCAAGACCCCAATCCATAAAAGTTTTTCAAGCTTAGCTCAGACTATGAAACCTAAATATTTGCAATGTTTCCCATAGTTTTACAAGAAATACTGCTAATACTGAGGGAATTTAAAATACTTGCCTAAGCCAAGAGCAGAAAGTTTTTAGCGGCAACCTCTGAAAACCTCTTGCATATAAATACAGAAAGTATTTTCAATACACAGTGGACACAATTAAAACTACAAACATTTGACACTGGGCAGCCCGCTGCCATAGTTAGCCCGCGCTCCTGAGGCTTACCCCAGCTGAAAATACAGCAACATATTTAACTACTGCATGTAGTAGGAGTTCACTTTTTCAGGCACACTGCACATTTCCACAAGAGCACTTCTGATCTTGGAGGCACTGCCTTTAGATCTTAATTCCCTGACTTCTGTGCTCATTCATTATAACTTCCACTGAGGTACAAAATTGTGCATATATGAGAAAGCAAGAAAGAGATGGAACAAAAATGCAGGATTTTGATAACGCTGTGTCTAGTAAACAGGCAAGAGTAAGCAATAGTTGTATTTTCTTTTTAATTTTTGAATTCAAGTTGAGTTTTATTTTAAAAATGTAGGTCCAGAGGAACTCTGACAGAAAAAAGATATTTTGGTCATAACTTCTCAGACGTCTTTCTCCTTTTTTTAACCACTGACGTTTTTTCTGCTCAGGCAGAAGAAATGTATATTCACATAGGCAGGTACGTGTTCTTGGTCAGTACTGTTCTTTAGTCAGCTGCAAAAATAGGCTTTGATTAAGAATACATGGGGTAGACCTCTTTTTCTTTTTATAAGTCTGCATATGCCAACTAAGTTCACACGGGCAGTTTCAGATAGACTGGCAATCAAGAAGCGAGAGTCCTACCTTGAACTTGAAAAATCTGCTTTCTTTAAAGCCATAAACTGCAGCTGCCATCAGAAACAGACCCAATTGCTTTTCTTTTTCACTTTCCAGGGCAAGCAAATCTATTTCCTGTTACAGCCTGTACTTATAGTTTAATTCTATCTTATGACTTAAAGACAGAAATATTTGAGAACCACTAAGATTTTTCCACCCATTTTAGAGGGGGAAAAATACAAAACATGAAACAGATGTTTTATAATGTATTTCATTTATTTTGGCCACCCAAAAAGCTGTGGCTTATGTTAGTGCCAACCAAGTTAAAAGCAACAGAGGTTCTGCAGAAACACTATGTAATACATTTTAGAATGGCCAGGCATGGGGAGCACCTTTCAACAAGCTCCTATTTGTTAAGTAACTTTCAATGTCAGAAAAAGAAAATAGGAATTACTGAAGATGCAAGTGGCACTGCCATGCTTGGGCCATTCCTAGGGGGATGTGCAAAGTTTATGCAGCTTTTTTATGTTATTGTACCCCAATGTATGTCTTGGAACACAGATGCAACGTATACATTGAAAGTGGTTGAGTTTGATGAAATTAGAACAACTGAAGATAACATCCTTAGAACAATATCATGTCAATAACAGATACTGTATATCAAACAATTATTCCAGAGACACAAAAGCTGAAGAAGTTCCAACAAATTAAAACTATCTTATCCAAACGATCAGACTTGGGCTAGTACAAACTTTTCACTTTTTTCTGTGTTTATGAATGGAAACAAAGACATTTCAAAAGTTAAACCCAAGAGACTCCTAACAGTTGCTGTGGTACTTAGTGATAAGGTATCTCATGGAAATTACAGTAAAAATAGTTATATTGAAATTTCCCCTGTACCTATTCTTATTTAGACTGAGAAATCATTTCTCAACAACCGATCCACTTTAACAGAACACCTTCAGTACAGTACTGCAGGCTGGGGGACAAAATGAGCAATAAAGAATGGTTGGTCTCAAAACATTTCTTTATTGACAATTTACTGCGTAGAACACAGGGCATATAGTGTGGATATAATTCACTAACCTGCCAAAAACATTCTAGGGAAAGCATAAGGAAAGGACAATGGATGTGTTTTAGGAAGACAGGACAGCATTAAAAGTTTTAAGCTGTATTTTTTGGCTTGTTACCCACATATTCGAAGCATACATATTTTCACCTTCCTCCTCAGAAGTGGCACAGAAAGTAAGTTGCAAAAGTTAATTAGAAAGCAATAAAATATGAAAGCTTAGTAATTCAGTGCAGCAATCAGCAGAACAGACCGACCATATACATAGGAGCAGACTCTTAGAATGTGAGCTTCTAATACAAAATACTTTTTTAATCAAATGGCAAATAATTATTTTGACCTAATAAACAAATACAAAGTTCATTATTATCAAACCAAGTGCAAATACAGAAAACTCACTTTAATTCAGAGGCATGCTTAAAGCAGTTTGAAAGCAAAATATCCTTTACAATTATTTCTCCAGGTAAAAGAGTTCTGTGATTATCCAGCATTTGCCAGTGCTTTTCTTCCTAGACGGACACACTCATTTGAACTTGAAAAAGCCAGAACGCCGAAAGTACCTCCCCAATATGTTGACTAAGGACTGTAATTCATTTAAATTATGCAACTGGATTCCCACAGCTGGCCCACAGCTTGGCTTAGAGCTCAGTTCAATGCTAATGATCCTGTCTGCTAATATTGTCCTACTTGCAGAGAAGGTAATATATCCAGCAACTTATATTGAAGTTCTGACACTAATTAACAGAGCGAGCAAATGTTGACATGAGTGACAAACGCCGGTTAATAGTTACTGTGAGACCAGAGCTGCCAGCTGGCATTTTTCTGTAGCGTTTTCCAGTAATAATGCCCTGTTTATTTCTTAGGACATTGCTTATAATTTGTTTGTGTGCATCTTGTTTCAAGTTAGAAACGAATCAGCACAAAAAGCAACCCAGCTAACAGCGGCAAGACCCCCCATTCTCAGGCAAGTAATCAACAAGAAAGCATGCAAGCAGCATCACTGGGAGGATGCACGGGGGGCTAGAGTACAGGAATTCTTATCCTATATAAAGCTATGTAGACTTGTACAAACAGCCTTTGGCATCCTGTTTCTGGCCTACCTGGACAGTAGCAAAACATGTTTATCAGATCATGCAAGCCCAGAACCTGATCTGCAAGCAGTTAAAAACTGAAGGTCGCTAAGCTGCAAAATTAAAACATGCTTCTATGCTTTAGCTACACAGACAACGATAAAACAAAGCCTCCACAACCACCTGTAATAATATGCCTGTTCAGCTAGCAATTCCAAAGTACTCAGCAACACAAGGTAGACATTTTCTGCAGCTGGTTTTACATGTACATTCCTGCCAAATTGTTGTCTCGTCTCCTCTTACCTTCACATTAGTCCGGAGTGCACAGTAACATGCAAAAAACATTGCAGTAAACAAGGAGCATATGGACCAGTATTCAGCGTCTCTGCTCTGCACAAACGGTACACACACGATCCCGAGCATGTGCTACTAAGGAGCATCCGTTCCCTCTGTCAGTTTGAAAATGCATTGATCTCTGTTTTTCTGACTACAAAAAGACATGTCTTGAAGGCACTGAGTGAAAGCTACATATCTCTTCATCGACTATATATAGAAATATGCCCAGTAATCTCAATTAGCAGAGAATTCAGCATCTGAAACTTGGACCTCAGTTGCTTTTCCTTCCAGCATTTTAAATTCAGGGGGGAAAAAGGAGGGGGAACTCACCCAGAGGGGAAAGGTGAGGAATTAAAATGTAAGCAGTGAGTTACTTATATTTCCCCCTGGCTTTGATGTTTTTCTTTTCAATATTTTACAAATGTTATACACGGAAAAATGAAGAAAGGTTTCTCTTCCTATTCTCAAATTTACTATAGATTCTGCACTGTTTCTGTCTGCTCTTGTTAAAGATGCAGCATCCCTTTTAACAAAGCCAACGTCATCAATCATGACAGATTCAACATGTTCTACTTACAAATACAGTCTCTGATTAAGGACAATGGCTGGCTGGCTTATTAACGTTTCCTCAAATGCAAGTTCAGTCCCCTGTGCTAATCTATTTTTAAATAAAAAGTCCCACCTACTCCTTCACTTCCATTTAATAAAAATGCAGCGGACTAGTTCTAAAGATCCTGAATTGCATTGTGCTCCTAGCTCAGACACTGGACATCATTTTCAAACTGGTTTCTTGCTTGCTGGGATTAGAAACACAGAGAAAAATTAAAATGAAAGCAGAAAAATCCCGGAGAAGGCTGTGCCCTCACATTTGTAACTACATAGTCTGAATTTAAAATGCTCAAATATCTTCCAGAAGGAGGGAACTCAGAACCTAGCCAGAAGGCAAAGCTTTAATTCACAAGCACAAAAATAAGATCGAATCATTTCTTTCACTCCTGTCAACCGCTGGGATGCTACAAATTAACTGATTGTTTACTAGACTGCAGGGACACAAAGTCAAAGGCTCAACTCTTTGTTTACAGCATCGGGAACCACCGATATTCATACTGAATTATGAAGCAGTCTTCAGGAATAAAAGCAGAAAAGAGCCTCCTTTTTTTTTCACTGCAGCAGATACTGTGGGAGGCAAAGAGTGGAAAAGGCTTTCCTACCTTCCTCTCTATCAGCACAGAGCAATTTGTGTAGGATAAGCATAACTTAATAGAAATATCTGCAGTGACTTTTAGGATTTCTTTAAATAATGCTTTACGTAAACCCCCTTGGAAACCTGCAGAAATACTGAAGTCCTATCAAAGTCAGTGGGTATCTTTCTGTGGGCAATGAGGTGAAGAAGCTTAAACAGAAGGACGTGCATTTAAAAAAGAAAAAAGGGGGGGAGGGGAAAAGACGGCAGGGTTTTTTCCAACATCTTCCTAAAGACAAGCTCTCAGAAACTGTCGTCAACTCCAAGTGAACAGCTATTTTTAGCCCGTCATTGTTTGTGCCTTTTTTTAGGAACGAAAAAGGCAGTCGTGTTTAAAGCTAGATATTGCTCTACAGCGTATCCTAAGACAGCTACTTAATTTGATCCCCAGCTCCATCTGTCATACAAATTAAGTAATTAGTAATCACAACCTTCTTTGGCACAAGCAATGACTTCCAGAACAAGAGAGTTGAACCCTGTTCTTAAATCTAATTCCGCAATTTTTATTAGTAATTAAACTGGGGTCTAGACGCTGTAGTTCATAAAGCTGGGGTATCCCAAAGTTATGATAGTTCAGACTTCGGCTGCAGCAATATCCATCAAATAAGCTAAAACATAGTAACATGTTGCTCAGCAAAGGCATGGGAGAATTAATTGATGTATTTTTCTGCCACTTTTCAAGTGAACAGAAAGGGAAAGGAATCGTGGTTTATTTTGCAGTACAGTACATTAACAATTAAAATTAAGCATCTTAGTCATTGAAAAATTATCACAGATCTTGGGGAATTCTGATCCACCAGAGAAATGCAATTCAAAAAGCAAAGATGAATAGATGCACAGTCCTGAACAGCGAGGCAAGGCTCAGGCAAGCATGTAGCTGCATATGAAAATCAAATTCAAACCTCCTTTCTGCCAAAGGAATTACACAAGGTTTCAGTCAGCAAAGTCTTTGAAACAACTTTCCTCTTCACAATCCAAAAAAGCCAATGTTTTTGGTTTTAGGCAAACAAACCCAACATGGGGAAAAGAGGAATCTCACTAAAAGAAGGCAGGGCTGCGTAACTATACAATTCTCCAGTGATCACCTGTCTAAAAGACTTTGAATTCCATTAGGAAAACAAGAAGTGATGCACTCCCGAAGTCTTCCCTCAGAAAAACTTCCCGTGACTGCTGAGTGTCTGGGAGGAAAAGTTATCTAGGAAATTACAGACCCTGACCCTCATAACACCGTGAGAATGAAAAGGGAAGACTCCCATCCATGTGGCGGATGCCTCCTATAATAACTGTGGGGCATTTGAGAATTTGCTGGAAAATTGAAACCTCTGTACCAGCCAACAAGGTATTACTTTGATAGCAGACCAACGTAACACATTTAGCAGGGGCTGCCTCAGGTAACCTACACAAGCAGATCCCTGCAGGGCTTGTTCACCTCTGCCAAAACATTTCTTATTGCAGCAGTCTAATTTTTAAGGGCAGCATTCTCGTCAAGGACATACAATATTTTATTATGGCTAACAGCTATCCCAAATCACCACATATTGGTGAGAGTTACGGTCTTTGACATGGAGTTGATAACAATGAGTGAGGAAAAACCTTGACCGAATCTGCCAGACATGCCAAAAATAGCAGAACATTTCAAGTTCTCAGGCCCTCTTTAAACAGGAGACCACAGGGAAAAACCCCACAGATAAAAGAAGTTACTGCATTTTTTTTTAAAAAAAAAGGTTGAGTATAAAAACAGCAGAGAGACAGTAGTCCAAAAAAGCCGCATTACAGACCCTCTTTAAAAAGACACCCAACTTGTAACCTCAATATTATTATATGAAGGAAACCACCAATGCCACTGTCTCGAGCTTTGAAATTTCATCGTTACTTTATCCTCCTGTGCCTTCAGAAGGGAAAAAGGGAGCGCTCAGAAGGAAACCCTGTTTGTCTGCAGAGGTTCAAAGAGAGCAGAGGGAATGTGCTGCCCTGGAAGACCTTGATCTCAGGAGGCCCCAAAGGCAGTCTGCTTCCGAGGAGTGCAGCATCTCTCACTGCCCAGTAGAAGAGCAATAGGAGCTAGGAGCTAGTAGTAATAGCAGTAGTAGTAGTAGTAGTAGTAGTGTTAGAAATGACCTATTGCCATTGTATCCTGAAGCTGTGGTCAAGGATCTCCACTGTGCTACTGCACTACGCAAGAACAAAGCTGACAGTACTTGAAAAACCTTACAGGAAAACAATGAAAGCATACTGGAGAGTAATATTTTCATCCTCAGCAGCCTAACCATTTTCAAGGTTGTTTTCTTTTTTCCCCAGGTATCATCAAAAGGGTGGTATTTTAAAGGAGAGTAACAATAAAAGCATTAGGCTAAAAATGCAGTGAAGAATGCAATGCTCTCCAGTGTTTGCTCCCCAACAGTGCAATGTGCCACACTTCACTTAAGCACCACGTTTGTGGGTAAATATTAAAAATTGCTTTTAAAAGGCTTGGTGCAATGAGACAGATTTTGTGATCACCTTCTGATGATCACAAGAAAACCAGAGATTATCCAGAAAAAAACCCAGAAAATAGAGGGGGAAAGGACTGAAGAAGAAGGTGCGTTGCTCTCTGGATGGACAGAGGGACAAATGACACTCCTGTCCTCCAAAAGAGGGGAGAGTGGATGTCTGCAGGGGGTTGGACATAGTGGTGGAGGTTTGCAAAGCCGTCTGTAGGGTCTGGCCATGCAACTCTTATTAGTATCAACATTGATAATCTGCACCACAGACTTTCATCAGCCTGGGTGTAATTCTCCCTCTTTTTGCAGAGATGCTGGAGGTACTGGCTTGTGCGGTCATGGCACTATGGCTACAGTTGTGGTCCACCACACCCTGTCTTTGCACACTGCGGTGATACAATCTACATAGCGCCCTAGTCCTACATTGGTTAAATGCCTCTGATTTCAGCACATGAGCTTTAAACTAGAATGATTTTACTCATTTCCCCATTCCTGAGACTTTCATTTGTCCTGAAAATGTTATTTTCCACAGCTACAGAATTTCATTACACTGAAAATATCCATGTCGGGGAGTGGGATATTGCAGTAAGCACCGATGGGGACCGCAGCTCTTGGGTGCTGTGGGGTCTACAGTTTCTAGATGGAAAACGTTGACTCCTGAAGAGTGGATTGAGTCTATGGGTCATCTGGAAACAACTGCAGAAGGAAGAACATGGAACAAAAGCCACAATTGGCAAGAAGGCTTGCTTAGGCTTTCCACTACAGCAAAGTCTAGTAAAACGTAACACACAGAGGAAATAAATCAGCAGCTTGAGCTCAGCAAATCTTAACATTTCCAGAAAGAGAAAGAAAAAGGCTGAATAGATTATTTACAAACTCTCATCTCCAGTATTGTAAACATCTCTCTGGCACCCTGGCATTCTGATGCAAAAGTCGCTGTGTCAGATATTCTTCCTCGCTTCCAGGCCAGTAAACAGCAAAGACCTTCTCCTGGGCTGAATTAACTTAAGCCACAGTTTTTCCTGAAAATTTTCGGTTTCCTTTTTCCTGCACAATTGTGTTAATATAATTGTCTGATTTTTGAGTGTTTAATACTTTTCTTCCTAATGTCCCAGCTCTCTGCTTTCTGTCCTCTGTGGTTGCATTGCGGAAGGTTTTGATCAGATATGTGAGAAAAGCATATAGTTTACTTAGAAACCATTCCTTCTCAATATTGAATTGATACATATTTTATGAACAAAGCTGTTGTTACTATTTCAAAACCACCATAAAACCCTTTATAATAAGCAAACTTAAAGAAACTATATAGCCAAAAAATAAACAAAAATAAGTGAACAATGGCTTGATCCTGTGAGTCTTCTCTATGCCTGTGGATTTCTCAGGAAAGGCCTCCTCATTGCTCCCCATGACCCTACAACAGAATACACAAAACAAGGAGCAGAGGCCCAGAAAGAAGGAATTAGCATAAGCTTCACAAAACATCTTGAGTTACTCAAAGCCCCAGTTTAATTCTGCTGTACCCGTAACCTGTGGATGAAGTTTATTTTATACCTCAGCCTATCCCACTGATTGAGAAGACAAGACTCCATTATAGCCCTCATTAAGAGACCCAGGCTTGTAGTTTAAACTGTGAAGACTTTTTCAGCTCTGAAGAACCCTAGTTGAATTTCCTGAATTTCACTCAAATTGATGACTAACATGTCTCCACAACATGCACTTCATTTTGTGACTATGAGAAGATGGCTGCCTTTCTTCTTGACCTGCAGTCTCATGATGTCATAACACCTTTGAAAAGGTATTTTCATCCACAGTCAAGTTAAAGACCATGGCAAACGGGAATCCTAGCAGGTTATCTAGTCTGTCTTCCTTACTGAGGGCAGATTAACCATACATAGACTGTTCTTGGCAAATGTTTTTCTAACATGTCCTTCAAAATCTCACAAGAAGGGAATACAATCTTTGCTTTAGAGGGTCTTTTATTCTTATTATGTGAATATTTCTGTGAAGATTAAGAAGATGATCAATGGGAAGATACTGTCTTTTATCCAAATAAGATTAATTTAGCAAAACTGCTCTTTTTGGATTTTATTTTTTTTTAATTTTCCAATGGTGGATAAATTAGCAGAAAAGATGTGAAGCCCTAAAATCTGTAGTTTTCAAGCACTGGAAGAGCAAACGTATGCTGAAGGTTGCCATCTGTGCATGGTGCTTTTTATACTTTCACCTTTCTAGGGTGAGAGTATCACCTTGATAGCAGTGTGTGTAGATAGATTCCCATTTATTCTGCATTGTTTATATGTACACATACATTCACACGTATACCAGGATATGCTTGTATGTAAAATACATGTTTGTGAGACACAATACCAAGAGCAAAATACAAAACGAAACGAAAATACTGTTGCTCCCTGCACAAGCTAATACACAAGGTGGTTGGGCCTTTCTGATATACACTGCCTGTGATTCAGCCCAGATAGACGTAGAGCTCAAGACAAGGTAAAAAGCCTAGACCATTAGAAGCCTATGCTTGCTTTCCCCCCCAAAAAATCATTTACCATGATTGTTTGAAAAACTTTGGGAAAATGAAACTTGGGAAAAATGATGTCTATCTTTTCATGATTTGCCATCACTCCCCAATTATGAATTAACATTTTACTTTTATTATTTATGAACTATAATTTATGAACTAAGCTAATTCATTTAAGCATAAAATCCACATTTCCATGGTAACAGCATGAATGAAGAAGGAATGAACTTCCAAAGTTCAACTGCATTTATTACAGTACTTAAAAATAAACCTCCAGCAATTTTCATCCAGGAAATTACTGTAGTCTTTTTTGTATGGGAAAAAAAAATAAAAATTAAAGCTCTTATTGTAAATTTGTATAACAACAACTTGATTTTGTATGGTACTTGATAAAGACCAGTATGTGTCAAAACACCTAGGATTTTATTTTTTGTACTGTGATTTTAGTTGAGGAAACTATTCAAAGGGAAGCTATTGTTAGATTGAGCAATATGATATGAAACTGTAACTGTGGAAGTAACCTATGCTTTCATGAAAACATAGGTTTAGGCTTTTTTTTGACGTTGCCAGCATTTTCATGAAACAAGCAAAGTGTTAGGTTTTACAATAGAGAGTAAAATGATGGATATTCATTAGCCGTTCTCTAACTATTCCTCTTCATTCAATTGATACCAGTTATTAGCTTAACATGTTAACAAATCTCAGCTAGAAATGTGATCAATGAGATAAATACCTTGTTTTGAAAACATGTTTAAATTTAGCCAGTTCTTGAAAAGTTATTTCAAACCTACGTAGCGTTTGAAAACAAAGGGTAATTAACGAGTGAGACCATTTAGAAGGGAATTAGTATATTTTCTATGTTTTAGTGATTTCAAATCAAGAGTCAAGATATTTCTAGAAGCCTTATGAGTCGAAAGCAAATTATTTGGCTCAGTAAAGAATTAATAGGTAATCTAATTATTCTAATAATGTAATAAATTCATTTTCTTTCTTTAAAAAAGAAAAATA
>RSEF01000001.1:216183630-216193679 GCA_003993805.1 Himantopus leucocephalus | reverse complement strand
TAAGAATGTATTGCTCTAAATACTCGTTGAGAAATCTGCTTATGATTGGATGCTGCTGCTGTATACAACGCTCTTGAAAAACAAGCCAAACCGCAAAATACACTAAATGGGCAGATGATTGCTGCCTGCTGATTTCGGTGGAGTTCTGTCCAGGAAGTCAGGCTAGATGATAGCCCAGAACTTCTGGCCTGAATCCAGATGTATCTCTTTGCTAATCCACACCAAAAAAAAATGCACAAGACTGGAACAATCTGGAAAAGCTTGCAACTCCCCAGCTGTTACTGCCTGTAACAGAAAGCTGTCATTTCATACTTGGGCTTTGCATTGTTCTCTGCTTCTTGCCCTATGTTTTCTATAAATAACGGAATTTCATGCCAATCTATGAGATGGATTTTTGTGAGAGATGCAGAAATTCCGAAGCAGTAACTGAAGCTGTTAAAACTCAAAATTAAGCTAGGCAATGCTCAGAAATGTTGGCCACCTGCTATAATTAAAACTTTTAAACATTCCTCAGTACTTCTGATACATTAGTTTTCTCTGTCATTTGACAGCCCTCTGCCCTGAAATAGCTTGTTGAATATTTTAGAATCAACATTACAGTATCACCGCTTCAGTGAAAGAATTATAATTAATTTTTCACAACTGCATAACTTCAGGGCATTGTGAAATACGACTGCAGTGGGTTTCTTTAAGCAGAAGTGTCCCAGTGTCATACCGAACAGTTGTGTCTATGGCAACATGTTCCAATTATCATGGATATCATATATCTACCATCAGCTCTGAATGGGTTTTAGATAATTAACATAGAATTCAATGCTAATTGTTAAAATCAGAACAAAAATTGAAGTTCATGCATAAAGCACCTTCTGCCTACGTATTGCCCTGCACAGCTTGAATAGGTATAAACTTTTTTGCATTAATAGAACTGGGAAACATTTGAGACCAAAACAGATCACAATTTACTTTTCATTTCCTGGTTTCTGCTACTGCAAGGAAGATCTGTTTATTCATTATTTCATTATTGCATAGCAAATAGTGTAAAATAGAATGTTATTTCTCTATACTAGAAGACAAACTGGCAACAGACAGAGCCTGCATTGAGAGCCGGGGCGCTCAGGTCCTCTCTTTCATCTTACCAGGTGTGGTAAAGAGGGCTACCCCTCAGTTTACTCATCTGCAAACTGGTTTTTATGGTATCATTCCCAGTAATCACTCTCAAAATGTCAATCTTCTTGTTACAACTCCCAGTCCTTGCTGCTCTGCAACTGCATCTTACCTTTCAGTAAGGACACACTTCAGTCTGCAAAGCTTTGGATGACAAATATAAGTAACAGTCATTAATATTTTCAAGTCATTTTTAGAGACTGATTTGAAATATTTGATTTCCTTAATCTGAGCAAGCATATCTCCATGCTCATTGAATCTTTGTGCTCTACCACCTACAGTGTGCATCTTTGTGCTCTACTACCTACAGCATTCGCCAAGTATTTTTCCCTATGTGAATGTATTTATTTGTACCTTCCTCTATAGAAGCAGCATGCTTGATTTCAAGAATGGAAATTGATCTTTTTGCAACCTCCCAGCACACATTGAAGACATCTCTGTGTTGGCACCCCATATTTCTAGAAAAAAAAATTATAATTGATCAAGCTATTAGCACTGCTATATTCTTAGTAAAATACCAAAATCAATGAGATGTCATTTATTAATATTTCTCTGGACTTTCCACTAGAATACACCATCAACATACTCATATCTCTGTTCAAATAACCTCTAAATTATTGTGTTAATATTTTCTTAATATGTGGTTTTACATTCCACCAAGCCATAATTGTCAAAGGTAGCTATGCAGCACCCAGAGCAGCCTACAATGTCTTCATCTTGCCTGTAAGAAGAATCTTTTACTGCCCTACTTCTTCTTATTTTACTATATTATTTCCAGTTACTCTATAATCTTCACACAAAACGAGTTCAAGGTGCAGGCATGAGAGGGGAAGGGTATTTATGCCTCCTAGTCAAGTTTTCTGAAGAAGCCTCTGAAAGTTGTATGCCTGAAACAGAATTCAGAGCCATGTAGGTAACATGTCAGAAGGTCCAGCTGCAGAAACAGGACACAGAAAGAAACTGGTAAAGGAATATTCTTTAATTCCAAGAAAAAGAGAAACTGCATATGAAAAATCTTAGTGGAGCAGCAGTTGCTCACTGCCCTTCGCAGGTCAGAAGTTCACTGGTTTGGGCAACAGCTTATGGCTTTTAAGACTTAGTTTAGCTCCCTGCTTTGCCATAGGCACACACCAGTGTGATAAAGAGCAAGATGTTTAACCTACAAGATCTCAGGTTCTTATATATGAAGATTATATGTTGGATTATCAGATGCTGCCAAAACAACCACAATAAAAGCAATGTTAAATCAAGTCTACTTAATCCCAACTAATCTGGGACATAGCCTGACACCTAAAACCCACATAAAGCCTCAAAGAGCCACCCAATCTGCTAGTTTTGCAGGTTCTCCAGAGCTCCTAAAGCCTTTAGATTCCTAAATTAATTTGAATCTCCTGATTTAGCCTCAAAGTTGTCTTCATCTTTAAATTAACACATACTTGAAGCATGTATTCTGACAAATTGGTAACATACAATCTAAAACCTTATTGCAACTCACCTTTGGGGAGCCAGACACTTAAACCCTGACTAAATCCTCCCTTGACCTCTGTCTAATTACCTCAAAGAAGCATAAAACCTAGATGAAGTCAAGGTTACCATTAGCATCACAGTAGTGGAGCAGCAGCAAAAATGATGCCATCTTTTCACTTGTGATCCTTGCGTTTGGCTCTCTCACTTGGGACCACCTAGATCACTCACTGTCATTTTCAGAGGAGGGCTATATGGCAAGATGCTGAGTGGACAGACGTTTTCTCTTGGTTCCTCATTACTCACGATGGAAAAGAATGGGAGAAAAGACTTACCTAAAGTAAGCAGATCATAAAGGTCTTTGAAGTCTCCTGAGTTCCCTCTCCTTATGGAGAGTGACAAGTACCTCAGCCAGGTAGGTTGTCCTCTGCATTTCCTGAGAGACCTGCCTCGCTCCTTGCTCATCAGATATTTAGCTCTGGTAGGCAGACTTATCACCCCCTCTGCTTTCAGACAGGTGCCTACAATTTGATTGAGTGTGCTCAGGCTAAACACTGGAATTAGGCTTAATGAGACTGATAGAACCACGCTAAGAAGCACCGCTTTATTGCTGTATTTATTGATAAGGCACAAGTCACACACATCTGTATTACTAAGTCCACAGACTGTAATCCAAATAATGTTGTTCGTTAATAAAATAAAAGTTCAATAAACTAAAGCCCCCCCCAAAAAAAAACTTAGACCAACCTGCTTCGCATATAAAGCAATCATTTGGGTGTACCACTCAAAAGGAAAAAGGCTCCCTAAGTGCGCAGGGAAGGTTAATCAAAACTGCATCCCATCTCTACACACGCTCCCTGGCAATGTGATTCATCCCCTTGCTTTCCTCCCAGATAGTTACAAGAATGGATGGAGGATTTAAGGAACTCCTTTCCACCAGTAATGCAAACGCTGAGTCACCTCTTGATATTCAGTCCCTAGCCTGAAATAGCCTAACCTTGAGAGGGAATAGCCAAGATTTATAGATAAAGAAGGTGAAAAGAAAAGACCAGAAAAGAAATGAATCTGTGTATGGGAAAGCCTGAAACCTGATAACCAACCCTGTGATGAACTGCCAGAGCGCAGAACTCGGCAGCTGGCTAACAGAGTGGATAGCCATGAGGAATGCAGTCTTGAAAGGCAGGAATGTTAATGGGCACTCCTGCGTCAGGCTTGACTAGAGGGATGTTAAACACTAAATTAAAACCTAAGCATTGACCAGAGACCATATGCAAGGACAGTTATTTGGGAGCATTTTCAGCCTGTCATTCTCTCTTTAAAAGCCAAAACAAAAAAGACTCTCCATGAATCAGAAAAGACTGAAATAGTCACCACTTCACTTCAGCAACCCAATGGCTGCTAGGTGAAAAAAGTCATTTTCAAAAGGGAAATTCAAACTTGTCCTCTCCAACAGCTGCAGGCATCTCTTATCTCCTGGAAGCCAGAAATGCTCAAATCCCATTAGCAAAACAACATTCCAAGGATCCAACTGAATGTCTGGGGACTGGTCATTATGTAGATGCTAACCACCTGGGACCTATACTAATTTAGGATATGTACACATCTGTCCAACGCTAGCTGACTTTGTGCTTTGTCCCATCTACTTTTTATAGCACGTCAAAAGCAGAAAAAGCATCATCGTTCATCTTAGCGCTGAATAATCTTTCATGTAATCTTCTTTTCTGGAACTGGGAGTTTTTTAAGATAATGTGCATATTGTCTGAAATTAATGTACGCGCAGCAGTTTTTCAATGCTGTTTAACAGTATTACTCTGGCTCATGCCAGCTAAATATGTTTTGGTAGATTTTAGACCAGATTTCTGCATGTAATCTACTTAGTATTGCTCACGGCAAGTATCTGGAAACTTCAGTAGATGTGCAATAGAACAACCCAGTGTCTTCCAATGCTTAAACAACACAACAGGAATAAATGCAAGGAATAAAATAATTTTCTTGGGTCACACAACTAGCCCCAAGCTCTACATTTTCAGTTCTGACTTCAAAGTACTCAACGGTATTGCCTGGGAGCTAGTTACTAGTGAAATCCTATATGCTGGTGGTGGCTGAGAACACCAATTGTCTGTAAATGCATTGTTTCAGTGAGCTCCTCAGATAGCCCCCCTGCTTTCAAGCACCTTGCTTCTCAGGGGTTCTGAGACTGCACCCAGCAGAATAGGGAAGGAAAGTGAAAAGGGGCCTTTATAACATCTTTTTGACTTGTNAGCCCCCCTGCTTTCAAGCACCTTGCTTCTCAGGGGTTCTGAGATTGCGCCCAGCAGAATAGGGAAGGAAAGTGAAAAGGGGCCTTTACAACATCTTTTTGACTTGCNGGTCTCTGTAAGTTAGGATAGACAAGGCTGGGCTCAACAAACAACGACGCAGCAAAGTTAGGGGACAGTGTCACCCCAGGCACTGTGACCCCTGCGCCAAGTACCCCTGGGATGCCATTCAGTGTAACTACTCTGCCAGTTCCCTGTGAAGCAAGGGAACATGTATCTTCCATGCCTGCCACCTTGTAATGCACGAGAAACTTTACCCTGGACTGCGCTTCTCATAAACTGTCTCCTGTGGATTCATTACCAACAGTTCCCAGAGGGCAGGCTCGATCGTTCCCAGAAAAAGCCATATACCTAACAATAGCTCCCAGCTATAGCTGCAACCGATATTGTATTAATTAATGAATAAATAAGAAATATAAAATAATAAAAATAAATAAAGTATAAAATCAAATCACCAAGGTGGAAAGAGACAGCAAATGGCAATCCGTAGATTATAAATAGATCACTGCGATTTCAAAAGGTAACATGACGGTAACTCCGATGATTATAGCTTTGATTTAAGCACACACAGAAGTACCAGGTCAGCTTACAGAACAACTGACCTCTCTCAAGCGTTAAGCTAGGTATGTACTAATGTATGTTTTGGTCACATAAGCAATAAAAAGAACAGGTTTGATGCAGGTGACCAATATAACACACTCTTTGGAAACAGTATCCACCAGTCTGCTGTAAGATAACCGTGGTGGTTCTTAAACTGCCTGGGAAAGGAAATCCACATGATGAATTTATCCATAATGAAAATAGAAGGCAAATCTTGCCTCGGACAGGGAAGAAATAAAGAAATCCGTTTCTGTGGCTCAATGTCAAATCACTGCAGCAAGATATAAATATCACAGTGGCTTGGTTTTGCTCCGACCCTTAACATACCTTCCTCTGTTTATCCTTCTCTCTTTCTTTGGCTATGCATTCCCAGAGGCAAGGGAAACGAATGGCTTGCTGACACTTCAGTTTGATAGGACTGACATTTTCTTCCCACGTTCCCAGAAAGGAGACAGTGAGACAGCCACCCTCCAGCGCGCCGCCCTGCGCCCCCTTCCCCACTTGCCCATGTGAGGTGAGGGGATGCGGTCCACAGCAACCAGTCCCTGGGAGAGCAGCATTTCTGTGCCCAGCCCACTCCATGGGACCCAGCTGCCCTGTTTCCCACTCCTCCATGTGGCAGAGGCTCACAGGGCTGGGGAGCAGGTTCCCACCCACCCCACTGCCCCCAGTCCCGTGCAGGACTGGGTGGAGATGGGCAGGGGGTTCCCTATTCTCTCCTTTGAAGGAGCCAGTCTTACTCCCAGTCTCACATTCCCCTGTACATTTGCTGTGGGCCAGCAGCCTGATTTCACAGAAATATTAAGAAGTGAAGTATGCTTCAGCCAAAATGATCCTCAGGCTTCACACTCCAGCATACACCGATATTGCAGCCTGCAGGGCAGTGCATTGGTATCTGTTCTAGCTCTAAATAAGCTAGCTGAGATACCGGAATTAGTTAGAACAGCATGGTGTTGTCCATAGGTTAAATTCTTTTCCCCAAGTGGATAGATTAGCCTAGAGCAAACATATCCTTGACTGCAATCTACATGCAGGACTGTGCCTCCCCGCTGTCCAGCACGCTGTCAGAAAATATCCACTCAGAAATTGAAATGAAATAGTTCTGATCTCTGCAGCTCATTTCAGCCCTAACGCGTCCCATCCCAGAGGCAGAAAGTGGCACTAAGAAAATTCCGTATTGGCTGAGTTTCCCCCTACCCGGCAATGACATTCTCCCTGGGGGTCTCCAACCCGCCAAGGCAACTCGCAGCACAGGAAGGCATTAGAGTGAAGAAACCGTTCTGCTGTGTAATCAAGTGTTTAAATAGACATTGTAAGTAGGCTACGGTGCACATGTGCACAATCCGACAAATATTAACCTGCTTGAAAAATGATTAGGCAAAATTTCGTCGTGAAAGGAATACCATCATTACGACGAGGTTTTCCCCATCATTTTTGTAATGGAGCAGGAGAGAACCACAGAATAGGCCGGATATGACAAATATTATAACACAATATAAATAGCTCACTTGTTAGTCTTGTCTCCCTGGAGTTACATGGTAGATGGAATTAGAGATCAACGATGAGAACACTGTATTTGAAATTCTGACCTAACTCAAGTTCTGTTGAAACTTTACCAAGGCCTACAGTTGCATGCAACCTCTTCCAAGCAGTGGCACGTGTTCATGAGAGTTTCTGATGAAAAGAGCAGCAGCAAATTTGAACCTGTCATGGATAGGTAGCAATTTGGTAGCAAGTAAGTTATTTGATTAATTATTCTCTTTTATTGAAACTGCCCACACATGGCTTACATGCTTCGCCAAATTATGTATTCTACATCAATTATGCAACAAATATCTTGTGCTGATACTTGTTTAACCTGTGAAGAGTTAGCATTTTATTGCGAATCTTTTAAATTCCAATTTTCAGTTATAGAGGTTAATTCCGAGTGCATCATATCAGTTTCTGTTTATAGGCAGGGTAAGTTTAACTCCTATGATCAACTCCCTAATGTGGAACCTAACAATCTTCGAAAAACTGCTGGATTTCTTATGGATTCCTGCTAGTAAAAATGTTTGCTAGAAAAGCTGGAAAACAAACATGAAAGTGAAAAGCAAACAACCGGAGTCCATGTGGTTATTTGCCCAGTGAATATTCAAAGGTTCGTAATACTGAATACAAATCTAGCGTTATAATCTACACATTGGAATTTCTTTTCCTGCTTGTTAAACCATATTAATTCAAGAAACCTTTTATCTCTCTGAAGAAAGGTGGGTGAGACACCACAGGAGAGAAGGTAGGAGTAGGTCTGTAAAGAAGAGGAAAAATACCAAACTTTAGTCACTGAGAACAGGAGCGGAGAAGACAGGCCATGAAGCAATCAAAGGTGGATGAAACTACCTGTGGTAATGAACTCCATGTCTATTGAGTTTGCATCGGAAGAGAGCAAAATGGGATGCTCGCAATGGCAGTGGTGCCTCTTGCACTCACCCTGAATGTAGATCCCTCTTTGGGGAGCCTTTTCTGTCTCCAGCCCTTCAGGAGCTGTTATTTGTGTGGGAGAGCAGAATGCCGTTCTTTATTACTCACCCCTTTCAATTTGCACAGCGCAACCCAGCTCAAATATTCTGCTTGCCCAGGGGAACGCAGGGAATCCAAGAAGCTCCACACAAAATCCCCCAGCAACGAACCAATTTGGATTCTTAAGTTTTGCCGTGCAGCCATAGACACTCCACAGCTCCCGGCTCCCATTGAAACCTCTGCTTAAAATTGAAGGGCTTCTCAAAATTGTTCACGTTACGTTTCAGTGCATGCACAATGTAATTCTCAGTTCGTACTGGTGAAGTAGGAATGGCAGCTGGAGAGAGCAGTATGTATGAACTCTGGATGAAGTTTGTGCTTCCCTGAAGAGCAGTGGCTTGGCAGTTCTTCTCTCTGCCTTGTACCCTGTCAAAGCCCAACAGCGTGCTTCCTTAGGTGCCTCCTTTTGCCCTGCTGTCCTGATGTTCACCGGTCTGTACGTTACACTTATTTTCACTTACAATGTTTGTATAGTTTTTTTCAAGCTTCTAGACCAGCTGTTTGCATTTGCTCCTTCACTTTAGAAAGCACCTTTCTTCAATTGTAAGGGATTATTTTTAAACAGCGTTCATAGCAAGTAACTCCATTAAGCTCAGACCTTAAGCTTAAGCTTAGTCCCAGGTCCAACAATAAAGTCCTCTCTGTCATCTGTGTTTAAATTGTGGAAGAAAAGAGCAGTAAGAACACAATCAAATCTCATCTAGGAAAATAAAAATATTTATCCTTAAAATGTATCATCAAGTTGTTCAAAACATAAGAAAAACATACCCATGGGTAGGAGCACAATTCTCCCACCTAAAATATTCATAAATTAATCTATGTTAATATGCATAGGAGAAAAAGCAGGTCCACTGGCATTTGAGTTTTATATATATTAGAAAAAAACTTTTAAAAACAGGGAAAGAGCCCTGAGTCCTCCAAGAGGGAATACAAGACATCTTTGATCGTGTCCCTCATAACTATCACTTGGGACATGATATCTCCCTGGTTGCTGGCAGAATGCTAAAATCCTTTCGCCCCTGTATCTCAGGCTGCAGTGGGGCTCTCTCAGCTATTCTATGTCATACACTCACAGTTCAAATCAGATACTGCTCAATGCCGTCTTTGTAAAGAGGTGGATACTCACCTTGGTGATAAATGGTTATTTTCTAGCAGTAAACCCATGTATGGGTCATTTAGCCTTCAAAAGGTTAACAAAACTGTTAACATGCAGACACAGCAAGAAATTAATAGTGCTCCCAATTTCAACCAATCAGCCTACATACTTGCATTAACTAGGTTTACCAGTGAGCGGTGGCTGTCAGGGGTAGTTAAGTTTCCTGTTGGCAATGACCACATGCTTTTAAATGCTTTGAGAAATTTCTGTGTTAACGTGCTGCTGCCAAATCCCCAGGTTGCCCATCAACATTTGATGTCCTGAAAATGTCTGAAGGCAAAAAGCGTGTGCAGCGCTCATATATTGCAAGTCCAGAAATCACAGTGAACCCGTGGAAGACATCCATATGTATCAGGTTTAAATGTATAAATGCACGTGAAAAAAAAAAAAAAAAGAAGTAAATCCTCCAGATGGAGCTGGCCAATGTGCCACATACCACTGGGCACCTGTGAAGTCCTGGCAACTTTTGAAATCAATGCCAAGGAGGTGGATCAGGTGGTTATGAAACAGAAATCACCAAAGGAATTTGCTCCCAGAAACTAAGTTTTTCCATTTGCAATCCCTAATGCACTACACAGGAGAAACTAAAATGCATAAACTCAATGCTACGATGAATGAGAAAGGAAGATGGGATCACAAAGCTCATTATTCAGGGCAACACATGTTTATGCCAGATATAAGTCCTTCTTGGGAACCATTCCTAATTCTGAACGCAAAAGATTCCCACAAACTTCATCCAAGTTCATTAATTTAGCTCCGGAAACGATGGAGACATCTACTTTTAACCA